>JABXJD010000003.1:755000-1112500 GCA_013375575.1 Percina caprodes | reverse complement strand
TCATTAATAATGCATATATGCAGGGTTTTAATGGCGACACTGGAACATTCCCTCTTATGTCTCTAAAAAATAAACCTTCACCCTCAGTGTCAGGATGTTTTATATCTAGCTGTGATCAACCCACACATTTATATGCATGCAAAAGGGTTCACAGGCAGTCCATTCACATTACTGAAAATATAACTGCCACAGATACATGAAAGTCATATAGTCTTTTCTTCTCTCTTTTTCCCCCTCACACGTTCTCGCTCTCAATCTCTTACTCCACCCACTCAAAAGCCCAAGCGTGTAATCTCGTTGGTTTTGTACACATGTGTTGATGTCATCATTGTGAACATAAAATATTTCCCCTATGGTTCTTAAACGAGGCTTCAGGAGTGCAGTTTTCTCTCACTGTGCTTATTTTTGACTCAGTACTGCACATAGGCAGGACTTAACAATAAAATGAATTCAAGAGCAGTGCTGCTTTACCAGTAGTAATACAAAAAAAGGAAGATCGGTAGAGAGCAGGGCTTGAAGTTAACTTTTTTGACTACCTGCCGCTGTCACTTTTTGTAGTGTTAATTTCAGGACCTGGTAGAGAGCGATGTAAAGTAATGCAACATGATTCAAAGGAGTCACTGTTGAGAGGCAGGTCTAATGATACTATAGACCCAGGAGAAAAAAGGATTTTCATCTTCTGCACCTGCTGCCATTGTGAGATTATATACAGACTTGTGCTGTGACACAGAGCCCGGGGTTGCCACTCACTTGCACAAGAAAAAGAAAGTTAAGTCTGTGTCTGAACTAGAGATGGTCACAGGGACAGGACAGTTTGCTCACTGTAGTGGGTCTTTGCTGCATTGGTCTGATGAAAAACATGAATTAGACTCACAATTAGTGAAGAGTGGATTACTTCCTGGCCCTCTATATTGAGGAAATAGACAAATACAATATTTTCATTGTGCCTTGATTTGTGAAGCAGTACCTTTTCACCCAATGCTGGCAGCAATGAGGTTGAGCTGTCGCGGCCCCTTTAAGAGCAGCTAGTGAAGCGCTCAGTCCTGTTGGTGCTGCTGCTGCTGATGGCAGCGCTGCCAGTTGATTGGCTGTGGCTGTCAGGGCTGAGGTGCTGGAGGGATGCTGCTACGTATCTCCCTCCCTCCCTCCCTCCCTCCTCTCTCTCTCTCTCTCTCTCTCTCTCTCTCTCTCTCTCTCTCTCTCTCTCTCTCTCTCTGTGTGTCTCTCGCGCTCTATCTCACTCTTGCTTGCTCGCATCCCTCTGAATAATCCACATCTAGGGCAAGCTGGCTGAGATGCGATCCAGTGCTCAGCTCCTCTCTGCAGGCTGAGAAAAGAGACAGAGAGCAAAAGACAACGATTTCCAAAGCAGGAGGAAAACCAGGAGATTTTGACAGATCGGGAAGATACCAAGAATTAACAGAGGAAGGTTTTCATCTGCGGATATCATTTATTTATACATATTGTTTATATATCTATATATACATATATATATATATATTTGTACACACGCATATAGATATTTATATATATACATTTATCCCTGTACATAAATGTATTTGTGCTTGTCTGTTTATATTAATATTTTTATATGTATTTGTGTGTGTAAATATATATAATATATAAACAAAAGAATATATATATATATCTATGAATTTATATGCGTATCACTGTGAACCAAGAGAAGCAAGAAGAAATTTCTATCATCGGGGCTGGTCTCTGATTGTGTGGTCGTATACAATATTTTGAATATTTCCTTTGATCTTCTACGTCAAGAGGACAAAGACTACGTGCCCATTTTGTATTTTTTGTTTTCCTGTTTCCGATCCCTCTTGATCTTTTTTTTTTTCTACACCCGAGAGGAATAAAGCGGAGTTTGACAGGATTTGACGAAAAAGGGGAAAATCTGTAGAAATTCCTGTGATTAGTGTTATTTCCATCGGCATTAGCACTCTGTGAGCCGATCACAGCTTGCTGTGTGAGATCTGAGGAGGCAGCAGAGACAGAGTGCCACGCCGCTCAGCTCAGCGTCAGCCAAGCCAGCATGCACAAACACCACCACTGCTGCAAGTGCCCAGAATGTTATGAGGTGACCCGTATGGCTGCCTTGCGTAGGATGGACGCCCCATCATATGGAGGAGACTGGCAGGCCGAGCCCTATGGATACCCGCCTGGGTACGGGGGAGGCCAGACCTTACCCCCTCCAGCCTCAGGGGGAGGTGGAAGCATGGGAGGAGGAGGGGGCACTTTGGGGAGAAGTAAGGGCAAGATTATGTCTGGTGGGGGCCCTGGAGGCCCCAACCCAAAGGGCCAATCCAAGGGTGGCCCCAAAGTAAATGGCAACAACTCCAGTGGACAAGGAGGATGGTGGCCCGAGTGCACCTGTACCAACCGGGAGTGGTATGACCAGGTAACTCATCTTCCTCACTCTGTTAGATAGCTCAGGCCTTTGGGGCCTGGCAGGGGAGGACTGGGATCAGATGAGCTGTTGCTATAGTAAAACAGAGACCATCATGCATCAGCTGTCGGTTAATGGAAGATAATTAATATTTAGTATGCATCTCAAGCCCTCCGTTTTCCAATTTGTTGACTGTAGTTCCTCTATTGGAAGCAGAGTAAGGAGAACAGAGCAGGACTGATCCAGTTCCACTTCACACACATGGAAATGATCTTCATGTTGGGATTTGATGCAGATGAGTTAATGCTGATACATTTAACACACCTAGTGTGTGTCGTCAAAAGGCTTATGCTGATGCTGTTACCATAGGCCAAAAAATGGTGCATTTTCATTCAATGGAGCAGCACTGAGATATAGTTTGCAATTATTTGAAGTCATCTCATAAGCCGTTAACTCCGACATTACAGACCGACTTTTTACATTAGATGTCGGAAATAGATTTCTCAGAGATCAACACATTGTAGGATTGTGTCTCATCAGCTCAGAGTAAAGGAAGAGGTGATGAAATTAATCTCTGATGCCAGTTCCATTTCTTATTTGTTTTTTAGCAAGCCATTCTGCTCAATAGAATCACAATATAATGAATGTGAAAAAAATAGCAATTCATCAGTGATCGGTGTAGAACCGCTGCCTGTCATACATGCCGCTATGTGTGAATGAAACTGCCTCTTTACATGCACTCCCATTTTGTTTCTATTTTCTCCATGTATTTACATGTATTTATAAATCACAGTTGATAAGAGGTCAGAACAGCTTCCGAGGCACAGTCTTTAATTAAGAAAGGTGCATGTATGCGAGCATGAGAGTGAGCTTGGGTGGGGGAAGGGTAGCTTGGTGAGCATGAGATCCAAGGAATGGTTCTCGCTGTCCATGAGTATGTGTCTATGTACTCTCATATTTGCGGCAAGTGAAGCAGCTGCATTGTTTGTAGTCCCTCCGTTTATGTCTGATCATGTTTTGAGCAAGAAATGTGATGCAATGGGAGGAAGGAAGGTGAGGAGAAGCACAGGGGTAAAATGGAGGATGAAATTTCAGTGGCAGAGGGGAAGAGATCCCCCTGAGCTGAGCCCACATATGAGCCGCAACCTTACTGATATTAGCAGATTACTACAACCAAGGAGAGGTTTGAGGAGGTAAAAATAGACTGACACGTTCTCTTGGTTTGTGTATCTATTGCAAGCCTTTTTCTCCCAGACCAATGAGGCTTATTTCATATTTCACATGTTTGAAAGCTCACAGCAGATGTTATTATGTAAGCATGTATTGCTTACATGGAGATTTTACTCTCCATCAGTATTACCTCCTGATTGTTCCTCTTGTTCTGCTCATTTATAGCATATGTGTTCCCTTTTCAACTTTACAATGAAACAAATTAGTATCTTAATGTGTTGCACTGTGATTCAGTTAGGGAGCTTATGTTGTCGTAACAGCACAGTTAATGGATAAACCACTCTATAGAATCCTATATGGTCTTGTCCTTTCGAAGGATCCTTGCTCTCTTGCTGCAAATGTGCACCACACAAAAACTCTGTAGAGAAATGTCCAACCTGGTATTCAGGGTTTCAGTGCAGGAGTATCTACGTTGGAATGAAAAGAGCTGGAATTACAGAGAATGAATCAGTGATGGATGATGGTGGGGGAAAAGCAGCAGTCAGTGGGGTGAAAATGCTAAGGTTGAAAAAGAGAGAAATAAGCCAATAAAGGCAGGCAATGGGCCTGGAGAGGGGGAGGGGGGTTATGTAAGAGGAGGCAGTTGGTGGTGCTGTCAGAGAGAGAAAGCAAGCAAAGCCCTGACACTTTGGACAAGCATCTGTCCCTCCATCTCTATGAACAGGCATGTGAACGGCCAGTATGTGCCCCAGCACCTTCCTATGAACGGGCCATAGCACCCGGCATGGATGGAGATGCACACCCACCACCACCCCCACCTTCCTCAGTTCTCCTCAGTCACCGTTGCTCATCCTTGGATGGGAAATGTGAATGCTACCCCTCCCCCACTACCTATACACAGCCGGAGAGCAGGGCAGTTATCACACACGCCCAACCACGCTTGTCTATTATTGTATAGCTTTCATAACAACTCGTGTTTTTGGATGCTAGCACGATGAAAAGCAATAACCTTGCACAGTCATTCAGGATAATCTCAGACGGCTTTTTGTAGCTTGATCATTGACATTTTCAAATGGCTTCTGTAGCCATGAACGTTTCATGTATGTGTGAGGAAATCACTAAATGATCCCCAAGACATAATGATGGCATATTCATTTTATGTCATCTATTTACTAAACAATTGTGCTGCTTTTGTCAAGAGCTTGCTAGGTTAATTATGGATTGTTGGGACTATAAGAGCATTCTTTAAAACAAGAGCTTTTGAATTTAATTCTGAGAAAAGTAGAGACCTCTGTCTACAGGGAGCTTCAGTCAGAATGCTCCCTCTTCCCCCTGCGGGCTCCAATATGTCTTTGTGTGTTATCCAGCTCTGTGGCTATGATTAGCTTAAAATATTAATTGGATTTTACTTTATTTATTAGCATCAAGATTTGGTCCAAAATGCTTTGCCAGAACTATTGTTTATAACAGGCCTCTGTAGTGGCTGTGGTGCTTTAAATGAATGCATAGGCACAGTGGGTGTTCCATGTCGAAGAATCCCATAGGTGATTAGGACTCAGAAGCCTTCAGGCCTTGATCAGAAATGTTTGTGCTGCTTTAGCCTCCTTACTTCTATCTGTGCATGTGTTGTCTGTCATGTATGTCTTATGTCCGTCTCTCTGTCGATATATTTTGTTTGTTTGTGTGTGTTTGTGTATGTCTGTTTTTGTATGTTTGATTGGCAAGACACAAACACCGTTCGTACTGTCAGTTTTTGTTGGGTCTTTTTTATTCCTGGGACGCGTTCTGATGTCTCAGTGTATTGTTTGTTAATTGTAAAATAAAAAATATTGGATTACATTGATTAGTTTAGGCCAGATTTGAATTGCCATACCTGTAACAGCAACCCAGAGAGTATTGATGGATGGGATTTACATGTGCTTCATGGCCAAATGTCTTGAGCTGGATCCCCTACTGTGAACTTGAAAGGCTCTATCACAAACCTGGAATATTCTCATCAGATCAAGAGAGATTTATCTATGAGCTTGTCTTGGAATAAAAAAAGGCAAGTAATATGATATGTGATCTGAATGAAAGTGCACTCAGCATATCCATAGATTTTCTTTAAAACATCTAGTGTAAATGATAACGCCAATATGTACATTTGCAGTTCCTGTTAATGCATTAATGTGACACGAAATAACTGCATGGCTGTTTTTTAAGTCTTGAGTAACAGAAGAAAATGTATATATATATATATATATATATATATATATATATATATATATATATATATATATATATATGGGGTTAATCCTTATGATAATGGAAAAAGTAGGAATAGAAGGGAGCATGTTCAGTCCAGTAAAAGGATAAATACCTTGGTGCCATTCAAAGGAAAATTAAGAATGGAGGAAAGCTATAAAACATAGTGGATATTAATGCTTAGCTATAGGTGGCTTAGAGCCATAAGGATTGTCTGACCCAGTACAATCCAATCCGATTTTTTTTCTCCAGCGTTCTCTTCTCTAAATCATAGTACTCATGAAAGGTAGACTCCTCTAAAGGCCAGGCAACCATGACCTCGAGAAATAAGGACATCTTGAAAGCAATGCTTTGTGTTGAGCTTTTTCTTATTATTAGACTCCCAACGTTTGTTTGTGTTACAATTTTTTGCTGTAGATCTCCTTCACGTTACAGGCGGTGGTGTGATGTGGGCTGTCATTGTTTATGTCTTGCCAGAAGTGTTGAAACAATGACTTCTGTTTTTGCCTGGCAGTTAAGGACAGCATCCCAGGTATAGGAAAGTTGGTAGGCCTCTTCAACCTCTGGTCTGTCCGCTTTAATGGAGCAGTGGTCCTTTTGTGTGACAGTTCTGGCCCTCTGCAAATTTATGATGTTTCTCCGTGCAGAAGAGTTTTCTTTTGGATATGTGTATGCTCCTAAAATTTTAGATTTTTTTCATATTTGATTATTGATTTGACCATATATGTATCAGTTTGAATATGTATGATATGGTTTTTTTAAGTTGGTGTTCTTAGCATCTTAGCATCAAGTGGAAATTGTACATTTACAAAATTAGGAAGGTGACTTTTGACAAAATGTCAACTCAAAGTAATGCATGTTATGTTATTGTCTTCTTTTCAAATAAACATATTCTATAACAATTATGATAGAATATCAGACCAACAATTATTTAAAAATATATATTTTATTATCTAGTATGATCCCACCAGTGAGGCCAGAGCACCTGTGATGTCATAATGCCTCTGACATCACTTTTAAGCTTCAGCATTACCCTGGCTTCAGATTACATTTCATCTGAGGACCTTGCTCCCCTTTGCTGTCCCTCCCTCTCTGCTAGACTCTCATCCTCAGTAGAAGGCAAAAACAGGCTGAAACAGTGTAATTACTCTTTGAAATATGTCTATACTGCAGCTCAAACCCTGTATTCAACTAAACAATGTGAAATGTTTTGAAACCTGCTACAGACAAGTGCTCCATTTTTTTAAAGATTTTGTCATGCGTTATTGCAGTTGCCACAGACTTACATAATGTCTGTTTTAACCATCGGCGAGGTGTACATGTTTGAAGAGTTTAGATTTCAGCACCAAAAAAACTATGTAATGTGAAATCAGTAAACTGCACACAGCATGTTTAGCTAAACATTGATTGCTTCAGATCAAAGGACACACTTTGCAGAAGATCTCCAACGTTTTCAAGAAGCACGTTGTTCTTTAGGAGACAACTTGTATTTAGTTTTTATGTTGTGAATTGTCACAAAAATGTACTCAATTTACACCATAATTTCATTTTGGCCAAACAGGGCAGATCTTACTTAGATAGAGGAGATGTTCTTCTCTTCTACAACTTTGGTGGATTTTTACATTCAAAATCTTACATTGTGTAGCTTTAAACATACCACTGTGCTTAAGCCTACTGCAAGCTATTCTTTCAAACTGTGCACAGCAATTTAAAGATATTTTACCACCATGAGCTCTGATGGTAACAACAAGAACACCTCTAAAGTAAATTCTATGAACTCAGGTTTTTCCAGGCAGAAAGCAGAACAGCTACAGCCGTCTGTGTTCCACAACCTTTAGTACTTTGTGACTGGAATAACCTGCAAATAAAAGATTAAGGCAATACATTCTAGTACAGTGTAGTTTGTTCATAATCTTAATGAGCATCAACAATTTTTAAGCATGTATAGAAGCTAACAGGCTTTGTACAACAAACGTCGTTTAACCTAAAACAGTTTTAAAAGTCCTTAAAAGTTTGCAAATTCTGCATTCCAAATCCACACTTTGTTGCACAAAGCTTTTGCTTTTTGTGACATTTTGGTACAAGGACTACATGGAGCAGCAGCTGTTCGTTCTTATCAGGGTTTTTGCCATTTAATACGTCACCCTACCTTGCTCATTGTCATCATGTTACACACACACACACACACACACACACACACACACACACACACACACAAAGAGATACATTATAAGCGCACATACCCATGCCTGACACATACCTTTACTGAAAAACAAAGTGTTCCATATCCATGAATATTTTGGGTTTAAGGGAGGATGGGGAATCATGGGAAATGCACTATGAAACAAGGGAGACAAGGTGCACTGCAATATTTATGTGCACTTTGACAAAAGTTAGCTTTTTATACGCTGTATGAGGGGGTTGGGACGGAGCACCTGAGAAAGGCCAGTCACACATTGATGTGAGTGTGCAAGGGAGAAAACTGTGCAGCATTATGGAAGCTGAAGCGGTTGATCTGTGATGTGGAGCTGCTGTAGCTGCGACCCAGGACCTCAGTTGTTTCAAATCCCACCTCCTACATTTCTGTTAAAAGCTTCCACTCAGCTCTGTTGTTCTTTACCTTTACGGACCGAATCTGCTCTTATTGTCTTAACATGGAGGTCCTCTGTGAAATGCAAGAGTCACAGAAATGTGTTGTGTCCTCTGCCAATGCCAATTTAATGCTCATTAAGTGATTTACTCATTACTGCAGTTTGCCTACAGCTATGGGCTGCACATACTGTATATATAGGCTTTAGGCGAGGTGCACTCGCCTGAAGCTGCAGGTCGTGTGTGTGAAGGTGTGTGTCCTGCTGGAAGCAGAGGCTACCATGCCCCTGTGATCCATATGGTCATTGTCAGAGGCCCTGCCAGGGCTCAGCCCCATATCAGTTCGCCTGTTCCCCTCCCTGGCTCTCGCTGCCAGCTAGGAGAGGAGGGGGAGAGAAGAAAGGAGAAGGGAGGAGAACACCATTTGTTTGTTTGCTTGCCTGCTTTGTTTTATTTAGGGGTTTTTGCTGATCACAGTAGCGACTGGCCTAGAAATGTGACTGTGCTGTGCAGGGCAGAGTGGACTCCTGATTCAGCGATGGAAACATCATATTTTCTGTGAGACAGGGAAGCAATGGACATGGGGGCCTTAGATGGAATGAGATGCCAGTGTTAAACGCTACACCACTGTTGCTGTTAATTAAAAGAATCGGACGTCAGTGCGTGATAGATTGTATGTGCAGATGTGAAAGCTTTTTTTTCTTCCTGCTATGCTAGATTTATTTGTAGCAAGAATGTGTTAGCATTCTCAGCAGGGTACACCAGCTCCATCACCCACATGCTGCCGTGGAATATGTGTACATCCAATCAATACCAGAGGAGAGCTAGTCCCTCAGCCTTCTAAATCCTCTTCATTTTTGTGGAGGTGTGTGGGTGCTTTCAACAGCGTTTGTGCTTTCATTGCTTTTATTCAACCATCATATCAGCTGTTATTTTGGTAACACTTTCCAATAAAGTACACAGACCCCTGAGTAATTACAGCACCATCTAACAAGAGCTAGTTGCTTACCAATGAAAACAAATAACTAATAATTAAGTTCCAAATAATACAAAATCAGTGATTGTATAGTAGATATTCATAAGGTACTCAAGACTAGACTGACAGTAGATATTATGTTTAATAAGGAGTGTTTATTGATTGGTTTTGTACATATTTGTGAATCTGCATACTGACCACCTTCTGATTTTCATACCGTAAATCCTCTAACAGACCAAGTCTTTATTTATAATTATTCTCTATTTTATAAGTAATATGTTATCATAATTTCACCAGAAGCCTTCATGTTACTTTTTTTTTTAGGCTTTTATTTGAAAATTAACAGTATATTCAAAGCATCGTTACATTTTATTAATTCTTCTATATGTCATATTGTTGGATTACACAGCCACACTTGAAGCTAACTAAGTGACATTTTGGCATGTCACAGTAAGAAAAGCACAGGTGTGAATGAATGATGGCTGAATTCCATTTAGCTGCTTTCAGTTTGTGTCCTGGTGTCGTGCATGCTGGCTCACTGTCGCAGTGCCACGGGTTACTGGGACTCACGAAGAGAAAAAAGTCATGGTTGATGTTGTTAGTAACACCATTGCTTTTCATTGACGCGGTTACAATTTGAAATGTTTTGATACTATTGCCAACATGATACCTGTGTTTCACTGCTAATACCAAATCATACTTTTTCGATGCCTTGCTTTGAGAAATAAAAAAATATTTTTCTACAAAATCTTTTTTTTATTTAACAAAATAAGCTCAACTTCTTAAATGTTAAATATTGGACAAACCAAGCAGCCATACAAAAAGTTGCCTAAATCAGATGCAGCGTAAAAGTAGCCATAATCAGAAGTAAAAGGTTCGCTGCCGTACCGGATTATTTTTGATACTGAGCGCTGTGGATAGATTTCTGCCAGTCCCAAAAATGAATTGAGGTACAATATTCAGCCCTAGTTGTGAGCTTTTAGGTCAGTCACTCACACATGTTAAGAAAAAGTCAAAGGTAATTTTTAGCAGCTTCACAGTAATATACTAAATCCTACAATATACATTTATTTAAAGGTAAATTCATCCTTTAAAAAACAATTACATAGAATTGTATTCAGTTATCACAAACTACTTGTTCGCTAATGCTTGTTCCTCAACTCACTCATTCATTGGTAACTACTCAGGAATTATTTTACGTGACTATAAAGTGTTACCACCACCGTGTGTGTGTGTGTGTGTGTGTGTGTGTGTGTGTGTGTGTGTGTGTGTGTGTGTGTGTGTGTGTGTGTGTGTGTGTGTGTGTGTGTGTGTGTGTGTGTGTGTGTGGGACATTTGGCGAATCAGTGCATTTCTTACCATGTGCAACTGTTCTGAGTGCCATCTCTGTCTAATGCATTATCCAAGCAGCCCTTCGGCCATTTGGTCTGGCCTCTCATTTATGTGTGTGTGTGTTTGTGTGTTGTTTTTCAGTGTTCTTCATTTCTATCATCTCCCTCCTGTCTTCCATTGCCCTTCTCCTCCTCCGCTCTTTCTTTTATCATACATAGTACAAATCAAAGGCTTCATTTTCGGGTAGAGAGCAGTATTCAGAGAGGACGCTGCAGCAGAAACAGACCCATGCCTCAATACGACTAGTGAAGTTGAATATGCACAGGAACACCACATCGACGCTCAACCCAAATGTCTCAAATCTTCAGTCCATATCTCAGCAATTATGTTTGTAAGAAAACGGTGAAAATAAAAAAAATCCTGTAATGACTCATAAGTTTGTCATGCTTTCATTTGATACCATGCTTTTATTATTTAAAATGTAGGTCTAGTTGCACGCTGGCTTAACATCCGATTCTTGTTTTGATTGATGATATACTGTATATTGGTCAGCATGAATCATTTTCAATAATCTTGACAAATTTGGTAAAATGTGGAGTGATCTCTGCATACTGTTCTACATAAACTGGATTGGTGCCATTAATGGTGACTTGTTTTAAGATATGCTCAAGACAAATTGAGCGTGATGAAATTATTTTAATCCTCTCTTTTGTAACCCTTGCCCTTTTGCACTGTGGTTATAGTACTGGATTAGCACATAATAAAACTACATTTTAAAGGAAACTATTTTGACCTGATATCCGTTTCCACAATCCCTCAAAATTGTGCTGTTTTCTTTTGTTAAAAAAGAGAATGTTCTCTCTCCACTGGGACCTATAAGGGGTGTTTAATAGTTGCATCTTTTCACATACAGTATATACAGTATATTGTGACAACATATGTTTGGCTCAAATGGACTTCCTGTTTTCCCCCCACTGAGCCGACAAAATGAGAGGACAGCTAACATTTTCCAGACATATGTCTGTTGAATGTGCACAGAACCACAGATGATCCTTAAACATGTCCCTCTGTTTATTATTAGTCAATATATTCTATTAGTGAAAATTGACTCCCAACTACCCGCTGAATTTGGAAAAAGAGAAACACACCCTGTCACAGATATAAACAATACAAGCAATCCCAGCTTAATATCATACATCCTATTACACTGTTGATACTACATCTCTGCCTTGAAATTACTTTTATGGATTTATTAGATTACACTTTAAAATGGTCTTATGTAGCATACACTGTAGCACAATATGATGTGCGTGATGTCACTTACAGCTTTCTTGATGGATGTTTTTATGGCTAGAATTTGGGTTTATGGTTTTTTGCTGTCTGGCCAGTGGTTTGGAAAGCAGCAACCACCACGACTGAGTGTGAAAGGCTGAGCCACATGACATCAAAATAATTCTCAAAATCACCAGCAGGACCCATATGCTAATGGGGGTGAAGTGCTATAAGCTTTTTAGTCTCTAATTTTACTATAAAATTTCCCATCAGTTCAATAAAAGCTGCATTTCTGTTTTCTTAGATCATCTTGCAGCCTTTAAAGGGAACCTGCATACTGGTTTAACATAAATTATAATAAGTAAATAAGTAAAGTATAATTCTGTTTGCTCATTCAGTGTGCAAATGAGCCTTTCCTACTCACGTCTAGCACAGCACAGTATGCAGTACATACAGTATGTGTAGCACAGACTGGACAGGTTTAACAGACAAATCCAGTGTCCTGTGTCGAGTGCTAATCTAATCAAAACACTATGTTGGCCAACCTTTATTTGACCAAGCAGGTTGGGAGCAACCTGATTCTTCTGATGAATGCCCATGTCTGCAGTATTGAGGTTAATAGTAAATATAGTCTGCTGGATTATCGTGTTATGCTGAAAGTTTCAGTGTACAGCACATTGTTAGCACGCAGTGGTCCAACCTTTCAGTTGGCAACCACATTCTTACTTCTGTACAGTAATAAGAACTTCGTTCATGGCTGATTATCTTTTAGTGTAGTATGTAGTGTAGTGATTGTTTAAGTGTATCAGCTTTACGTGTTGACTTTTGTGATTGTCTTGGCTCCCAGTCGAAGATGTTTTTGCATAATTGAGTTTGTTTTATCATTAAATGAAGGCTGATACTATAAAGTAATTCCATCATTCACGGCACATGAATGTTTACGGTGGGTGTTTTTGTGGTAAACGTATAATTAGAAATCCAAGTAAGATTTGAAATTGTATGTCTATTCTGAGAATTTCTTAATGTAGATTAACCAAAAAAATATAGATTAATGTTACCTGAGGGGAAAATAGAAAGTCTTTAATATATAAATCCTGAAGCAGCCTTATACCATAAGTCAGGTACTTAGCCAATGGACAAGATGTCAATGCAAGGCCAGTTGGCTTTTGTAGAAGAGTTTCAGCAAGTACACTATGGCACAAGCTATAATATTAATCTTTCATAGGAATACAATATCATGTCTTGTGCAAATTTGTTAGACTTATCCAACTTTGTACTGATAATAATTATCTGCAGCTAAAGCACAGTCTGTATTACATTCTTTTATATATTCAAACAAGTTTTTTGTTTTGTCGCTTCAGAAATCACTCTAATGAGTGGAGATTGTGGTGTAGGTAGATGCTCATGATGCATTTGACAATATTTGATAATGATATTCTCAAATAGGAAGTTTGCATTTGGGCCCTATTCCATTCCCAATGCCTGATTCTACAGTACATAGTCCAGATTATATTCCTATATTTGTATGTATATATATGCAAACCGTTGCCACTGCTGTGAAATATTTACTTGTAAAACAAATTGCACAAATGTTTATTGAAAAGAAAACCCCATTTTGACAAAAATGCTGTAAGCTAATAGAACTTTATTAGACATAGAATTGGATTTTTTTTTTTGTTATAAACAGCGATGTTAAAGGTCAACTGCTGCCATTCAACAGTTGCCATTAAGATGAGGTTCCAAATGTGTGAGGGAAGAACAGACATTTGTGTTTTGATGTTACATAGCAGCTGCAAATAAATCAGTACACATTATTGTGAAATGCAGGTGTCATGTCTGACTCAGCATATAAGGGGAGGACTTGCTCTCTTGTAATAAGCTGGCAGATGCATCTTTTCCCTATACTGTGCTCTTCCATGTGTACATTGTTTCCTCATGATAACACAGATGAAGGGTCAATTGCACCTTATAAATACATGTCAACGAAATGTCAAAGATGTATTAATATTTTGAAGACAGAAAGTTCAAGCTTAGTTGTAATGTACACTTTCATATAGTAGATAACCTTGTAATCTGATACCAAGGATGATCTATGGTGAAGACATTGTCATTGACACAGAAACTATTCAAATATTATTGTATGTTAATGTTTTCTCTGCAAAATGCTTTTTGTTTCACTTTCAGTGGCAATATTCCCAATCCAGGAAATGTAATCCTCTTAAATTGCAACAAGGTCATAGAGAGAATGTTGGGTGAACGTAAAGTGTACAAAGCACATGAATTTGCATCCTGCATCAACTTGTTGTAATGTTTAGGCAACTAAAACAGCTGGTTAAGGTTTGCAAAAAAATGAATTTACATTTAACATGGGTAAATATCTTTTCCTAACCTTCACCAAGAGCTTACCTAAACATAATCCTAGTAACGTTAAAGGGACAGTCTGACACTTTGACACACAAATTTGCTTTCTTGATGAAGAGTTGATGAGAGGTTTGATACCCTCATATCTGTACGCTAAATTTAAAGCTACCGCCAGCATACAGTTAGCCTAAAGCTCAATCTTCACATCCAACTATTGGCAATAAAGCAAGTAAGTGCTTCCTAAAATGTCAAACAATTTCTTTAATCATACATACTAGTTGCCAGGAGTGGGTATTGTTGGAAAACAGTGAAGACAGTGTGTTATTGACAGTTAACATTTTGCAGGATGTTCATTCTGAACATGTTGCAATGGCAATGAAGAGCTTGCCGATTTATTTTTTTGATTTAAAAAAAAAAGATGTAATCCAGATAGAATTATGTTTCCTAAGTATAGATTGATATTGATTGCCACATGTCATAAAAATCAATCTTGTGTTCAGAATGTTGAGAAAACCAGCGACACCAAGCCCTCACCGAGGGCAGATATGAGCGTGTGCTCAGACACAGGCCTGTGTGTTGCCATGGTGCAGGCTCAGTCAGAGCTGCACAGTAGCTTTGCTGCTCAGCTAACTAATTACCCACAGACAATGTTGATACGCAGGCGGATGAAGTCTTCTGGATCTCCAATAGCTCTTTTTGAATTGCCGTACTGGCACTCAAGTACAAGTAAAGGAACGATCTATATGTAGTTTGTTGTATCTAAGATGACGACATCATCAAAAAATGAAAAGTGAACAGCATTTCTGAACATTGTAGTGGTGCTCTGCTGTGTCAGCCGTGCCACTTGTTTAATATAAAGAGCTCTTCCAGCCCAGAGCTTCATTGTCCGCAGACTGCCGCTGCTTACTGAGAGCTTGCAGATCCTGATCAGCCTGATTATAAAACCCAATATGGGCCATTGTAGATTAATATTCACCATTCAAATTTCCAATTATGTAATCAGACAAATCCAACCCCTGCGTATGTTCACTAGAATATCTCAGCAGGCAGGAATGAGAGAAAGGAGGGCGGTCAGAATGAGAGTAATGATGCAACATCGGCATCGTCATGCATCTAGAATTAAAGAACATTTGTATCTTTGTTCGAACGAAGATCATAGTTGAAGAAATTATGCTTGATAATGTTTAGTGTAACCAGGTTCCATTGAAAAATTCTGTGTTAAAATGTGTCTTTCAGTACATATAGAAAACATATTGCACTATTTTTTTCTACAAACACTGATATACACCTTGGCAAATCATCCACATTGGTTTCAATTTTCTCAAATGTGAATAATTGCTGTTTTTTTATCTTCCTTTATAGTAAGCAGAATATATTTGTGATTTGGACTGTTGGTCAGACAAAAGAAACTGTTCAGACAAACTGGGAAAATTTGTGTTTTTTTTTTAATGTGTATTCTTTAGTCTTTTTCCTCTTTTGCTGTTCCTCTGCAAACTCTTCTGGTTGATATCTCCTGGCTGCGGCCTTCCCCCTCTCCCCCTGCCCCCATCACGTGCTTGCAAGTGCAACCTGTTGCTGATTGGCTGGAATAGTGTTGTGACACGTGCGCACCTTTCTGTTCACTTTTTTTTTTTCAGCACACACAGAAAATAGTGAGCTAGGTGACTGTAAGGGGAGATATTCACTAAATTTGACAAAATAAATGTATTGTCTTAAGATCGCTTACAATACCTGTGTTTCATCACATGAACCTCTGTTAAGAGTGTTTCAGCCTTAAAGGTGCTGTAGGTAGGATTGTGAAGATCTAGGACTTAGCCAAAAAATTTGAACATCACCAACTTCTCAGTCCCTCCCCCTTTTCTTCTAAAGCCCAAAACAGTATCCTAAGCCCCTCCCCCCACAAGGGAGAGCTGTGCACGATAGAGCGCGTGTGAAGATGGGGGAGGGGAGGAAACCAACAGCTTGTGTGCAGCGAAGGGGGAGGGGAGGACGCTATGAAATGTGTGTGCCTGAACAGTGATTGACATGAAGTTAGACACCCCCCCCCAGGCTGTAGGTGGTGCCAGAGGAGCCGGATTTTTTTATTTTTTTATATATTACCTGCTTCATGTAGTTCCACTCGAACATAGGGTCAGTTTCAGCAAATATGACATAAAGTTAGTTTTATAAGGTTACCTACTGCACCTTTTAATGGTTTGAGTGTTTTCAGATCAATGTTTGTGTCATTTCTCCAGTCCAATAAGATGGCTGCTCTAGGGTCAACCTCTAGCTCACCCAGTAGAGCGAGCAAGCCCCCCATGTAGTCCTTGGCAGCAGCCCGGGTTTGAATCTGACCTGCGGTCCTTTTCTGTGAGCCATCTCCACTCTTTCTTACCCTTTCCTGTCTATCACTATCGTTTTTTTAAGGGATGGTGTGTTGTGCCTGAACACAACCCGAAATGGGCAGAGAAGAAGGGCAAATCTGGACCCTCGACTGGAGGCAGATTGATTTGGCAATCGCCAAAGTGCTACAAACGTTTAAAACAATGCCCTGTTTTTTCCCTCTGCTGTTTGGCGCTAAATACATCAGCATATGGATAAATATGCTCATGTATTCATAACTATCACAGGCAAACTAGAGGCACGGCTCTTGTTTCTGTAGCCTCACCCGTTGTCCTACTTAATGTATTTCTTCATCACTTTCAACACCTACATTTATTGTGAGCCAAAACTCAGGCAAGGGTAGTGAATGGAGATATGTGAATGCATGGGCGTTCCATACTGGAGCTTATAGAACAGCGTGAAACCTCACCCATGGCAGGAGGATCTCTGCTGCTGTATGTGGAAACAGGCTGAGCCCCTTGGGAGGTAGGGACGAATGGTTTTCATTGGGCTTTGGGTCAAAGTTAGACTTTTTATTTTTACTGTAATATTTTTACTGTGGAGATCTAAGTGCTCTGTATATGCTGCCAGTAGTTTTATTGCTGTCTCATGATTTGGATTTGTGAACCAGTATAGGCTGAGGAGCTGTTTATTCCTGTCCAAAATATCACAGTCACATTTAAAAAAAGAAAAACTATGAACAGTGTGAAGGCTTGTCTTGTAAAAGGCTGTGAAAGGAAATGAGAGACAAATCTCTTAGTTTTTTTGCACTGAAATGCATCATGATGGGTTTAAGGGCCATAGTGGCCTCAGGGGAGAGTGTTTGTTACAACGTTGGGTTCATGAAGCAGAATCACAGTCCAATATTCCCAGTTAATGAAACGAAAAAGTTGGAAACAACTAATTGCAGCTCCGAAGATTGTGTTCTTGGATACTTGGAAAAGTAATGAAAAATGAAGATGACAAAAGTGAAACACAGCAGAAAGCTCTCCTTGTAACAGCACAGAGCATTGTGGACCATCAGGTGTGTTTTCTGGTGGTAAATTGTTTCAGATTTTTAATTTTTATGTATATTACTTTTAACTGCAGTGAGATACTTTTCTGAGAGCTTGGGTAGTCGATAAGTTTAAGATGCAAGGAGAGAGTTAAGACTGATGGAGGAAGCTTAACACCTTTTATTAAAGGAATAGTTCAACATTTTGGGAAATTTGCTTTCTGGCAGAGTTGGATGAGAAGATCGATACCACTCTGTGTGGCCGATTAAATATGATACCTTAGCCTAGCACAAAGACTAGAAATAAAGGGAAACAGTAGCCTCCGTCTACTAACAAAATTCGCCATCTTCCCTAAACCTAGATATACTGTGTGTGTATATATATATATATATATATATATATATATATATATATATATATATATATAAAATGTGTATATGTGTGTGTGTAGATACTGCCTTTGGCTTATAAGCTGTGTCTCTGACCATACACACTCATAAAAAAAGACAGACTTTTGTGCTGTTTTTGTATGTTCATGCGAAAGAAATGCCAAACTAAGCAACATGGTATAAGATTTTGTCAGATGAAAAAATTGACTGTTACATGTTGAATTTAATATCACTAGAGGTGACGTTAATTCTTCATTTAAGCTAACGTAAAGTTAAATGACTTTCCTGATACTGAACTAAGCTGATGCTAGCTTGTGTCAGTTTTTATTTTATTTAAGTAATTAGTGATAACTCAGTAAGATGCTGAAAAGAATATGTGTTATTGAATCGGATGCTACCGGGCTGGACTGCAGTTCCTTGAGTGGCCACTTGAAGCGAGTCATTCCCAGGAGACACCCATGTTTAAAAATCTCAACTTTACAGCAGAAATTACCATGTTTACAACTTGGTACAAAAAATGATTTTGGTCTCTTTAGCTAACTACCCCCTTCATGACAACTGTACAGGGGGTGAATTTTTCTATAACTAACCCGTTTTAATTATATTATGCTTAACCACGTTAGCCACTGTTCCTATCAACACAAGAAACAATATATTGGTATGAAAACTCGCACTTTTAATTTGTCCTAGTATGCTGTATCACAAATATATGTCTTGCATTTGTAGCAAAAAAAGCAAAGCCAACCGCTTAAAAATCAGTTGAAAATTTAGCAGAAAGAAAGAAAGAAATTATGATTTTAAATGTGGATGGACCTCCTGCCTTGATAAACAGCAACGGCCAATGGTGTGCTATTTATATCTATTGGGTTGTGTGCCGTACTGTTTCTTCTCTGGGAAAAGTAACTTCTTGGAGTCTCTGCTGGTTGCCTGGCAACTTCTCTCAGCTGATGACCTCAACATAACCCCTCGTAAAATGGCAAAGTGTTGTTTTTTAAACTTCGGTTTTTGTACAGACAAAACAAACAAGGTGTATGTTTTAATTAGTGAGCTTTAGAGGTGCTTGTACATTTTGTTACCTTTGGACAGAGCCAGGCTAGCAGTGTGTAGATAGATAAATATCTGGATGCGTTTCTTACCTGTTGGTACAGTGGTGTGGTTAACCTCTTCACAGCGTCACACAGAATACACATGCAAATGCAAACAAAACCAAATAACTGAAGATTAATTCAACTAAATACATCTAACAAGTTCACGCTATCCATAATGATACCACAGCAGCTGTATAAAACACCCTTGTTGACTGAGGAGGCAACGTGACAGCAGAGAAAGCATCAAAATGGCAGCACTCACAGTTGTGTGTGGTTGTGCGCTGTCACCGTATTCAACGCAGGATCCAAAACACCAGAGAGGAACAAGCTTAGCAGCTCTCTCAGCTTAGCAACAAGGGGTAGCAACTAGTCAAGAGCTGTGAGGTAACACGCTGCAGTGACCTCTGATGTAGAGGAAGCAGTGGGGGCGGGATTATGTGAAGCATACTGATGACACTCACACTTGACAGGCTTCCTTTATCATGGAGCCTCGTCACACAAGTACAATTGGTAACTTTCAGGCATGGCTGTTACATTGTGATTGAGCGTCATGGTGTTGGCTGGGTGATGTGAGATAAGCCACTGGTTTAAATTAGCAGCACAGTAATTGGCAAAGTATCTGGATAAAAACAATAATGATTGATGATGAGGGAATCATTGTAGTTATGTCGCCCAATCATTAGCAGCAATATTTGAAAGGCAAAAATGGCTCAATCTGAGATATAACACTGAGATATCACATACAAACAATATTGCTTTAAGTTCATGTCATGACCTTCATAACAACAAATAATACTAAAATTGGTATTTTTTTTTTAAATGAATTAATGGTTTATCTGCAGCAATTTTGGTCGAGGCAGTAGTATACATGCTTAAGTTAAGGCGCATGCACACACAGACTCACTTCTATGTTCAAACCTGCTTAACTGTCATTAGACTTGTAGAAAGCCTTCTCCAGCAACACTGTTATGAATATTTGTTACACTAGGTACTTTTGCCTCTGTGGTTGCACTTGCGAAGGTCAAACTAGCCAGCTCTCATTTGGAGCTGCTCAGCATGACAGAGAGGTAAGCCAGAGCATGCTTTTGTAATATTACATAAAGATGAGGAGGGAGCGCTGCTGACAGCTGTGACGGACTATTAATTATGGTTTCATGAATGTGCGTCTGCGGAGTGTGTTGGGAGAGTTAGGGAGAAAGGGTGGCAACACAGTCACAATGCTCAATCATAGTTAGCAAATCCGAAAACTTTTAGCTTTAATGGACCATTTTATGGGTGAACTAATTAATTTCCATGTGGCTGCCTCATTGAAATGAACACCTGTATTCAGCTGGTGTTATAGCAGGAGCGTAGGAGCAGTTGACCTTTACCGCTATGGGATTTTCCTTATTACATCTCGTTATTCTTCTTTTGTCCCCGACAAAGATTGCGACATTGAGTTTTGACGGTATCCGTGAGTAAGACATCCCTTGCTGTCATGTGTTCATCCTTCTCAGCTCCATCCATCTGTAACTTCTTCTCTCACCTTGCCTCTCTCCTTCCCTCTTCCCTTTTCCCTCTGGCACAGGGGCCCCAGCGTGAATGAGATGTTGGGTGCATGGTAATTGAGTAGGTATTGATTGGACTGCAGCGTGGCCTACAAGAGGCCAATAAGAGCCGGGGGATCAGAGCAGCACCACTGACTACCTATCCCATTCCACATTCTGCAGGAAAACAAAAACGCAGTACTGCTAGAGGCATCAGAAAACCAAGAAACATTACATTTTTAAATAACATAAGTATGCCTTGTTCTCCTACATGTATTTGCTATCAGCTCTGACTTAAGGCCCGGGAAGGGCTTCTTTCAGCATTGGCTGTATCATTTGACTGACTGGGTGCATCATTGGAGTGGGGCTGACTGTCATATTTCACTGCAATGTCACCACTGGAGACTGAGCTGCCATGTCGGTGTGCCTGGCCAGAGAGCAACTGATGTGGAAATGTTTGCTCAGGAGGAAGGGGTTATGCCCTGTCAGCATGCCACCGCTGTGCACGTGCTGAACCCTCTTGTTCTTCCCCTCCACTCTACCTGCGATGAAGGAGAGGGTTTAAAAAAAAATTAACACACAGACATCCCTGCTCTTGACTCCATTGAAGTCATAACATCATTTTATAACTCATGACGTATGGATTGTGTATGGATGTGTATGGATCGTGTATGGATCGTGTATGGACGTGTGTGTGTGTGTGTGTGTGTGTGTGTGTGTGTGTGTGTGTGTGTGTGTGTGTGTGTGTGTGTGTGTGTGTGTGTGTGTGTGTGTGTGTGTGTTGTGTATAGGCAACATTGAAGGCAGTCTGGCATATCCAGCCCATGGCCAGGCATGTGTGAGCACAGAGCCGCATACACTGCAGTGAGAGCCTTGAGAGGTGAAGCAGGGGGGCGGTGGCTAAGAGGGTTTGCCAGCCAATACCGTGCAAGCACCGGTTACCATGGGAACACATTGATTATTTAACAATTTGGACGAAGCCTGTACCCTGCACTTGCCAAGGTTCAGTGGGAGTCTTTGTGGCTTTACTGTCCTGAGGGTCTGCAGCCAAGTGAGTGTTTTGTGGTGCAGTGCCACCAGGACATGATACACATCCACCGTGATGCTGAGAGACAAGAGACAGACACACACAATCTCAACTGACAGAAGAGCAAGATGATAGATTGATGAATAAAAAGCTATTATGAACAGATGGGTGAATGAGACGAGGGAGTAAGAGAAAGAAAGCACTTTAGCGAGTGATTTTTTTCTCGCTCCTGGTGGTCATTCGGGACTTGTTGTAATGATCTCATGCTGTGGAAGCAGTCTGGACTCCTTGTCATTGTGTGTTCATCAGGTTTTTGTGTCCAGTATGCTCACTTGCTTCCATGTCTCAGCCTACGTGTGTGGGTGCCCATATTGTGCCAGAGCTACTGTAACCCTGAACGCTGCATTGCAGTTGGGCAGAAGCAAATAACAACTCTTTGTGAAAACATCCTTTGATGATTGAATTAAAACAACCTTTTTATGGCAATCATATCCAGATTTAGTTTACTGTTGACATATCTCCCAGTCCCATACATGTACTAATTCATGTGTGAACTGTACTTTGTTCAGCTCTGCTAAAATAATAACAAAATAGACAAACTGTACACAAAATAAACATTATGTACATGTGATAAAACAATAAGCACATAGTATACGCCTCTCCACAGCACCCTCCAAAAAACTTAAGTACTTTCTCCATTTTATAGTGAAGACTTTCAGTCTTTCAAACATTGCCACTCTAGCCATCTCACAAGCCCACCTCCATCCTCTTAGAATAATCTGTCTGGCTATCATTGAACTAGTTTGGACCCAGCTTCTTATGTACTTACCCAAACCGCTTAGGATCTCGTAGAACAAATAGTCTTGGGCTAAATGGAACCTGGCTCCTTGCAATCAGACATAGGTTATCATGTGTCCCGGTCCAAAATTATTGGACCTTGTCACACATGTGATCACATTACTCCTCCTCTTCCTGATTTAGGCACACCTGGCAAAAGCTACAGGCATTAGTAATAGCTAGCAAGTCTTCTAGCCCCGCTTAACTAATTTGCGGATTGAGATCCAATCACCAGCAGGCAGAATAGAGATAAGAAGAATGCTTGTTACCGTATGCAAATGCAAAGGCCCGTAGATTGGATGTCATTATCCATAAAAATCTAGAGACAGATCATATATTAATACCAGGTATAAATGAGGCTGTTGTGTCTAATTCTCAGTCATTGAAGGCTAGTTCAAGTCAAGTGACACATCTTCAGGCATATACCAAATCTTTCAGGTCTCTGATTTCTGATCATAATGGCATTTGAACATTTTTCTTTGAAAGTTGATAGTGTTTACTCAGCAGAGACTTTGTCCTTTCAATGCAGAGGCATAACGATTACAATCCCACGCTGTTTGGCCATGTACCACCTGTCGTTGTATTCTCTTTGGTCGTTCCAGGATTTTACCACATCAAGCCCTCAGCTTTGAAACTTAAGTCTGACTCGAGTCTACAGCTCTGGCACTGTACCCCATCTGCAGCCTTTTTAGTGCCTCACCTTCTGAATCTCTTCAAGTTATCTGACCCATATTTACCTGCAACACATTGACCGACATTCCCATCTCCTCCTGGGTTGACATCAATCTGTAAGAAGCTGCTTTTGTTTTCATCTCTGTGATCTTCAACCTGCCTCCCGTGGTAGGAAAATCCAGATACTGTAAATTTGTGTATGTCTTCTGCCCCATTATAGCACAGACGGGGCCTACCTTCAGTATGTGTCCTAAACCTCACTGGTGGTCAAATATTATGGTCTTTAATCAGCTGCCTTTCTCCTCTGGGCAGTTTGTAATTGTAAAGGCAAAAGCAGGTTACCAGCAGTCCCAAGGAGGGAGGGGTAATCCAGTTTAATCCGAGTTACCTGAGTAAATTGCTAAATGTTAATCAAACTCAGGTTGAGATTACTCATGTTGAGATTATCTTCCATTATTCCTTTTTGTTTGCTTGTAATGTGAGATTCAGATCGAGGGATTACGCAGCAATTCCAGGCCAGGATAATACTGCTGATTTCTACGACTGATGGGTTTATTGTCTTACAGATAGACTTGTAGGTTCAGTGATCCCATTGGGATGTATTGGTCCACTATGATACTTATGTTAAGCACTGCAGGCTTTAAACTGTAACAAGTGTGTTTTGTCACATGTGGCCTCAGTAGTGGATTCAGTAGCTTAGTCTGTCAGTCACCAAAGGACACAGTAACCACTGTATTCCCCTGTGTTGCCCTCAGGCTGTTCAATCAGTTCTTGCTGTATGTGCTTTTGTTTTATTCACAATAGAATGTCGATAACATGGCTGCTGTGGACTTTACATTCGTAATACAGATGTTTTACTAAACCATCTGTTATCAGTTGGGGATGAAGGGGGAAAAAAGCACAAAACATTCATGAGAAATGTGCAAACACAAGCATCTGTTAGCCCATATGCAGATTACAACGGAGGCCTGATTGTGCTGACTGAGGGGGTTGTAGCCACAGCTGTCCAGAGTCATAGCACATCACCACTGAGAGCAGGTCAAATCTACAACTCCTGTTTATCTGGAGAGCAACCTTCATTACCAGGAAAGTCACTCATTGAGAAGTGGAGAAATGAAATGACACCTGCACACAGCTTGTGAGGTGATGACTTTGATCAGATCTTTTTGAGTGTGTTTCAAGCTTCTGTCTTCAGTTGAAGCCTCATTGAAAACTCCTCAGTGCCTTTAAAATACTGTGCAATTTGAGGAATAGATGTTTAAATTGTGTGTTTAAAGGCTTAAAGGTGAATTGTTCATGAAACAATTTAAGGTTGGCAATGTGATGTTACTGTAATCCTACAGTAACCATCATATGATGGGTCATATGATGAAACTGTGCATGAGCAGATTTTGCTAGGCTTTATTATACCATTATATGCAGGACTGCAATTTTGGATTTTTATATGATCATTTTGATTAAAAACTCAACTTGTCAGGTGTTTAATTTGCTGTATTTGCTAAAGAAAGATGTTCCAATCTTTTTATTTCAACTAAATAACACTTTCTGAATGGACTTTAAATATACATACAGTAAATGTATCACAATGTAAAATTATAAATACCATGAAGATTGTGTCTAGAATGCTCATTGTATAGTATATGTAGCAAATATATATTGTGATACAGTAGATTTTCTGGCAATTCAGTTTTACGCCAATAATTACAATAACTGGATGGGATTGAGCAGAGGGTGATATCAACAAACTCCTTGTGATTTATCAAAGCAAATACCACTTAATCAATGTATAAATACAAGGACACTCGGAAAGTGTAGACCTCCGCCAAGGCCATGCCCTATCTCAGAATGTTAATGAAAGATATAAAAATAATTTGTTTGCCTGCCCTGTGATGTAATGCATTCTTCCTTGGCCCATGTTACTCTTCCACCAAAGCCCTTTTGAGGAATTAAAATACATTACTATAACCAAATCCCAAATAAAAGTGAATCTTATTTTACAAAATGGTATTATGTTGATTTTTGGCCAGCTCTTCATCTGTGTACATCTACTATTGTACTACAGGCTGTCAATCTTTGACACATATCACTGCAGGCAGATCCACAATATACAAGCAAATGGCACAATATATAGCACAGTTAAAATGTAGTCATCGTCACATATCACAGAATACTTATGTTGTATTCTGTGATATGTGACGATTAGAGATGCAACAATTCCACGTCTTTCTGTACAATTAATTGTCTCAGAAATAATTGCGATTAACAATATAATTTTCTTTTTGTGTCAAATTTAAAAATATTTATGTATGTATTAGTTTTTCAAACAAAATAAAGTTTTTAATGAATCACTGATACGTATTTTGCTTATATCACTGTTATGTGACTGAGATAATGTAATAACACAGTTACACAGCCTATAAAGTAAACCTCTTTGTTATGATAAAACATTGTTTTACAAAACTAACAATTGACAGTAGAACATTTATCCTAATCAAAAACAAAGCACCAATAATCAGTTATATAATTACAGTTTGTCATATATAGACAAAATCAATCAGTCATACCCCTTAAGCTAGCCTTAGCTAATGTTAACAATCAATAGCGGTCAAACAAAGAAATTACGATTACGTAAAAATATTGCAATTAGACAATTATTTAATAATGGAAACACGCGTAGGGACGATTCAGGAAGACAATCATAATCAGCTGCTTGGATGCAGGCAGCATCTGCATATATTAAGACAGAGCCAAGGGGGTGGGATTGGGTGAGTTGGGGGGGGTAAGATAGGCAGCTAGTGATTTTCTCCTCAGTGTCGGACCTCAGGAAGTGTAAAGTCCCCATGCAGCATTGTCAGCATCCCCACACCCACACAGCTCCATCAAATCAATACAAAGTAGACAGCCAGGATGCTGAACCAGAAGATGGCCATCAAGGTGCTCGTAAACCAACCGGTGTCTGTCCCTGCACTCTTCTGCTTCTCTGTTTCCACACTGGCAGTTTTCCTTTAGAGGTCTCAGCGTTTCCAGACGCTCTGCAGGCCTTAAATGGAAAAAGAAACACCAGGTGGCACAGTAGAGCTGAGGCTGAAAGTTAATTGAACTAATATGTAGCACTAGTGGCTGGGTTTTCAAGACTGATACCGATACTATGCTTCAATATTGCCAACACGTTATCTGCATTTTACATTTAACCCTCTTTCATGTGCCCAAAGAAATACATAGAGTAATGTGTATCCCATAATATAGTATTCATGCTACAGAGGGGAGTATCTAAAATAGCATTTAGAGTCAAGAAAACTCTCAGTTGAAATCCATATATTTTTAAATGACACAAGGAAAGATCTGAATATATTTTCTTTAAGAGGCACCATTGCTCCTTGACAAGATGATTGTGAATGTGATTGGTTTAAAGAAATGCCAACTAACCAGAGCACGTTTTTCTCCTATCCCAGAATGCTGTGTGGATCAGCCAGACCCTCCTCCGCAGCACTGTGGAGGAAGGGCTGGCAAAGCGAGACTATCGATTAATCAACTAATCCTTCACATATAAAAAATACCTATCCCACTAAATTACAGAATACAATAAGACAATTTAGACATTACTTTTGGTCCTCTAGTATTCTAGTATTACATGTAGTCTTTCATGTTAACTGAATGGTTACCGAACCATGAAATTGTGTGTTTTGTGTGTGATACTACACTGTGTTATATCTGTGTGTGTAAAGAAACTGAAATGGATGTGTGGGATGAACATATTTTCCCCAACGGCTGGAAGAAGCCGGTTTATTTTATGAGGTGAGAGCAGGACGTCCGGCGGTGGTGGTTAATAAACAGTGGTCTCTCTGCCCCAGTCCTCATTCTCAGTCCTCACACCTTTTCAACATCCCCACACACACACAGTCTCATACCTAAAGAGATTCACCGACTGTTCCCATGGCATCCGTTCACTTTGCTCCCAAGTGATAGTGTGTGTACCGCATTACATCTGTGTGTTGCCAGCTTCACACACTGAGATAATGTGTATCTCTTCATATTCACAGGCCAACCCTCCCCCCATCATCGTCAACGCAGACTCACTAGATGCAGGCCCTTATGTAAGTATCTGTTCTCTTCTTTCTCTCTCTCTTTCTCTGTACGGTATATATATCTCTCTCATTAACACTCCCTCTGTGTCAGCGCATGATTGTGTGTGTGCGTGTGTGTGCGTGTGTGCGTGTGTGTGTGTGTGTGTGTGTGTGTGTGTGTGTGTGTGTGTGTGTGTGTGTGTGTGTGTGTGTGTGTGTGTGAGAGTGAAAAGGCCTCCTAGTAGTAACGTGATGTTTGCTATGTGAAACGACATCCATTATCCTATTGACCCTGCCTGTTTGTGGTGAATGAACGTGCATTTTGCAGTGTGATTTAATGTCACAGTGCATATACATTTTTAGAAAGATAGACCGCAAATCAGAAATTGGTGGTAGTATTTTTAGTTAGTGAAACAATCTGGTGAATGTAATTTTCTGTATATTTTTAACAATCCCATTCTCCACGGTTTTCTGCGTTTAGTCTGTACATAAATCTACTATGTGTTAAATTGTAAAGGATTTAGCTGAACCACTTGCTATATTTTTTAGAAAGTGACATAATTCATACTCAGGGATGTAACTAACCATTATGCTTTTTTATTTTGACAGGTAAATGGCAGTGATGGGATGTACAAATATGAAGAGATCATTTTAGAGAGGGTGAGCTTTACCATTTCTTTCCACAATTTACACATTGCTCTTAAATGCATTTTCTGCATGATGGATGAATATCTCCCCACTAGGTGGTGATAAGCAGCTCAGTCTTCACTCATTGAGCTTAAAGAACATGAAAACCAAAGAAAATTTGTAATTACTGTACATTTATATGAATTGTATGTGATGCTGCATGTAAGTGAAGTTATAGCTGTCACATCACTGCAGTAAGAGTGTCTCAAGTGAGTATGAGCGCAGAATAACGCCAGCAAGGCATAGCTTTTTACATAATCCTGATGCACGTCATCAGCAGACGCCAGAAATGTAAAGTGCTCTCCTGTTCAATTGTTCAGCAGGCACCACTGCACTTGAGCAACGGTTCAGCTTGTAGTAGCAGAGCTATATGTTTCTGCTCTCACTATTCCACCCACATATAGATGCACCGCCGACCCCATGATAGACACTATATTGCTGCCCCTTCCGCGCTAAGTGGCATTACTGCATGCAGAAAGCTTAAATAAGCTATGCGAAGTCACACTTTAAAAGGTCTGTGGGTGTGTAACATTTGGTGGTAAAGCCCATCGTACTCCTCACAGCTCCAGAGCAGCACACTGGGAGGCCTCAGCCTCCCTCTGTCCTAATTTGTTGCGACTGTTGCTCATTAATTATAGAAAATAATAAAGTGAGGTCTTTTCTCAGCTGTCTTGTTTGCTGCCTGTCTCTGTGGCCACAGCTGTCAGATGCAGCAGTGCGCCTGGACCCAACTGGATCCAAATGGGCCCCATGTCATTTCAGGGACAGGAAATATGGGAGGTTGTAGCAGAGAGTGAGAAGATCTATATCATCCAATAGAAGTGACACTTCTCAGCTAATCTTTACTTTAGATCATAAATCCACTTTTCTGTTGACACAGGGCACTTCTGACGCTGATGCCTCTCTGTAGGTTGTTGGAATAAGCGTGACATTTTGAATTAAGTGCCCTGTTCTAATGAAATGCATGGCATTATCATTTGTCACATGTAAGGGCACACACACAAACACAAACGTGTCCACAAAAATGGACATCAGAAATGCCTGGTGAAATCCCCGAAGTAGTTTGCATCGATCACGTGTTCCTCTGAGATTCCAATACACTTAAGAGCCACATTACACTGAGCACACATTGGGTGCATCACTTACATCTAAGTGTATGTGTGTGTGTGTGTGTGTGTGTGTGTGTGTGTGTGTTGTTTATGGTACCACACTGAAAATGTCAATCATAACCTGTGTGCAGGGGAACTCTGGCCTTGGCTTTAGCATTGCTGGAGGAATAGACAATCCCCACATTCCTGATGATCCGGGAATCTTCATCACCAAGATTATCCCCGGAGGAGCAGCTGCTATGGATGGAAGGCTGGGGTAAGTTCCCCTCCTCACCTGGTCACCCTCCTTTCCTCCCTCCTCACCTCACTCTTTTCTTCTACTCTTTTCGAGCTCCTGTGCACCCTCTGTCCTCTCTCTAGTCTAACATCTATACTCTCTTCTTTAAAGCTCTCCACCACTGTGTCCTGCCAGGCAGTGTTGTGTGGGTGGCAGAGTTTTGACAGACCTCTGCCCCCAGGCTCTCTGTGTTTCCTCAAAGTCATGATTTACTGGAAAACCAAAGCCTGAAACATGCAAGAATTATGTTATGAAGTGCCTTTTTATGTGCTTTGGATGCTTCTGATTACAGAGGCCATGCTAGGGTCTCTCCCTGCCTTTGTGCAGTGATGTTATCTTACAGGGTAGTGTGTGTGATATACAGTCTATTCAAACTTTTCCCTCCACAGGGTGAATGACTGCGTGCTGCGTGTGAACGAAGTGGACGTGTCTGAGGTGGTTCACAGTCGGGCTGTGGAAGCCCTGAAAGAAGCGGGGCCGGTAGTGAGGCTGCTGGTCCGACGGAGACAGGCACCACCCGAGACGATTCTGGAGGTCAACCTGCTGAAAGGGCCCAAAGGTCAAGGACACATCCCACTTATCAAACACTAAGATAGAGTCAGTCAGGGCACCTGGATAGCTCACCTGGTGGAGTGTGCGCCTAAAATACAGAGACTCAGGGCCCTATTTTAACGATATAAGCGCAAGACGTGAAGCGCATGGTGCAGATGCGTTAAGGGCGCATCCAAATCCACTTTTGCTAGTTTGTCGCCAAAAAACAATGGTCCGTGCACCAAGCGCATGGTTCAAAAGGGTTGTACTTCATGGCTTAATTAATCATAGTTGTGTTTTGGAGCGTAACATGCAATAAACCCGTTCCCTTTAAATGCCAGACGTGTTTGTACCTTGGCACATTGCTATTATGATGGTGGATTGCTGAGCAGGAAGGAGAGAAGAAACTGATCTGCTTGTGCGTGAAGTGAAACTGTGCGAGCAGATCATATCATAATACGATTTCACATTGTAATATTTTTTTATTTTTAGTCTATTGTGTATTTTTAGTCTTTTGTCCCTGTGTGTGCCCCTAGGCTCGCGATTTTCATGAGTCTAGGCTGTGGGTTGGGTTCCGACCTGCGGCCCTTTGCTGCATGTCACTCCCCCTCTCTCTCCCCTTTCATGTCTAGGCTGTCCTATCAAATAAAGGCCTAAAATGGCAATAAGAAAATATCTTTAAAAAAATAAAATAAGTATATAAATCCATTGTCACGCAAACTTTTTGAAGATGAATGCAATAATACTGAATAACCACAACACGAAGATTAATGGAAGACACATTTGTAGATAGGTATTTTTCAAAGGAGGCAGCCCCAGGCCCCCAGACATGGAATATATCTAAAGGGTGATTCTGTACACATATTGACTATCTGACTGTGTTTATTACTCAACCAGGACTTGGATTCAGCATCGCCGGAGGGATCGGCAACCAACATATCCCAGGAGACAACAGCATCTATATTACCAAGATCATAGAAGGAGGAGCTGCCCAAAAAGATGGACGGCTGCAGACTGGAGACCGCCTGCTAGCTGTATGAACCTCCCTCTGACTCAGTCACATAAATCAAAATAAACCTATTTTAGGCCCTTATTGCTTCAGCTGATGTAGATGACTGAATGTTTTTGGAACATGTTAAGTACACTACATTATCTGGTCAGTTGCCCCATTCTGTCATATTAAGCAAAGCAAGACAACACACATTGGCGTTTATGACTTTGTGCATGATCAATAATCTACCATTTGGGCCATGAGGTGGAACAATAAAAAGGCCCATCAGCATAAGAGTAAGAAATATTACATCTGACTAGGCAAATCCTACATCATAAATGTGGTAGCTGTAGCCAGCATACTATAAACCCGATACCAAAAAAGTTGGGACACTGTACAAATTGTGAATAAAAACAGAATGCAATGATGTGGAAGTTTCAAATTTCAATATTTAATTCAAAATACAACATAGATGACATATCAAATGTTGAAACTGAGAAAATGTATAATTTTAAGGGGAAAATAAGTTGACTTCAAATTTCATGACATCAACACATCTCAAAAAAGTTGAGACAAGGCCATGTTTACCACTGTGTGGCATCCCCTCTTCTCTTAGAGTCTGCAAACGTCTGGGGACTGAGGAGACAAGTTGCTCAAGTTTAGGAATAGGAATGTTGTCCCATTCTTGTCTAATACAGGCTTCTAGTTGCTCAACTGTCTTAGGTCTTCTTTGTTGCATCTTCCTCTTTATGATGCGCCAAATGTTTTCTATGGGTGAAAGATCTGGACTGCAGGCTGGCCATTTCAGTACCCAAATCCTTCTTCTACTCAGCCAAGATGTTGTAATTGATGCAGTATGTGGTCTGGCATTGTCATGTTGGAAAATGTAAGGTCTTCCCTGAAACAGACGTCTAGATGGGAGCATATGCTGTTCTAGAACTTGGATATACCTTTCAGCATTGATGGTGCCTTTCCAGATGTGTAAGCTGCCCATGCCACACACACTCATGCAACCCCATACCATCAGAGATGCAGGCTTCTGAACTGAGTGCTGAAAACAACTTGGGTTGTCCTTGTCCTCTTTAGTCCAGTGACCTATAGAGTTTTAGCCGGCAACAGTGATTGTGTTCACCGACAATGTTTTCTGGAAGTATTCCTGAGCCCCTGCTGTGATTTCCATTACAGTAGCATTCCTGTATGTGATGCAGTGCCGTCTAAGGGCCCGACAATCACGGGCATCCAGTATGGTTTTCCGGCCTTTCTATTGTTCCAGATTCTCTGAATCTTTGGATGATATTATGCACTGTAGATGATGATAAGAAATTTTTCTCTGAGAAACTCCTTTCTGATATTGCTCCACTATTTTTCGCCGCAGCATTGGGGGAATTGGTGATCCTCTGCCCATTTTGATTTCTGAGAGACACTGCCACTCTGAGAGACTCTTTTTACACCCAATCATGTTGCCAATTGACCTAATGAGTTGAAAGTTGGTCCTACAGCTGTTCCTTATATGTATTTTTAACTTTTCTGGCCTCTTATTGCTACCTGTCCCAACTTTTTTGGAATGTGTAGCTCTCATGAAATCCAAAATGAGCCAATATTTGGCATGCCATTTCAAAATGTCTATCTATATTCTATTGTGAATAAAATATAAGTTATGAGATTTATAAATTATTCCATTCCTTTTTTACTCATAATTTGTACAGTGTCCCAACTTTTTTGGAATTGGGTTTGTACATGTGTTAACATGCTGTTTATATGCTTGACCCTTCCAGTGCAGCAGCACTAATTATAATACGAACAATGTAAAAAATAATGGCACCCACTCTTATCATTTACTCACATTTTTTTGTTTTTTTTTTAACTAATTACAGCAGCTTCATAAGATCCTTTTTGCAAACTGCTAAATAAAAATTAATAAATAATAATAAAAACCACTCAAATTAATAATCCCATTGGGAGCTTGACAGTTAATTTTGGCAGCCAAATGTAAGTTCACCACAGAGAAAAGGCAAAGCTCCTACTATGTGGACTTTAGAACCTTTACCGACTGCTTTTGACCTCTGTTAATGCTGCGCAGCACACCAACCTTTCACTCTGCTGTTGAAAGGAACAAAAATCTCATAATACCTACAAACTATGATCCATAAGTGTGTTGGCTGGTGTGATGACTGCTGTAATGCGTGATGTTTTCACAGTGCAACAAAGACACAAGGTGTTTGTTTTTTTCCTCCTTTATCTTCTCAACAACCATCACCTTCAGGTGAACAACATCGTGCTACAGGACGTGCGTCATGAGGAGGCAGTTGCTGCGCTAAAGAACACCTCTGATATGGTTTACCTCAAGGTGGCCAAGCCAGGACCTGTGCACCTCAACGACATGTATGCCCCTCCAGACTACTCCAGCAGTACGTATCTACCTCTTCTTGTTACTAGTTGTGGTGCAAACACTGTCCAAGGCATAAACTACATTTTATATTCACTAATCCATAATCAGTCAGCTCCAAAACTAGAACAGGTTTATTTATATAAAATGTTTGATGTAAGATGAAGGGTGATTTGTAAGTGTGGGTCAATGCTGAAGCTTTTTGCACTGGGAATCATCTTTTTTATCTTTAACAGAGATGTTGAACGTTAGTGTTGGATCACTGTTCTCTCCCCAAAACTGCTATGCCCAGACACCCACATAGTGAATGTAGTGAATGCTTACACACACACACACACACACACACACACACACGATTCTACCCACAGCAACAACAAGCGCAGTTCTCTGCCTCCCACTGAGTGTGGATGGTTTCTCACATCCCACCTGCTCATGAGAGCCCACAATCTTGAGCTGCAGCTTCTCAAATTTCCACAGAATAATAGTTTAGTCTTTGTATGTTGTACACTAAATGTTTGCAGTTGTAAGGGTTTAAGCGAACCCTTAAGGCAGACTTAACCCCACTCTGACACTATAACCCTGTGATCAGATGATCTGGAATTGAAACGCTTGTTTAATGCTCTGCTGCCTCCATCAAGAATGGAGATTCAGGGGAAAGATTTTTTGCATGCATTCATGCTCAATACACCAACTTTTTAGAATATATTTTTCATCTTAGCTGGTAAGAGGGTTGACAGTTTTACAACAAAATCAGGTCTATATTACTAAAACATCTCTGTTCAAACATAAGTCAGTGCTAGTTGCCTATTGTGCAAAGATAAGCACAGACAGAGAACAGAGACAAGAGATGATTTTGCGTGTATATACAGCCAAATTCTTAAATGTCATTTTGATTATTTGAAGGGAAAATATGGTTTCACACAACCTGGGTCCTATTTTTGTAGATTTGGTGCCCATTCCTGTTGCTTGCATAGTCATTGTCCTCACCAAGTTAACTGCAAAGAGCTGAGAATGCGTAGACGTTGCTTAAAAGAGGGGTTAGACAAACAGACAAACAGCCACATACGTTTATTACAAACACAGATTGGGCAAACTTAATTGGATTAGAGAAAAGGAAGACAGGCAATTATAGCTTAAACTGTTGCCATTCTTTTTCTGTACCTCCAAATAAACTGGTTAAACTGTTGCTTTCTTTACAGTTTGTCTTCGTGCTATGCAGCGTTCCTGTTGTGCCTGTGTTGTAATCATCCTTTCTTTCCCCCTACTGGCCTGGCCCTCCCCCCAGCCTTCCCCACCATGGTGGACAACCACGTCAGCCACAACTATATGGGGGCGATGGAACCCAAACCAGTGTACCCGCCGCCCCAGGTCACCCCGTCTAGGTACTCGCCAGTTCCCCGCCACATGATGGGGGAGGAAGACTTCACAAGGTAGTTTACAAACTGGTTACTTCCTAAATGACACTCTCCTCGGATATATATATATATATATATACACACACACACACATATACACACACACACACACACACACACACACTCACACATACATACATATCAACTAAAGGCCTTTTCTGCCCGTAAGTGAAGAAACGTGTTGTTGTGGAGCTAAATTGCATAAGACTAAATTAAAGACATGGAATATTATTTTAAATTTTGCATGGGTTTCTCTTTGCGTCCATTTTGTCGGTTATTTAAAGGTGTTGTCATGGCGTGGTTCATTTTGACGATACATGAACGTACAGCAATTTAAATTGCCCTTTATGAAGTGTTTCATGAAGCAAAACAATGCTTTGTTTAAATGTTCAGCTCATCAGGGCCCTGGTTGTGCATACTATATTATAGCTTGACAGTGTGTGGTGGCTGTGTGCTGACCAAATACTTTGCAGAGAGGCCTCTTGTCACTTCTTGTACTTGTTATGACTGTGTTTTAACCTTTGATCTCCTATCCAAGTACTGGATCAGAAGTAGCATTCATAGAGGCTTGATTGGAGTGCCCCACAAGGCCTTGAGTCATCTTAACCCACAGCTCGAGGGAAAAGGCTGGTGTGTGTGTGTGTGTGTGTGTGTGTGTGTGTGTGTGTGTGTGTGTGTGTGTGTGTGTGTGTGTGTGTGACTGTGTGTGTGACTGTGTGTGTGTGTGTGTGTGACTGTGTGTGTGTGTGACTGTGTGACGTTTATGCGTGTCTGTGTGCTATGGAGTGGTGCTATGGAATGTGGACAAGTGTTGGTTATGTGGCCCTGTAATGTCCTACAAGCTGTGTACATGACTTGTATGTGCATTTGTCACATCTTTGTTGGTATGTGTGCTTTATATGTGTCCTACACTTGTCCCGTTTACTGTGATTCCTGTACCCCACAGCAGAGCTGAACCTATTTACAGTGTCATCCACAAATCTGGGGACAGCAAGGTGCCCCAGGCCCTCTACAGAGGCTTCTGTCCTTCCTCTGCTCCCTTGTGCCAAGGTCCACTCCCCTTCTCTGTCAGGTACTAACCTAGTCCATCACGCCTTGCTTAGCTAACCCTCCTTTGTATAGCTTAGCATCTGGATCTGGCATCAGACAGAAGTAGGGCCAAAACAGGACTACTGCTTCAACCGTAGTATGCTGCGCCACATTTGTGCACAAATTATACAAGCAGACAAAATAGACTAAGAGGAGAACGATGGCAACAGACATCTTTTAGCTTTCTGTCTCTGTTTGCATGTAAATGTTTCCTCACCTCATGTCTTTACTGCTTTGTATGCTTCTACTTGTTACTAAGTATGTTGCTGCTTTTTATGTTTGTATGACATTGAACTAAAAAACTAAATACTACAAAGCAAATTCACTGTACATCTGGAATGTAATGTTTTAGATTTCCCCCCTCTCTTTTTCATAATTTCAAAGGCCTGCCTCATGTTCATTATTTGTTCATCAATTTTCGACTAATCTGCTCACATCTATGAATATAAAACAATAGGGCCCTGTTTATTGCAGTTTAAAATGGAGTCATACCTGCTCTTCTCAAACACATCTCCACGGGTGTGCAGCCGAAAGGGCTTCACGCTCCCACAAGCTGCTCAATTCCATCTGTCAGGAGGCATCGACAAAACTAAGCTTCTATCTCAGGCCAAGCTACTTTCACTGGTGGTTACCGCTAAAGACAATTAAATACATGATATTTATGGCAATGTGTTTGGCATTACCAAATGTGCAAATGGCCTCCCATTTGTTGATTAAGTTTGTTTTTGTTTCTTTTATTTATTACATTTTACTTATAGCCTTGGCCATCATGCTTCACCTCATAGATGAATGCCCTGGTGTTTCTGTGTGTCAACCATTGCTTTTGTGTAATGTGTTTGTGTTGAACATAGATCATATTGTGTGCCATGAATGTCATATATGTGTGTGTGTGTGTGTGTGTGTGTGTGTGTGTGTGTGTGTGTGTGTGTGTGTGAGAAAGTGAGAGAGAGAAAGGCAGATTATGGTGTTGCGGTTTGGCTGGAACTAAAGGCAGGTTGTTGTGTTCAGAAACACCCTAAAGTACATTACAGGAGGATGGGGGGTGGGGGGGCACAAATATTCTGCTTTGCAGCGTTGGAATGTTTTTCCTGCTGCTCTAAGTATGTAAATACAAACACCAAGCCTGGCTGTTACCATAAATGTTATGGGGGAGTAAGAGTCTGACGATCCAGTACGGGTCTGCGGACCAGTAGCAGCAGACAGTCCTTCAGCTGTCATGATTCATCTGCACACTGGGAAAACCAGGCCATGCACTCAGGTCTTACCCCTCTCATCACCAATGCTGCCAGCACCAATCACACACACACCTACTGTACACTGAGACATTTGCTTCTAATGTGCTGACACACACGCAGATACACACGCTTTAAGTGCAATGCACAATTATGACATGGACACATACAGCACTTGTGAGTATACATCCTGCTCACCAGACAACTCATAAACCAGTGGTGTAAATGAGGACGGCCTACATACTGTAACCATTTGTGCACCTGTTTGCCCCTAGTGGGTTTGTGTATCATGTCCGCTGCATATTTCAGAAAACAGTGTCTCGGAGGACATCATGGCCGACAACCAACTTGATCCCAATCACAGCAGATGAGCATCCAGCTCCATCACACTGACAGGCAGATAGCAGACACCTCCCTCCAGCCCCGGCAGCTTCCTCATTGGCTCAAACCGGGAGGGGTTATTGTAGATGGATGCTGTAGTAAGCACAGGCTTCCACAGAAGTGGAACAGGCTGGTTGTGAGGATTGAGTCAGAGCTTATATCCGCCCTCTGCCCATCTGCACATCCCCCTCTGTGGTGTCATCACAGACACGTCCTCCCCCTTCTCCATCTGATATTACCCCCTTTTTGTGGAGATATGTCAGTGTTGTACATTCTTGTCTCTATCCACATTGGACTCAATAAGAGATAAAACCTCTGTGTTTAAATGTACATGTTTGGTGTAATATACTTGTGTGCAGTGGTGATAGTCAGTGACGGACTGGGATCAAAAAACGGCCCTGGCATTTGCAACACACCTAGCTCGGAAATTAGTAACTCTGCCTTCTGAGTGAATTTTTCCATGCACCTCGCCACAGTACAATCTTGAATATTTGTGGCATACATAAATTTATCAAAATTAACAAAGACAAATTATATTTAGTGGACCAATGGGGGGCGGCCCTTCTGGCATTTGCCCAAATTCCAGATGGCCAGTCCGTCACTGGTGACAGTAGTATGCACATTCACTAAACAAGCAGCTCCCTTCTTCTGGTCACATTAGATATACACAACAATGTTTCTAGTAAAGTGTCTCATTCACACACATGAACATGAAACCTTTTGACTGGTCAGCGCAAGAATTCAGAAATAACGACAAAGGCTTTTACCTTTTATTAAGCGTTAAACGTTGTGGAAACACAAAGAGGAGTTTGAAATAGAATAAATCAGAGCAGATTCAGCTTCTGCAATGTTATTCTTAGTCACAGTGAGAGGCATGAAATATCTTAAACTGCCTATCACCTTAGCAGTGAATAGATTTTTCCCTATGTCAAGTGAGACGAAAATAGCAGGCTGTGAAGAAGAGGCAGCCACAGAAAATCTATTGGTGAAATGTAAGCAGTGAAAAGAAAGACAGAGACAAAACAACTTTTTAATTTTATCAGTTTACGCCTCTGTACATTAGCTGATGTGATACATTCGGGGAAAAAGGGAGAAAGAAAGTTCTGCGAGAGGTAGTGTCTGTCTGTGGAAAATTGCGTCCATCTGCAGTGTCCACCATTAATCAGCCTAGCAGAGCCAATTACTAGGCTGAGTACAGGGTAGCATGACCCGCTGAACCCCACAGCCCAGATATCCATTCACAGCTTTAGGATTGAGCTGTGACTGCCTCAGCCAAAACCCAGAAACAGACAGGGAAAATATAGCGGTGGGAAGGGGGGGAGGTTTCAAATTAGAGAAAAGAGTCACAGGAGAAATGGCTGGGCAGAGAGAAAGGCTTTTTACCGCTTAGTAACTGTTTACATTCCAGGCATGGATGAAAAGGCAAAGGGGGAAGGGAGGGGAGGCAGGTCTTGTGATAGGTAGGGAGGAGGACTTGATCTTCCAATTTAGAACTGTAGGAATTTACACCCATTTTCCATTGAAATGGCCAGGCAACTCATATCCTATGGACAAACAGTGAATGCAGAAACACACACACATGCATAGTGCTCCTATAAGATAATAAAAAAGATGCTGGCCTCACGTGTCCAAATATTCCACAGTAGTCTACACATTATTTTCCTGTGAGGAAATCTAGCTTCCAGCGTGCAGCCAGGTCACAGAAGATGGGGTCGTTAAATCAAAGGCCCAAAAGTCAGTTCATGAGCTCCTCAGTTTGTTTACACTCTGACAAATCAGCAAGGAGCTTCTGGGAATCTGCCTATTCTCCAGAGGGCCAGAACTGACAGACAGGAATGCTGGTTTGCTGTATTGAAGAGGGGGCTGGAACCAAGCAGCATCAGAGCAGAGACGAGGGGACAGCACGGTGTGAAAGGGGATCAAACTTGGATAACCTCCAGTTCCACACATCTGCCGAGTCCTAATGCACTTGATGTAATGCAGTCCTGGTTATTCCAGATGTGAGTATAAGGTGATTTGGGCCTCTTTGCGTTGAATTGAACAAAGATGACTTGCGTGGTAGCGTTAGGGTTAAGTGTTAAGTCTTGCCTTGCTGGTGATGATGGGGAGAGAGTGTTTGTGACAGCCCAAAGAGGAGCTGCTTCTCATCACAGCACACAAGGATGAGATAGGGAAAACCAGGCCCAAAGAAGCTTCTAAAACTGTAGCCCCTCTTTTGAAAGGCCAGACAGGAAGAAGGGTCGAGGAGTAAGAGTGATGCGCCATAGCCACCATGTTCACAGTCAACATCTCATCTTCCATGTCGCTGGTGAGGAGCCTACCTGAACGCACTGTTAGGAAATGCTCTTTCAGAAGCAAGCACCATTTCCGGATCCTAAGGTAACCATGGAGATCTGTACTTCGTCGAGATGGGATGAAAAGCTCAAGATGGAAAGCAATGTTATTTTAAGCTGGACTTGTTTGAAGGCAAGTCCGTTGTTTCAGCATATTTAAAGGCATTTGCCACTTGTCCGTTTTTATTTATTTTAGCTTTTCATCTCTAGTACAGAAAGATCTAAACAGCTTTAGAAAAAAGAAATAATGTGTTAAGCTTTGTCAGTACAATCAGATCGAATCTGTCCCTGATTCTGCCTTGTAGAAACACTACTTGTAAGGAATCCTGCAATCCCAGACTCACTATGTTGCTATTGATCTTATTCAGTGGTCTTACAAAATATCATCTGAATCAGCAGTTCATTTTAAATGAATACACTTTAACAGTCTGGTTAAACTTCCAGAAGTTTTTTATTTAGGACTTTCCGATTATTAATTTCTGTTAGTGGAGTAATCAACGCTTTTTCCAGTCAGTCATGGGTATGATTCTGAAAGTCTGGAATGCTGCCTCTGCGGAAATGGTCTTAACAGCAACTTAGAGCGCAGCCATTAGGGATTGAGTAAGAATTGTTCCTGTAGACTGCAGGCTGAGTACTGCGAGTGTTTTTTGTTAAGAGTGGAAACTGTGTGCATCTGTGTGTGTGTGTTTGCCTACTTATGTTAGTGCATGTTCGATTATGTGTGCATTTCTATATAAATGAATAGCTGAAGAGTAGAATGAATATTGCATGTGAAGTCGTGTGTGTGTGTGTGTGTGTGTGTGTGTGTGTGTGTGTGTGTGTGTGTGTGTGTGTGTGTGTGTGTGTGTGTGTGTGTGTGTGTGTGTGTGTGAGAGTGTGTGTGTGTGTGTGTGTGTGTGTGTGTGTGTGTGTGTGTGTGTGTGTGTGTGTGTGTGTGAGAAGTGTGTTCTCAGAGGGCTTTTGCTGGACCATAGCAGCGGTCTGGCCTCTCTAGCATCTTAAAACTGAGGCAGTCTGAATAGCCTACTGGAAGATGAGTCATAGTGGCTAAACGCTAAAGCAGAGTGGGTCTGTCGAGTAGTGGGTGGCTCATTGTGTCTGCGTACATTAATATGAGTGGGTGTTTAAATGTGTACAGATGTGTACATTTCCAAGAGACTGCCATGCAAAGCAAGAAGTTTTATAGCCAGCAGATAATATGCATTTGGATCTGGTCGTTTTGCTGCTTGTTTTATTGTCTTCATTGTATCTAAACAATAATCTATTTGCAATGTTATCAGTGTAATCCACAGTATCTTTTTAAGCAATGTGATTAGTACATGATTATTACATGTTTAATCATTGTGTTCTCCTGGTGAGCGGTACTGTAGATAATTCATTTAAACGTTCTATTTAAAGCCATTACTTTCAAATATATATAGAGAGTGTATCAACAAAAAGATCTGCAGGCCTACAGCTTGCAGCCCTTAACATTGTGGGATCATACACACTAGAAGATGGCTGTTGTTTGAAACGGCCTCGGTGTACCCCTGTGTTTATGCTGTTTCTATTTCAGTTTTGGTCCTATATCTCTCTCTGCCCTTCACCCTGACGCTGTCACTGTGTTTGGCAGGGAGCCAAGGAAGGTGTTGCTGCACAAGGGCTCCACAGGCCTGGGCTTCAACATTGTTGGCGGGGAGGATGGAGAAGGCATCTTTGTCTCCTTCATCCTGGCAGGAGGTCCGGCTGACCTGAGCGGTGAGCTGAGGAGGGGAGACCGGATTCTCTCGGTCAGTATCTCAACCTCAAGCTTTCTGTTTGGCCACGTCAACAACTGTAACAAGTTTGAGGCAGTTCAGCCAACTCCTGTTGTCAGAATAATGATGATAGAATTAAAGGTGGCCTAGTGTTTAGAAAGCCAGCAAACATCTGCCATGCTAAAATGTCCTTGAGCAAGACATTAAATTCATAACAACTCTGAGGGAGCTTAGCTGTGCTCTGCCAGACATGAGAGTTTTGTGAATCAATAAGGTATCCAATTAATAACATATTTAAATCCCTCATTCACTCATAACCTTTTTCAGAACCCAGTTTTGCTCTAAATATATGCATGTTTTATTTCACTGCTGCTTGCTTCCAGTTAAACTTGTTTCCTTTACAGATCTTCACAATTAGAGAAGCACCACACCTTTAGGATCTAATCGGGGTTTTCTTGCTGAAAGATTTGTTGCATGCCTGGTTTGTTGTAGGTGAATGGAGTAAACCTAAGGAATGCCACACATGAGCAGGCGGCTGCAGCGCTGAAGAGAGCTGGACAGACTGTCACCATCATAGCTCAGTACAGGCCTGAAGGTAAGGCTATACTGTCTCATATCACACACATTAACACTTTATATAATATAAATCTCATAATGCACCAAAATGGGTCACTCAGTTTTGATGGACTGTATTGGAAAGAGTTACCATCAAACAACCAGTATAAGCCTGTTACAGTTTGCTATTCGGCCCTACTGATCTTCACTTGTCGCCGTCTGTGCAATGTTCCCTCCAAGTTCCAACATGTAATTATATGCTCAAATAATACTTAATTTATTTTAGTTTGTGGTTATTGTAAAACACAATTTTATTAGAATGTGAGCACAATATAAACTAAAATTAATAAAGTTCCTTAATACCGGTTTTGAACTAGATAATGACTGATACTCATGGATGTTTTATATTAGGCTACTCTCATTTTGTTGCTATGGGAAAGGCACTGTCAAATTGTATTGTGAGAAACGTATAATCCATTGTTTTTTACGCTTACACTAGGCAATAAAAGTCGGGATATCTCGGTTTCTGCTGCTTTGATTTAAGCCATTTACCCTGTTTTTATTTTTTTTAAAGCCACCCAATTTTAAGAAAGTGCAGCGCTATATCACAGGAATACCCCTTTAACGTTGCTATGAAACATCAGATCCACCTGGTTTGGCGATGGAGGCATGCGCGAGTAGCTCTGGCTGCAAATGAGGGCAGCGTTCCTGCTGTAGGAGGAAGTATTCAGGTTCAGGGGCTGCACTGGCGTTAGCAGGCTCAAGTGTTGAGCCAACAGCCAAGGCGGGCAAACGAGCCGCTGTTGTTCTTCCTGTTCAAACTCCGAGCCCGCTGTTCGTAGACACAAACCCGGACAGCGATGGAAATAAGACACTAAGGGGATATCGCGAGCTACGACACCAGAGGAAAGTTTAAAGAGAGTTTAAACTAACAGTGGAAAACTGAAGAAAGACGTCCAACTTTTATCTGTCTACCAGCCTGTGTGGATGGGGGATGGGCTCGACTACAACAGCAGCAGAGCAGAAGCCGCATGAACTCCCCAATGACTTGATGTAGAAACCGGCGAAATATAAGCCACAGTTTCACTTGATTGAGGTGAGAAAAGTAACAAACATCGAAAATATTGACACGTTGCAACAGGAACACATTGTGTGAGGTAACAAGTTTATTTGTATTGCTACTGTACCGAGGTTGAAGTTAGTTTGTTGCTCTCACTGAGCTGAAACCTGTGGTTGTACTCCTGTAACGTTAGTAACGTTAATGTAACGTTGTATAAAGTGAGTGTACGGTCCGCTTATGTATGATACACTAAAAGCAGGAGCTGTGGCAATACGGGCTTCAAAGTCTTTTAATAAACCTTGAAATGAAAACGTTACCTTGTACTTAATACAACCACTTCTATGGGGAATTCCTGTCATTACCTGGACGTTTTAGGACTTGTTTTTTTCTCACTTGTGGTCAGTTGAAGTAGCGTTTGTTGTAAATTATATTCAGGAGAATTTATTAAGGTGCTTTAAACAGTTGCTTTAGTGTTTTTTATGTAACCTAAATCTTTAGATAGGGACACATGTGTTTGTCAGCTTGGTGGTAGTGGTTTTAAACCATGACCTCACATGTAAACTCACCTCTTCACATTTACATTACATCTGTATGTCACACCAGACTTTGGACTTTCTGACCACAAGTCCAATTTCATGCTGACTAAAGCATAGTTTATGTGTTGGCTAGCCTTCACAAAATGGCACAGCTCTTTCTTTGTAATAAGTTGTAGATTGGCTGTGCATTACATCTACTTTGGCAGCTGCATTTTTCTGTGTTTGTGTAATTCTCTGCATGTGTACTTGAGCATGCTGCAGTAATGCTATAACAACAATGGGAAGGATATTGTGAGCATTAGATCAAGGCTGAGTTCTCTCGTTGGACTATGACAGGAATGTGAAGGGGCATTTGTTGTAGCATGCTCTCTCACTCTCTCTCTCTCTCTCTCTCTCTCTCTCTCTCTCTCTCTCTCTCTCTCTCAGTAAAACAAGAGCCTTCAATGTCCAATAACTCTCCCAGGTCATTGAATGGAGGTGGGACAAGATCAGTCAATCGGCATGAGGCTAAGCTAAAGAAAGACAGGCTGAGATCAAAACTGACAGTGGTGATATAGGTTTCTTTCTGATGCAAAATACTTATTGCAATGCTTCATTTTTGTCCATGGGAGTTCATGACCAATCAGGCAGAGTCTTCAATAATATCAAATCATGCTTTCAGCTCTGCGCCCCCTTTGTAACCCGGTGAAGGACATCAATCTGTTTTGTGTACAATGCTTAACTACTCAAAACACACAAGCTGAGTGCTGGCAAATGATTGACTTCCTGCATCCCCACTGGTGACCTGCGATCTGTCGCCAGTAATTCTGCTGGCATACTAAAGTGGTGTGTGACATGTCATTCGTTTGAGTTTGGAGCAGGAGGAACCCCCAGTGAGATGTACAGTCAGTCAGTCGGGGGGAGGAAGTGGAGGGTGAATGCTGGTTGATGCAGGGCAAACTGCCTGGAGAGTATTCTCAGGGGCCGGGGACTGGGCGTCCACAGACCTCTGATGGAAGGCCAACACTGAAAACTACAAGAAGCCCCAACAGAGCTCACAAGCTGCAGAAGGATAAGGGACCCCCCCCCCCAAAACTCTCGGTGGCTAACTGGAGCATCACCAAGTCTTTAACTCTCATTCAGCTGGAAGGAATAGAAGTGAGGGGTGTACATCCTCATGCTGCCTTTCCCCACTATCAAGGAATGTAATTACACAAAAATCTTTACATGTAGGAAATGGGAGGAGGGCTGTGGAGGAAATGTTAAACTCAATGGCCCCTCAGCACACTCACACCAATGCGCAGACAGAAGTTTGTAGAAATAGTGAAGCCAGGGTCTACATGTTCCTCCTGCAGTATATTATTGGTTAGGGTGTGTGTCTGCACTGGCTCGACTATCCCTGTGAACATAACACACTCTCACATTACAAGTGCATGCCTGCTGTGTTGCATAACTGGATCAAAAGAGAAGCGACCGTCTCCCCCAAAAAAAGAAGCTGTACGACTAATGAGGACACGCATTGGGAGTGAGAGATACAGAATAGACCCAGTTTCTATTAGCTGTCTTGTCTTCCTGTGGGTCACTCCTAAAATATAGGCTAGCTCTTGTGTATTAAATGGGAGTTAAGAGTTTAGTTGTTAATAATTGTGGACCCATGTTTTCCAGCAATTCATCGGTGTGCTTGTGAGTAGTGATGTACTTTTAAGGAATAATTGATGTTGGGTTAATCACTGTAAAGACTTAAAAATGTATTAATAGACATGGCAAATATGAATCATTCTTAACCAGGTAGCTATGATTATGTTCTTATAAAAGTCAGTAACACTTGCTGTGTCATTAGATAATTAACCCTATTTCTACTTTATAGAAGCAATTTGCTGCTGTAGGTTTCAGCCCTAACCATTGATACAAGAATAAGGTTAGGATTTGAGTGCCCTGTATGTCCATCCAAAACATATTCTATCAAATATAAAAAGCAAGTTGTGCAGTTTTTTTTTTTGATAATTTATAATTCACAGGTGTGGGTTAATTTCCGAGGCAAAGACCCAGTTTACTTGGGATAAAGTAGATGTAACTATAGATAATACACCTCTTCAACTTTTATGAAGTAAAAACATCCTTTTTGTTTAAGTTTTTATTTTTAAATATGTATCTGACATTAATGAGATGACAGGAAATGAAGGGGGAAAGAGATGAGGAGAGGAATGACATGCAACAAAGGTCCCTGGCCGGATGTAGCCGAGGGACAATGCGGTTCAGGGGCAGCTCCTTAAGTATTTAAGGAGTATTTTATCTATTTTTAGTGTCATCGATCAATCACAATTGATTAATGTTGCTAGAATTAGTTAAGGAATAGCTTGAATTTTGCATCCCTAATTGTGAGTGATCCGAGGACTGAATGTTGCTGTTACAATTGTGGCTTTGATTTTTACATTACATGTTATTTAGCTGACGCTGCTTGTTATGTTGATTTGTATTAGTATTCCTGATCTGATTTCCTCACTATCCAGGCACACTTCTGAAAGATGTATTTCCAATACTATTGCTGTATGCTTAATACATATAATGTGGAACCAGCAGTTGATACAGAACTTAGGTTTCAGTGTAATGTATCGTTCTCCTGTGGCACTGTTGTGATACTCACTCTCCAGTAAAACAGTAATACTGAGAGTATCCTACCTTTTCTATGTAACTGGTGTAAACTTCCTTGTCATCTGACTTTAAAATTAATGGAAACTGAAAGCACTTTATTGTAAAGAAAGTAAGTGCTAAAAGTTGATCAGAGATTTATCATGTTGTTTCCTTGATACACTGTACATAGATGACTGTTGACAAAATTACTCTATGCGGATGTTGTAAGCAAGGCGTGGCAGCATTTTATGGTTTAGCTTATGATTCCCAACCTAACTCCCAAAAGAGACCTAAAGCTGATGGTAGTTCAGTGCTCCTCTTGCTCCTCCTTGAATGTCCACAGTGTTTAGATGAGTCATTGAGACGTTAGGAATGTGAACAAGCAAAGGATTTAGCCCTTCCACCTGTTTTACTCATAGTGCTATCTCACCGGCACAGCTCTCAGCCAGCCTTTCAGGTTGGTGTTATTGTGAAGCAGAGCATTGTCATTCTCTCTGTCTCCTGTGCCTTAGAGCCAAGTGGACTAGTCTGAATGGCTGTTTGTTTCCGAATGTGCAGTCCCTGTTCTATGAGTGCTAGGACGTTGCTCTTGGTAACAGGCAGTCAGGTGGTGTCTGGTTACCTCACCTGGCAGTGACACCCTGTTGTATTGTTAACCCTTTTAGCAGAGACCAGGGTGGAGAGCTGGCACCATGCCTGGGGCGGAAAGTGTGTTTGCTTTGGATCCCCTTTAGGTTTCGGCAAGAGGTTAGAGTTCAGCAAGCGACAGCGACCTGAAGCTTGTTTTTGCACCTGCCCAGAAATTTCCGGGAGCTTGGATTCACTTCTGCTAAATAATATTTGGAGGTGTTTTTCTTTTTTTTGCGGCTACTTGTGGGGTTGCTGGACAGACTCTGGACTTTGATCTCTTGTTGTTCACGTTACAGGAAGTGTTGCCAGCTATGGATGATTAAGCTGTAAGGTAGGAGTCGAGCCCTGAAGGCATGGCAGCAAAAGAGATGTTGAATAAATGTGGACAATACTCTCATACTGGTTCTTTTATAGGCTAATTATGATCAAGATATAGCTATGTTATTATTGAAGCTAAAGCGTACATTGTTGCATTGTTCCATTAACAATAAGATTCTTGTTTATTGCATACAGCTAAATTCCTTAGCGCAGCTGTGCAACCTAATTCTGATTACTTTATGCAGTGTAGAGAATATTTTAACATTTAGATACAAGAGAAAAATTGGTTGCACACACTGCTGCTTTTTGGTGTGTGGTCCTAACAGTTCCTTCAGTGTTTCCTTTAGGATTTGTTTTAGCAGTAGGTGCAGGTAGAGCTGGGAAATATGTAGATATATCAATATTGTGATATGACACTAGATATTGTCTTAGTGTTGACTTTTCCTGGTTGCAAAAGTGGTGTAATTTTCTGAACTTACCAGACTGTTCTAGCTGTTCTATTATTAGCCTTTACCCACTTAGTCATTATAGCCACAATACTGTGGATTATTTATAAAAAATCTCATTGTGTAAATATTTTTTGAAAGGACCAAAGTCAACACTACAATATTGATATTGAGGTATTTGGTCAAAAATATTGTGATATTTGATTTTCTCCATATCGCCCAGCAGGTCTGTCCTAACAATATATTTTCAGTTGTGATTGAACTGCATTTTTTGATAGGGCACTTAACATCTACAACAGGTCTACAAAATTAACTTTACAAGAAATCTTTCATAGGGAAACCAAAACCCAAATGACATCTATAGTCAATTTCCAATTTATATTGTAATACACTGACTCACTTACCGTTTTAATGTTTCCAGATGTTTGACATCAGGACGATGAGCTGACAATATTCAATGGACAAGTCGAACGTTGTCCAATTAGAACAGACCCACTGCGGTGACGTTTTTGGTGGAGCTGTCCATTTAATAGCCGACTCGGAACAAAGCGAACGTTTTGATAATAAACTGGACGGGCCCTATGACCTCTGAATAGCTGAACTTGTTAAATTGCAATGTGAGTGGCAGCCAACGGGGGGTGCATTATGTCGGCAGGATCATTTAAAGGGCAACTGCGACTACATTGTGCTTCTGCCTATTTCTGACACCGTGGCGGCAGAAATTTGGCCATGGCGGGCCGCCACTACAAAATCAATACAGAGGAAACCCTATCCTTTGTGTGATCACATGAGCAACCTAGCCTACTTGTTTTTCTAGTTGCATCTGCCGCTCTGTTTATCTAGCCGTGTGCTGCGGTGGCCTAGCTTTTTCCAGCAGCCTGGGCACAGAGCTCGCTGTGCACAGCGGGCTTATGAGAGCATTCTTAACGAGGAGGTCCAGGCGGATTCATATATGATCCCTGTGCTCCAGAGCAGCAATTGGATTTTCACACCCATGACAAATGGTCATGCATTTGAAATTGTTGGAGGCATTCCCTTTTTTTAACCACACTAAAGAGCCCATGTTGAACTTAATTAATCTGTGTAATTAATTACCTGACATGAGACATTACTGGATGTGTAATGCAGATCTGTGATAAACCATCTGTTCCCCGGGTCATTAATCAGCCTTAAGGATTCGCTGAACCTTTCCTCTCTTCACTCCGGCTCACTGCAGTGCCAACTGAGACACCGAGATCTCCAACAGTTTCCCATTGAAACGAGAGCAGCATTTTTTTGGCCTCTTTATTCGACATGTTTGATACCACCTTAACCTTGGGTGTATTGCCTGTTAAGCCAAGGCTGGCAGCATATATGCTCGAGGACCTATTTTTGACACTGCTTGTTTTGTTTGTTCCCTCCAATGCAGAGTATAGTCGCTTTGAGTCCAAGATCCACGACCTGAGGGAGCAGATGATGAACAGCAGCATGAGCTCAGGATCAGGCTCCCTGCGCACCAGTGAGAAACGCTCCCTCTATGTCAGGTAAAGATCACACACTGACACACACTTCCATTTACATTTACACACTGAAACACAGTCATGCTTGCACTTAACAAGCAACATGATATTCTAAGATCTGTAGTCAAAGTAGTCACTCTTGCTTAATAAACCTCTACCTGCCTGTGGGGGAGAATAAATCCTTAAAAGCACGTAGTCAAAAAGCAGCCACACTGTCCGAGTACAGCAGCACGACGTATATTGCATAGATCAGAAGATAAAACATGATTCTTCACACTGCTCTATTTATAGGGTGACATTTAATCTAAGGCATTGGGTTGATACAATTCATCACCATCATAAAGGTGATGGACAGGCATCCCCTGTTGTTGTTTTAATGCCACATATGACATTGACTCTACTTTGCGTAATGTAGATTTACAGCTGGGCATGTTGAAGGGACCTGTGTTATGACACTTTGGGATGGTTGCCAAACTGGATGGAGGCTCATTTAGGTATTAAAACAGGTGGCATCCTTCTGCTCACATAAAAGCAGGACTCACCGGGGTCAAGGTGAAAAGACTGTGTGATGTAACTCCATGGTTGAAGGGCTTCACCATATTCCTACTGAAGCACTAATGTGCTTCTGTCAACCTAAGCCTAATATTTACATTACTAGATTTATTTAGCCTAAGTTCAACAGCAGTGGACCTTACACTGGTATATCAAAGAGTATATAAAGGTGTTATCTCATCAGACGCCTGCTGTAGAGAGAGCAGTGTTAAGCATTCTGACTCACGCCTTTCTTATAGGCTGGCTCCTATGAAGCATGTAGAGCCTAGGCTGCTCCTGTGAGGGTGATAAAGCCCACAGTTATGTTGGAAAAGCTGTCTAGCCAGCCAGGTGATGCAAGAGCCACCATGTCCTCCCAGCCTAGCCTCAGGAATGCAGAGGTGTTGGGCCTGTAACGTGTTCTTAAATTAAAACAGTGTCACATGTGCTCACATACTTTTCCAAAATCTCACTGAGTGTGCCAAGGCGGTTAAGGTTAGGAATTTGGCTATCACTCATCAACCTGTGTGAAAAGTGCCCTTGTTTTCCTGTTAAGCACACAAGCAGTTAAGCTTAGATTGCACCATGACAGTTTCAGTAGCACATTGCCAGCTGCAGTTTCAGTTGGCAGGAATACTTCAGCCAAAATCTTTAACTTGGCGGTGGGGAGGGGGGTGTATTTGACCATAACATATCTGTCCACTGGACCATGGTATATGACCTGTAGATATAGGCTTGTAGGTCAAGTAAAGTTAAAACCTGTAAAGCAGGTGTTAATACCTTTGTAGAAATTACTGGGTTTACCTGTCTGACAAGATAGTGACGCACTCAGAACAATAAACAGTGAACGTCTGTAGTGGAAAGTATGCAGCTATGTCTAACGGCAGTTAGAAATGTCAAGTGGAAGCACATGAACAATATGCTTGAATTGCGTGTTGTCAGAAATTAGATGTGACATTGCTTTCCATCTTATGTTTGTATGGATACACAGACACAAGATGACTTTCACCAGGTGTTACATTGTCTTTATTTCCACATAATTGTTAATAATAGTACAGGCACAGCCCACATGCAAACAATGTAAAATAATTGAATAAGAAACAAATCATGTAATACAGGAAGTTCATAGCAGCCATTTTGTGCCACGTGTGCAGTAATTTGATCTTAGTGCATGTGGAATCTCTACACACAAACTGAAGATAAAATGAAGGAAGGAGTGTGTAACCCAAGCCTTTGTTTTTGCAGAGCTTTGTTTGATTATGATCGAACGAGGGACAGCTGTCTGCCCAGCCAAGGCCTGAGCTTCTCTTATGGGGATATCCTTCATGTCATAAACGCTTCTGATGACGAGTGGTGGCAGGCGAGGCTGGTCACGCCACATGGAGAAAGCGAGCAGATTGGGGTCATTCCAAGCAAGAAAAGGTACACTCACACTTCATTCAGAGTGTGCCAGACAAAGCTAATGTGACGACTACCATTCATGCCCAGCCTAAACTTATTTCTCTTTCGCTTTCTCTCCTGCCCCCCTCAGAGTTGAGAAGAAAGAGCGGGCTAGGTTAAAAACAGTCAAGTTCCACGCCAGGACAGGCATGATTGAGTCCAACAGGGTAAGTGTAGAGGGCCAGCTGCTCCTTGCCCTGGTGCCAGAGAGGCTGCCTTCAGAGCTGCTGCTGGGCTCCCAGGGAGATGGCCTACTTCCACCTGAGTGTGGGAAAGAGACCAGCACCTGCTCACTGAAGCGAGCGCAAAAAGCGTTCATATTACTGTATAGATTACACAGAAGCTCCGTGGAGATGTGAGAGCCCTGTAACCTCCACAGCTCTTCCCAAATGTCTGCACATTTGTCAGAGGCTGATCTGTCAGATGTAATTTGCAGATGGATAAATCCGCTGTAAATCTTGTCTGTATCATCTATAATGCAAGCAGATTCAATTGAATGAAATGGTACATGTTTAAGTTGGCAAACGGACTCCTGTTTATTTCACATTGTTATGCCATTCATTTTCACCCAGCTTCTCATTTTCATTATCTGATGTGCATTGTTTGCATTTCATTTGTTTTTTTGCATGGGTGTTGAGTACCCTCATTGAAACCCATTCTGTTTTTGTTTTCACCCTCTCGTTGCCCCCCTCCCCCCCCTTCTCACCCACACATCGACAAGCAGCCAGTCAAAGTAAAGCGCAAAAAAAGCTTCAACCTCTCACGCAAGTTCCCGTTTTACAAGAGCAAGGAGAATATTGTGCAGGAGTTGGTGGAGTCTGAACGTGAGTACCAGCTGTGTGATCGAGGGGGGGTGGTGTTGTTTTCATCCTATCCCCTTCATGCTTCCGTTCTGTCTCTCAACTTTCATCTTTCCGCTCACCTTCAGGGATGGTTTTTGTGATGGCATCACTCATCCCTTTCTCACTGTCCCAGAGAGATGCCCCACATGCAGAGCCGGCATCAGGCTGGAGATGTGGGGCTCTCTCTCTGGTGTGTCTGTGCATCTGTCTATGGGCTCCAGACGAGTGCGTGCTGCCAGCTGTGTGTGTGTGTATGTGTGTGCTTGGCTGCATTAACACACTGGCCTTCTTACACTGTGATGCTACTCCTTGTATAAGTCCTGATCAATTCTCCAGTCAGTCACTGACCCACAACAACAAGAATCTCATTAACTGGACTGAAGCTTTAACACTTAACAGGTCAAAATCCCATTTTAATGGGATTGGACTCGTGTAATTGAAAGGCCTTGGCTTACTATGAACAAAGTGGGGCTCAGGCTTAATGAGTACAGCACAGCGCCATGTGTCAGTGGGCCTGGCGAGCACTACACAGCACTCGCTTCCCTCTCTGCCCCAACTCTCACTAACCTCTTCTTCTTCCTGTCTGCTCTCTTCTCTTGGTTTCTGCTCTCACCTGTCGGGACATCTAGGACTTCCCAGGGTTAAGCGATGACTTTTATGGATCAAAGAGTTTGAGTAAGTGTGTGGTTGTACTGTGTCAAGCAGCTGTCCCCTGAGCTCAGAAAAAAATGCTTTGTCACTGCAGACCCAGCTGGGAATGCTAAACCACACACATTTAGTTTAGCGTGACACACACACACAGACCTATGTGTGGGCTCATACACACTACACACACGCACGCGCAAACTCAGATTCACAGTACACAAAATGTGCATTCCTAAGGGATCGTGAGAGAGCGTTACACTTATTCTGAATGTTTCATGGGGTCTTAACAATACATGTTTAGCAGAGATTTGTCAGATAAGGTCACAAGGAGCTGGAATATATTTGTCACCAGAGCAGAGTGTTGCTATGCCTGGTTGGAAACACTTTTTCCCTCCAGTTCCCCTGAGTCAGCCAGCTCCTGCCTCCCTCCTGTGGACGGCGTAATGCCTGTATGTTTTCTTTGTCTTTCCCTGATATGAGATCCGCTGCCACAGGCACAGATCTAGCAATAGGAAACATTGGCCAGGGAGTTGGGGGTCATTTGGGATATTGTCACAGGAAACACTTAATTTCCTATTGCTTGCACCTAAAACCACTTCCCTAATGTTGCGAAAGCATGGCTGCCACGCCAAACAAGACTTCTGCTTTCTTCTTTATTTATTGTTTTTCAAGTGCTTCTTTACCCCTAATGCTGAGGCAGGTGAAAAATAATTTTCACCCATACCATTATTTATTTGAATTTAATTTTGGCTCTATTGTTTGTTTTGTTTTTTTAAATGATCTGCAACTTCCTCTCTTGTGCTTTTGCAGAATGCCTGACGTCCAACACAAGTGACAGTGAAAGTAGTTCGAGTGAGTCACCTTAATTTCTCATGGTTTGTTTTTCCATGCCCACATAGATGAATAACATTTTACACAAATGTATCTGTGAAATGACATGTGTATAATATTTCCCTTTGCATTTTCTCAGCCCAGACTTTTATTGTGTTTCTTAAAATAAGATGTAAACTTTCTGATGATTTTACTTTGTGCTATTTCAGAGGGACAGGAGGACACGATTCTTTCCTATGAGCCAGTCATTCGACAGGAAAGTGAGTGAATCACTTCTCCACAATTAAACTAAATAAAAACTAGGGATGCACAGTATTTGATTTTAGCCATTATTACTATATCCATGTTATAGAACACCAAGACTCTGTACTACTTTCAACTACTTAATTTTATTTGTTGTAGATACAGACATTAAACAAGACCGACATTTGATTCTACCATAAATGTATCTTTTAGCTAATATAGACAGACGTTCACCCCTAAAAAAAATTAAATTATTTTACTTGGTGGAGAATAAATTATATACCAGTGCCACATTTAATTAAGTAAAACCAAGCTCCATATGTTTTCTGAGCTGCAAACTTGAAGTAATTAACCGTGTTAGTTTTAGTTAATTTGTAGCAAGTGTATGACTTAATGACAGTCCAGTTTAATGCACATATGTGAAAAAGTTTGGATCATAACAATGAGGAACACAAATATCCAAACCTTGGAGGAGCTGCTTGTCACTAAAATATGACTAGCTGGTCCACCGAAGCCTAAGTTAGTGAGCCTGAGCTGAAGTTGCCGCAAACTCCGTGCCGGCAAACCCACTTCACTTTCTTTAACCAGCAGCTATCATGCAAGACACGGGAACTTGGCTTGGGTCTCGAGGAGTGGTAACACAGACAGATAAACTGTACACAGACTGCGCTGCTACATTCACAGCTATAGCGTTTCTGCTAACTCACCGACATATGCACACACACACACACGCTCCCGCTCTCTCTCTTTTTCTGCTGTTTTTCTCTCCATCTCTCTTCCCCGCACACTCGCCAACGTGTGGACTGCGGCTGCCACTGTTTGTGTTTATGCTGCTGGCTAGTAGTTTACTCCTGAAATTGTTTGTGAACTTCTGGATGACGGTAATTCACATGAGTGATCCAATTGTCGGTGTTAAGGATTTTACACAGCGTCCTCCTCGCATTTCTTCGACTTTGCACGCATTGCATACCGCAATACATTACCGTCTCCACTTCAAATCCTGTGTGTTTGTTGCCAAAAGACAAACACACTCACACCAGCGCTGCCCTGACATACACCAGCAGCTAGACAGAAATAATTATCGTTGTTGACATCAGGCCATTTTGGCTCATTGGACCGATGCCGATATATAAAGAAATGCCAAATATCTGTCAATATCAATGGGATTGCCAACATATTGTGCATCCCTACTAAAACTGTATGGCATAAGTCAAACTATATGCATTGTACATTTCTACATGTATCCTCACCTTAAGTTCTTTGTCCCCAATGCAGTCCACTACACAAGGCCTGTGATCATACTGGGCCCCATGAAGGACAGAGTAAATGATGACCTCATCTCTGAGTTTCCCCACAAGTTTGGCTCCTGTGTACCCCGTGAGTTTACTGCAACAAGCAGATCCAGATAACGAAACATACCACCTGTGATTTAAAAATAAACTTGTTCCATTCCCTTTCTGCAGATACGACTCGTCCGAGGCGAGAGAACGAGATGGACGGCCAGGACTACCACTTTGTGGGATCACGAGAACAAATGGAGAAAGACATTCAGGATAATAAATTCATTGAGGCTGGCCAGTTCAATGAGAACCTTTATGGGACGAGCATCTTGTCTGTCAGAACTGTGGCTGAGAGGGTAGGCACTGAGGCTCGCGTTTCTCTGTGCGATTGGGTTACCGCATTGGGGTTGGTGTATTTGGAATGTAACTAGAGGAATGTTAGGCTTCCTGCTAAATTGGAAAGCAGACATTTGTAATTTAATGTTGTAATATTAGTTTGCAGTGGTCATTTTTGCAGCATTACAAGAACCACAATTAATCCTATGTGGCCTACTTGTGTGACACAAGTTTTCGTTTTTTTTAACAAAGCATATCTCTACCTGCCAACAGGGGAAACACTGCATTCTGGATGTGTCTGGGAATGCCATAAAACGACTGCAGCAAGCACAACTTTATCCGATTGCCATCTTTATTAAACCAAAATCCATTGAAGCCCTAATGTAAGTTTTAGCTTTTTTTTAAAAAAATTGTTTACGGACTGTAGTGAAGATATGAGTGATAAGTCTGTGATACTAACCACAGCTACTTGTCTTTTTCAGGGAAATGAATAAGAGGCAGACGTATGAGCAGGCCAATAAAGTCTTTGACAAGGCAGTTAAGCTGGAGCAAGACTTTGGAGAGTATTTCACAGGTTGGTCTCACTGCCCTTTTGCCTTGTAGTTTTGAATTGGGCTGTGGCTGATGATTTTTCTTAATTAAATGTAGTCTGTCTTATGTTCTCGATTAATTGGTTGACAAAAGAAAATTGAAGAAAATGACAAAGATATTCAGTTTACTGCAGTCTGTCCATTAAACAAGACGAGCAGTAACACCTCCCAACAGAAAAGCTGGCGCCAGATGTTTGGTAAAATTACTTCAAACAGTAAATCGATTTATGACAGAGTTTCAACCTAATTTACTGTCGATCAACTACTTGATGAACGACTAATCGTTTCAGCTCAAATTGATTTTTTTGTTGTTATTGATTTATTTGTAATGTAATCTTTTACTATGTGAAATGTCAAAAGAAGTTTCCCATCACAATTTCTGAGAGCCCAAAGTAACGTCCTCAAATATCTTGTTTTGTTCGATCAACAGCCTGAAACTTAAATATATTACATTTGTAATGCTTAAAGCTCTAATGCATAACTTTTTTATATTAACGTCCATTACATTCAGGCCAATGCCAAATGAGTTTCCACGACGCTAATTAAGACCATCAGCTCCACACAACTCTCTCAGCATGGCTTTGTTCAGAAGGTTGTTTTTGCGTTTAGCGACTTTTGTGCGCAGAAATTCAAGTTAATTACCTTGTCTGATAAGTCCATGTTTTTTTTTGGCTTGTATAATGTGGACGTGCCGTTTTCTTGTCATTATTTAGAAATCCTCATGGGGTGACAGAAACTACACACTATAGCTTTGAAACAAAAAAATTCACATTAAAAAAAAAAAAAAAGCAAATATTTGGCATTTTTGCTTAAGTTATCAACTGAAAAATGATCATCAAATTTGTTGCCGATTAATTTTCTATTTATCTAACTCTAGTTTGGATTAACATATACCTGCCTTTTGTGTGTTTTTTTTTTTTCTCCAGCTATTGTACAGGGTGACTCACTAGAGGAGATCTACAACAAAATCAAGCTAATCATCGAGGAGCAGTCTGGTCCCTACATCTGGATCCCCTCCTCAGAGAAGCTCTGAGCTCCCCGCCGTCCCCTCTGCATCAGTGCAGAGCTCCCCTTCTGCCTCCCAGAGACCCCACCCAAGCCCAAATAGCCCCCCTCCTCACCTCCTTTTTGCAGATATGTTTCATATCAAGTTTTAGTGTCATCATTATGTTACTCTCTAAGTGAAAAAGAAGTCTTATCACCATTACTGTGACTGTGCACACCCCTGCATGAGTTTCTCAACAAAATCCATTCAAGACTGGAAATGCCATTCCAAAGGAATTTGTCAACTGAAAACAAAAGGGAAAAAGGAATAAATCCTTTTGTGAACCAGGACTGACTGAAGATCAGAATGTTACAGAAATCTGGAGAGAGGAGTTGGGATTCAAAAAGAAGTTGCAGGGAATAAGAGACAAATCATACCAAGTTGAAACACTTTGTAAATGGTCATCAAATCACATTTAAAAAGACACGCGAGATGAAAAGTGAAGACCAATTAAGGTTTTTTTTCTTTCTTTCTTTTCTAAAGACTGGATAAAAATCGAGCCCTGGTACTGTTCAAGGAGTCATCTCTCTTGTTTATAATGACTGAGCAAATTAGTGGAGCTTACAAACTGGTGATCTATTTATCACAAACCAGCTTGCTGTTTGGTCATCTGCCAGTTGTCTGTGCTGCAGCTGATAATGACACCTCGGGAGGCAGATCAAGAGGAAGAAATGCATTGTGAATCTCTACATTTATATTATGAAATCACAAGATGATAAATGATAAAACCCCACTGAGATTTTCCTACATATTAAATACTACACATTTTACACTTCACTAGAATTGTCAATTTGGAGGGCTGTTAAATTTCTTTTATTTTTATTCTTTGTGGGATTTTTTGCTTGTGGTTTTTAGCTGCTCTGTGTAAAGGTTGGAGGTAGAGAAGTGTAACTGGGTTCTCTGCAAAACACCAAACTGCCTTACATCAAATACAAATTCTGTTTTGTGACTACCTGTTGTCTGTGAGGGAGCCAGCACACAATTGACAAGGAAAAGAGATGAAACATTCAAATCTTTTCTTACTCGTTTGTGTCATCCAGCTGCCAGGAGGCCTGACTTGAGTGCAATAGTTCAAACAAAGTCTCACCTCTGCAATAGATGAAAACAAAGTCTCGCCGCTGTGGGCGCCTTTTCTCGCCTGCACTTCAACCTTCCTTCCTGTGTAATTAAAGAATTTGGCCATTGGATTACAATTTGGACAGCCAGAGCCTCCTAACTCATGTTGAGCAGCAGACCACCCTATTACACTCTCTGCCTTCCAAGAGGATTCTCTTCCGATTGAATGGTCATATGGTACTGTCCTATCTGCCGCCATAACAGCGGCCTTAAAACGGGTAGAACAAGACAATAATTGTATTGGATGTCCTAACAATTAAAGAGTTAATATAACCTGTTTTGGATTGTCCCCATGTACCCCTACCAAAAATAACACTAAAGTTGGGTTTGATTAAAACCTACATGCTTTGTGTATCTATACACGTATAAATTCTTAATGAATCTGTTGTTGGAAGGTGCTGAACCACTGTGTTGAGCTCTTAGTGTGTCTAGGGTGAGCTAGACCAGCTCAGGAATCTTTAACGTACAGATACCATTTCCCCTGCGACTGAAAGGGCCATGTTTTGGCGATGACAGAGTTCATTGCCGTCAAATGTGAACAAGCAAGTACTTCTAGAACAATTTCAACTCTACAGTGTAATCGGGCTGTATTATGTGTCTTCTCTTTTTCATTGAGGCGGTGAGTTTGTTCAAGGCCATCAGGGCGATAACCTTTTGAGTTGGCTGTATGGCATCACCAGGATTGATATGACCTGCTCCACCCTCCCATGCAGATCTTGGCACTGTATGTTAATGTGTGCATGTGAGAGAGCGCGTCTGAAGGAGTACTGTGGCTCTTGATCCTGTGAATGGTCTCGCTTTCCTCCTCAGCTTTTTGAAGAGCGCAAGGGATTTTTTAAACATTTTTTTTTGTCTTCTCAGTGAGCCAGACCCAACAGGAAGTGGTAACCTAAGACCTCTGGGTCCCCTGCTCTCTCCCACCCACAGAGCACCTGTACCTGCAGGCATTTTCTGAACAGGTGTGCCCACCTGCCAGGCACCACTGCTAAACCAGCTGTCATTACCTGTGTCAAAACCAGAGTTCAGGGAATAACCGAAGGGAACAGAGCCATTTATAAACTGCTTGCAGACTGTTTCAAAGGGTGTGGTAGCTGTACAATGTAAATAAGCCCCCAGCAGATCCCCCTCACCTGTGCTTCATGCATGTGTGAATCAAACTGAGACAAATGTTTTATAGACCACAAATGTCAGGTAAGTAAGTTTGAGCTACTATTGAGATATAATTTCCATACAAATGTGCTGTATTGTTGGTATTTCTCTTCAAATGCCTATTGGAAATTAACTAGTCAGTTGGGAATTAAATTCCCTAAAGTAGGGCCTGTCTACATGTGATTTCTTGTGGAACGTGTCTGGGTGTATAGATTTTAAAAATATATTGTAAAATAATTAAAGAGATGCAGGCAGAAACCTACACAATATCACAGAAACCAGGAGCATTGATCAATACATCATTAGAAGTTTAGAATTGGTCCTCTCTGGTGTTTAGTTGAAATACAGCTGACTGTTAACAATGTGTGTGGTATTAATACCTCAGTCAGCCATGTCAAAGCCCAAAGAACTTGATTTAATTTTGCTCTTTCCATTGAGGTTGTGGTATATAACAAGATGGAACCTGAATGCCTCTGTGTGTGTATAATTGATGAGGGTCTTTGTTCTGATGAGAGAAATGATGACATATATGCTTTTAATTATTTTTTTGGGGGGGGTCAGGGTTCTTGTTTGTACTTTTGGGTGACGATGTTTATGTTATAGCACATCTGTGCAGTAAGTGCTTGCAAACATGAACCCTTTGATTGTACAGTAGTTTCTTCCTGTCACTGCAGGTGGTACAGCCTATCAGGACACTTGGCCTCATGGTCTTCCCTGTCCTAGTCATGAGGGAACACAGTCCTGCAACTTTTGTTTGGGTTTTATTTTGGGACTTGACAAGAGTTTATTTGTTTGAAAATAAAATATGTGACTCAGTTATGACCTGCTTGTTATTGCACTTTAAACCACTCAGTGGCTTTAAAAAAATAATAGAATTATTAAAATGAGACCACCTTTCTTTTACTTTTAGGATTTTTATTGCTGTTTTAGCCTTTTTTGACAGGAGACTAGAAAGAAAGACAGGTAGCATGGGGGGGATAAAGGCTGAAATGAATGTGGTTTGTGTCTTAACCCCTCAACACAATTCACTTTACCAAACTGGAACATCTGGTGACCATTTTACCACAACATTAATAACATTCATCTGCAACTTATAGAACGGATTCACTTATAGAATGGCTGACCACAGCTGACCTGTCCTTGTTGGCTTACTCCTCCATGATGAGGTTTTTCTTTGCTTTGTCCAACCTGTCCAGGATTTCACTGTAGAGGCCTGACATCTGTGAGTACACAAGAAACAGCTGTAAAGCTTACAAAGGTCTTGGCTCTCAAAGGTCTACAATGATACTCAATACAGCGTAAGACCTGTGAGCCGTTGTACTACGCTTCATTCCCTTCCTTCCTTTCCTTTCAACCAGTCCTGCACCTGTGTCTCGTAGCTCTCCTGCAGTGATCCAAGGTGGCGGATGAAGCTCATTGCGAGGCCACACCACTTCTCAGCCTCAGGGTACTGCGCCAGGCTGTACAGCAAAATCCCTGTGTTCCAAGCCCGAGTCAGCAGCCACAGCGTCTCCATCTCTGGGAAGTCGTCTGGCTACAGAGAAGAGCAGGAAGATGTTCAAAAAGCCATTTAACATTTTTGTGTGTTGATAAAGCTTGTGAGTAACTTCAATCCAATCCTGTTGAACTGTATGTTAACCTTTACTAATGCTTTGGAGTCCTAAACAGATCGTAAACAAAGTTGAAGGTCTGTCATTTCTAAAGTTCAATTCGTTTTTCACACCACTTTAATCTTGGGCTTTCACTTTGATCCAAAGAATTCAACAGCTTTTGAATAATAACTCAAAATGAAAGGGGAAATATGCACTGCCTCTATAGCAGTGTAATGTCTCAATGATTAGATGCCTCTTTCAGAGCTGCAGCTCACCGGCAGTATGATGACTTGTACAGCACATTACCATTCAAATTGGCAGGAAGGGGGTGGTGAATGGAAGCATCTGCTAATTGAAGTGCGGCTGAAAGCCCATTGATAAAAAAAAATGGCTTCCAGAACAGTAGGCAGGCATGGAGTGGAAGAGAGGGGGTTAATTATATAGCAGGGTGCAATTCTGTTGGAGGAAACAGGAGGTGGGTGCCAACGGATGGCGACGTGTGATTGGTGCTGACTCACTGCGGCTGCAATGATGGACAGGGCCTCCTCGTAGTAGTCCCACACCTCCTCAAGCACATAGGCCTCCACCTCTGACACACCGCTTGGGAGGGACAGCTTGATCAGGCTGTGGACACACTTGCTAAGAAAGGGACACACCACAGGCACACAATCAGAAAACCTTTCATCCCAACACGCACTTTGTGGGAATGGATTGTTAATGAAATGTCAATGGTGTTTTCATGCAGAGTAAAGATGAGTATGCCTGCAGCGGGTCAGGTCAGTCTGTGGTTGTTTCTTGTGCAGGGAGAGAGCACCCTCAAGGCCTTCTTACACAGCAGAGGGAAGTGAGCTGGAGGCTCCATGGCTAAGGCTACATATAGAAAAAAAGAAAGATGCCAGCATACTGCAAATACTAGATTGTGTCTGTTTCTTAAGGCATGTCAGCAGAGATGAGATGAACAATACCTGCAATGGTCTCTAGCACCTTGGTTTCAACATTGTCAAGCTCCAAGACAGACTCCAGTACTGTCTCAACTTTGGGGTCATTCAGCTTAGCTCGAGCTTCAAATTCATACAGCAGCAGCAGTGTGTCTGTTGGGTCCATTGGGGAGCATCCTGCAAGTAGATGATGAGAATACATTTCCTTTGCTTCATTTAAATTAATGAAATATGTACTCAAATAATTAAACATGGTTGTTTTTCGGATTGTGAAGCTACTTAAGGTACCTGATGCTTTCAGGGTTTTCCAGACCTCCCAACAGATCTGAATGTGCTCCAGAGCCTGAGTGAGCTCCTCAGTCTGTGAACCAAACAGAAACACAAAAAGAGTATTCTGGATTCATCATCGCCATCTAGTGTTCACTTACTGTTCAAAGGCAGGAGGTCTTCAAAATGAAACGCCTACGCCAGCACCAATAATGTAGTTAGTCACCTCTCTTCTCCTGGTCTTAGTAAATTTCCATCCATGAGGATGGCCAGTGTGCTAAATGTAAGAAATGGACAGAGGGAGTGGGTGGCACACCTGGATGGAGTGAAGAGACTTCCTGCAGATCTCCAGAGAGGCAGCGGCAGCCATTAGCAGACACGTTTTCTGGCCCATGAGCAGTGTGCGATCAGGAGGGCACAGCTGGGAGAGCTACGAGTTCATTCAGATGTCATTGTTCCATAAAACAAAGGTAAGTTGGTTAGTTCAAAACAAGTGAAAGTTCTGAGCACGGAACAAACTGGAACATTTGTGGTAGGAAACAATTACATCTGATGATTTCGCCTAAAATAAAGTACTTCATCCCAGTTTCTCTGAAACTTCTAATTATACAGAGGTGTTCTCAGACATGAATGCATGTGTACTCAGTCAGCATCTAATGGAGACATAAAGATTAAAAATCCACTTGTAATTACAAGTATTCTGCTGAAGGTAAAGTCAAAGGACATTGGGGGTTACAGAGATTCTTTGTCTTAAACTATCTTTCTAAAGCAATGTTAAATCCCTGTTCAGGTGTTATTGATCTCTTTATCCATGTACTGCTGATATTGAGTAATTCACCTGGCAAAGCTAATAAGGGCACTTGCCTGGTAAGATAGCACAAAGAAATCCCTCATTCTGTCAGGGCTGTTCTCGCACTGCAGAGCGGAGTTCCACGCTGTAAGGACACACACACACACACACACACACACACACACACAAAATGAAGGTGCTGCAAGAGTTTAAGCAATAGCATACCATGTTAGATTGAAGTGACAAGTCTTGAGGAAGTCTTGGTACCAATCTTCCTGAACCAGTTAGATTCCTCTGTGCGTTGCTCAACAGTCAAGCAAGACTGCTGAGAAACTTTCTGCAGTGCTGTGATGATGCACAAAACATTTGTGGGTTATGATGCACAGCAGATACTGTAGTTGATTTATTCCCAAAGTACAATTCAACCTCAATTGTTGCATATGTACTCACCCATTTTTAAATATGGCAGCACAACATCCAGATTCCCATTCCTACATGGAGTAATGTAAGTAGTAAATGCAAATCTACATTTTTGATTTGATTAAAAGCAGCATCAATAGTATGTAATCACTATTAGGTACTATTCCTTCCCCTTACCTCATCTCATTACTTGATTTTTCTTCTGTGGAGAGCACAAGTCGAACCAAACACCTATAAAAAGATGAATGGAGAAACTGGTGTTGACCTCCTTTCTTTCACCTACTAACTGTATTATACAGAGACACACTTTCGGTGGAGAAGCAAGGGAATATAGGTCAGTGGATCATAGAGGTGTATGGAAAACTAGCAAACTCGCTACAATCTCTCAGAACATAAGCCCTCTTACTAAATGTTGTAATTTTATGTGTTAAACTGTACCATCATGATTTGTTCACATAGTCCGAACACATGAACGCTGAATGATTCAAAATAAAATAAATACAGAAATTTGGCATCTGACCTGAGAGCAGTCAGAACCTGAGCTTCATCTTTGGAGTTTTCACACAAGCTCTCCAGAGCCTTCATGGCAGTTTCCTGCTGTTCATTCTGTCACAGGGGGACATATTTTGTGCTCATTAATACCACCACCTACCAGTCAAATAACTGTGACCACCAAACCAAACTAATTATTTTCCCAATTCTTTACAACTGGTGTACAGAGCCGAGTGATGAGTCCTACCTCCAAAGCAATCTGAGCAGCCAGACTGAGGAGATTGGAAGCAGCATTCTCAGAAACCAGTAGTCCGTCCTCACTGGCAACACAACTCTTGGACAGAAGTCCTATCGCATTCACTGCCTCTGCAGCTGGTACAAATCAACAGCCTCATCATCACCACAGAGAATATGCTGAAAATTGTGGCTGTAGTAAAATTGTAGGACTACAACCATATCAGTTTTTACCCTTATGTATCACACAACTAATGCTTTATAAATACCTTTTTCCACATTGTTCTCCTGTACTGCAATCTTGTAAACACTGAACTGAGTGAAAATGCTGTCAGGATCACATCGCTCTGCTTCTTTAATTGCTTCTTTTGCCTGATAAACACAAGGTTTTACATACAAGCAAACATACCTCACATAAATGTGTGCCAGGAGCATTTGCCATTGGGGCTGCTGAGTTCTGTCACGCACCGACTGTGGCTCAAGTTGTCTTACCTTTTCCAGTTGCTTAAGCTGAAGAAAACAGGAAGCTCTGTTCCTCTGCAGTTTGGCTGAGTTGGGCTCCATTTGACCTGCTTTGAAAAAACTCAGGGAGTAGTTATACCACTGAAGAGCCTCAGCATAGTTCTTGGCCTGGGAAGAAATATAATAAGAGTATTAAGTTATCCTTTATGTATCTCTGTGGAAATTAAACCTCTGCGTTAAACCTATACTAACTATTTAGGAGCAGTGGGCATTGTGTGGCCCCACCTGCCTCCTTGCTAGAAGTGCTGAATTATACATGTGTATGTACACTATAAAAATTTCTTTTGAATTAAGGATAAACAAGGCTATATTTAGCATACCTCAAAATATTTGGACGCTTTATCCCACAGCATGACATGTAGGCGAGTGAGGGCCTGTGGAGTCAGCTGTTTTCCTGTATAGTGGCCTGTGTGGGTGTAAAAAAAAAAAATGGGTATACTGCTAATACAGAGGCACATCAACTTATTCAAGAACTAGAATGCAAAAATAAAGTACCAGTGATGATATCCTCTATCTTCTGTTTGCCCAACAGCTCCTTGCCCCTCTGCAGCAGTAGCTCAATGTGCAAGACAAGAGCAGTTCCCAGGTCAGGGGACGACTCAAAGTGTTGACACACACGTTTCAAATACTCAAATGCCAGCACTTCTCTATGAAAATAAACAGATATCATTTAGCATAGCATGCATCTGGACATTCCTTTAAAAAAATCCTTGTTTATATAGGTTGTGTGTGTTTACAAAGATCAAAGTGTAGTAGAGTACTAGCAAAGATGCTGAAGTTTTTACCTGTCTTCAGACATGAGTAGTTTCACTGTGCTCAGACACACTTCAAGATAAGCCTTAGATTCCAGCATTTCATTAAGTCCTGAAAACATATTTTTATGATCTGCTTTTAAATGTGCATTTAACTCAAGTGCAAGTTACCCATTGACACACATGAAAACTTGGGAGAGTCTCAGTACAAGCACAATCATCTACTGCAGCTCTACTGGAACACCTGACCAGACTTGGTCACAGCTACATCACTGTAGACACTTAGAATATTTCTGAAGCAATTGAACTTATCAGTACCCATATTTAGTTCCAAATTTCTCTCCAGTAGCCTCAGAGACTCTAACTAGCAAAATCTACTTCTTGCATCTACTTCTCTAAACTCTTAGCCACTGATGACCCACTGCTGCTTATGTTAATAAAGTTCTGTATAAATAATTCAATGGGATTCTGGTAATAACTGACCTGCTCTGATATGATCATCTGCGGCCCCACATTTCAGGAGTATTCTGATCTTTAAGTTCAGCCCAGAGGTGCTCACACATTCCTGTCAAATTGCAATTGGATACAGAGCATTTTTTTGTAAGTGTATGTTTAAAAAAATGCATATATAGAATACAATTTGATAATGATTTCTCATATCCCACCTTGTTTGCTAAGCCGACAGCATTAAGAGCCTTCTCCTGAAACCTCTGACAGTCCCACTCTAAATAAACAGTGGCAAGGAGCCTCAAAACCTTGGCCTATTGTCAGGGAAATTGAAGACAGTAATAATAATAATAATTTTAATTTGTACCAGTTGCTTCAACTAAATTCTGTTTTGCACTATCTTACCTGGACTTCAGATCCAGGGGCATATTTCACATTCATTTTCCCAATTTCATAGCTTTGGCTGAAAAAGAAGAACGCATTGCTTTCCCACTGCATTGTTTCTCAGCACTCTCTTTTTTAAACATTCTAGTTACCTCAGCCAAAATGCGCTGTCCTCAAACTTTCTCAGATTGTAAGTGTCTATTCCAAAGTTGTAGCACAAAAGGGAGAGGTACGCAGTCTACATTGAAAAATATATTCAGACTTAACATCTCGTACACTTTCTACAGCAATATGTTATATAAATGTGAAACAAAATATATAGTGTTGTTATAGTGATAACAGAGGGCTTTTTCATTTACATCTTTAGGTAGCCGCAGCAACATGTCTTTACAGCGCTGCACATAGACCACAGCCTCATGGTTATTCCCTTGAATTAAGGCCTGAAAAGAAGAGATTTGAACTTTGAAACAGTATAACATTTCATATAAGCACAGAATAAGATTTCCCCCTCTCATTGTTTCTAGGTAAACATTTAGCTGTCTCACAGTTCACACTGCAAGTTTTTCAAAATAGCACTTCCTCAGCTGCCAAATATCACAAGAACAAATATTCACATTGAAGGTGTTGAACATCACATGCGCCACAGCTCACCGATTCTGCCTGGCATGAGAGTATTCGAAGGAGATCCTTCTCTACATCCCCCTTGGATGAAGTGACGTCATCTGCTCTGTCACCCCTGGACGTCAGTTGGCCATAGAGAGTTTCCAGGCTCTAGGGATATTGAATGTCAAATCATTTTTAAAGACACCATATTTCTGTTTGCTCTAAACTTGAATAGATTGAAGCTCTCTCAATTTGAGTGTTATTTTCTTATTCTTTACCTTGACAGCAAACCTTAAGAAGTTATCCGCCATCTGGGGATTTTTGCAGTCCAGCCAGGTTCTCCCTGTTTTGCTGGCCATCTGTAAAGATTAGACACTAACACACTTTGTCCACCTAAAATGTTGGCCACTCACAGATGATGCCTGTAGCATTGCTTACCAGGATTTGCTTGCGGATGATGCCCTCTGTTGGATTCTCAGGCTCACAGCAGTACAGAAGACTGCATGCGACATGACGCACTGTGAGGATGGTGAAAACATTTGAATGTGACACAACCGTGACCTCCCCATCTTGCAATCCTTACATTGTGCCAACACTTCAGATAATATGTTAAACTTGCATTTACAAAAACATGTATGTTTTATTGTCCTTGCAAGTTGTATTTATTCATTTCAATTTTGAATTATGTGCTTTGTTAATTAATACTGTCAAAGTGGACTCTAGACAATTGAAGCAATGTGTTCACGGGTTGGGGGGGTGGGATAATCATCAGTAAGATTATCATGTAAATAAATGCAGCAACTAGAAGTGTACCTTTGGCTTTCTGATTTTTACTTATAGTGGTGCCCACATTCTTAGTAACTGCCCAGTTCCACAGCTGGATGGCACACTCCTCAAGCTGTAACATGAGTAATGAAAAATAATTATGTATGCAACCTACAAATTTTACCAACTTATAGCCATATAATGGTGACATTAATGCTAGAGTACTTGATAAATAGATCTGATGTAAAACTTTAGAACTTAGTAACAACTTGTTGGTATCACATATGGTAGGTTTTTGGTTTCCTTTTTTATTTACTATTATAGTCAAACTACAGTAAATTCTCTCACATGCTTGTAACTACCTGTGGATCTGGTATTTTGGGGAAATCCTCCAGGCCAGAGACTTCAGAGAAGAGTTTTTCTATCACCTCATCATAATCTGTCAGCTTTCGCTGCAGTAGATTCTCTGTGAGACCTGTGTATAAACAAAAACAAATCAAGACATGTTGACAGGACACAAACTCAACTTTTTTTCTTGATATAAGTCAAATGTTTTCCCAGACAAAGTTAATGTTGCAATAGCAAATTTAACTTCTAATGAGCTTATTGTTGGGCTAAGACAATTTTTTAAATGACATATTATTTTAGTATTGATTTTTTAATTATTTAGTCTAGTTATATTTAGTCTCAAAACCCCAAAGTATTCAAGGATATGAAATAAGAATAGTGAATTCTTCAAAAGTTTAGAAGCCATAACCAGTAAATGTTTGTTGTTTTTTTATTAATACTAGCCTAACGTTAAATTCAGCAATTGTTTGAATACATTGTCATTGACTAGCTAGCTAGATAGTTTCTGTCCAAAGAATAACATAGGTAACTAGCTAGGTTATGCTAGCTAGCCTATGAGCTGGGTCAGTAACCGTTAGCTTAACCGTTGGCAGAACGTAAATAATTCGTAACCAAAACGGTCTACAAATAGCAGTTAGAACAGCTGAACGGGATAGTTACTCACATTTCACAGTTAAAACAAACCTCTCCATGTTTTAAGTTTTACCGCTGAAAATAATAATGTTAGCTCCAGGGTTAGCTCCCTACAACACCATCTTGTTTGATTGACAGCTGTCACAAATGCCCGCGAGGTTGGGGGAGGCGCCTAATGGAAGAGCCTAAAGGAAGAGCCGGAAGCATTAACCATATCCCAGAAGGTAACAAACAAAACCCAAGTAGTTTTGGATTAGCGTTAGTGTGAACTCTTAAAGATATCTTGTAACATTAGCCAATTTACAGAGTGTACACTGTGTCTAGAATGTATAATTTTAGCGAATACTTGGTTACAGCTGGTTACAGTTAGCCTTAGCTATGTGACAATTTAGAATTTTCTAAGCTAATTTTACCATTAGCTTAGCCAGCTTAGTCAACATTAACTGATATTTACCTAGCTACCTAACTTTAAAACGTTTGCATTAGCTAACGTCCTAACATGATTGTTTACGTTTCTAAAGTTAGATTTCTGAATACAATATAACCTTCTTTCAAGGTTACCTTGACTAGCTCATCTCTCAATGGGCAAACTCGTTTAGGCATAGCAAAATAGGCCAAAATATCTAAAAAATGTGGGCTGATAACTGCAATTGATTATTATTCTAATACTATACTACCATGCTTTTTTAGTCATAAAAAAGTCAAATAAAATATTTGCAATAACAAAATATCTCTGTTAATATGTCATGAGATATTAATAATTATATATCTAATTATTAATATATCATCATGACATATTAACATTAAGATATTTTGTTAGTACAAATATTTTATTTTTCAAGATATCAAAGTTTCCTCTCTTAAAAGTGGAGCTAACAAATTTAGCTAATGCCCCAAGCCAACAAAAACTGAAGGCCTAGCTAATTGTTAATCTTTTTATACAGCATCCCTAGCAGAGGAATAGCCTATATGGGACTGAAGTACATTTTACTGTATTGCAAGTCTACATTTAGAACATAGCTATTACATAGGCTACTAAACTAGGCTATTTTGGGAAAACTATTTTCATTCAGCCTTATCAGGCTCATTTATCAAAAGTAACCAGATAGATTGGTCAAGATGACTAAACCTGAGAATTTTTCACTGTTAAAATGGTTGAGTAATCCGAGTTGGCATGGACATTTTTACTCTAATGTTCTAAAACAGGATCTTCAGTGGTATTTTAAACACAACAGCTCCTTATACTAACTTTTTTATTCCATAATGCCTTTTATGTGCTACTTTTACTTTTGATCCAAAATGGTAATATTGACCACAAAATATTTAACAAGAATATTTCATATGAGATAGTTTCATAATCTTTTGCAGAGAGCCCAGATCTCGAACGATCTCGAACTTCTTCCAACTTCCAACTAGTACAGACTTCTTTCAATGACCCTGGTTTGAAGATCAACATTTTTTTATTTTATTTAATTATTTATTTTAAGATTATTTGTGGGCATTTTTAGGCCTTTCTTTGACAGGACAGCTGAAGACATGAAAGGGGAGGTAAAGAGAGCCCATATATATGGGCACCCGCTCTACCAACTGAGCTATCTGGGTGCCCGAAGATCAACATTTTATAATATTGTTGCCATGCGATAAATAGTGTGGGCTATACATTTTATTTTTCTCAAAATGTTATTTCTTGCTTCCAAAAGCTGGGGTCTGGAGACTGTGAAATCAAGACTGACTACAGTCATTTGATCAGCAGGGCACGCAGTCCGACCCCCTTCACCCCTCTGCTGAAGAAACACGTTATTTCTACTGGTTCATTTACCCGAGAGGACATTCTGTTGGGTTTAAAGGAAGAGTGCATGCTGTGTGTGTAGAACCAGTTAGTCCCCCATAGTGTGTTTTTGAACACCAGATTCAAAAATAAAACACTTTAAACCCACCCCTATCAGCTAGCAACTTCCAGCAATTGTTCATCAGGAGACTTATCTGTTGCCCTCTTGGCCCAGTGGGAATGTCTCCTTCAATGAGGACTTAAATGTGAACACACGTTAAGAAAATTGTTGAAGTAGACAAAGCAGTTTCATGCAAACCTCACCTCTTTTGTTTTGCATTTAGTGAGCCAATAACTTTCTCTTCATATGTGTCAGCCTGTAGCATATCATCTTTACCAGTGTGTCATTATTCAGACTTGAGAACCCATGTCTTGTGGACATTTGACAGTCTTGTCAATATCTACCATGTAGAGTTAATTCCCAAGTCTACAAATTGAGAAGGGTGAATTTAACGTTGCTTCAGCACTAGTTTGTAATTGTGGGTGTCCACATCTAGAGCAAAGTAGCTAACCTAACACGTAAACCTAAAATGTCTCCTTTTTTGGATTAAACCACGCTGAAGAGTGCTAACTTTTTTTGTGTACGCTGTTCTAGCCACCCAAATATGGACATTACTTTTTGATTTCATTGAGTAATTTCATTAAAAAAGGAAATGTTTGAATTCTTGACCTTTGACTATTTGGTCTCAGAATCCCAGAACGCAAAAGGACTCCCACGCAATGTTATAAACTGTTTCCCATGTTTTCATGTAACATTTCAGTTTTCCTGCTACAGGGATGAAAGAGTGGTGTCCATCACATTTCACCCACGCCACCACTCAAGATCCATTTCCCAAGATGGTGGCTGTTCAGTACTGACATGGACGGAAAGGTGAGGGCAGGATGTTCTTATTTACAATGCCTGCTACTATGACCTACAGCAGCAGAGTAATTGTTGTGGTGATAAAAGAAAACAGTCTGCAGCACATCCACACACGACAGGGTCTTGCTGGACAAAAGAGGATTATTTACATTGATATAATAAGCAGCACATCCTGTTTCTGAAGTTAAAAATAAATTTGGAAAATATTTATTCTAACCTCATGAACAGGTAGATTCAATCAGATATCACACTGATTGTTTACGTTTTATTCTATTTCCGTTTGAGACAATGATTACAGACATGATTACTGCTGTAACCTTTAACCTCAGTTACACAGTTGATTTCATCAAATACAGCATTACACACAAAGGTCAGTTAAAAAAGGTAGTTTAATGATCTACTTCATAATTTAGACACCAAAAATCAATAAGGTTGATATAAATCTTGGTTGAAACAGTGCTGTGAAAAATTCCATTCAGCTTCATTTCAGTTACCCTTAGGGTGAATAAATATTGCTGTGATTTTCTATTGCTTGTTATCATGTTTAATGGTATTACTATTAGCCTAGTTACCCATCATGTTGGTCTGATTACTATAGATAATCATTATTTCTCATTTAGTGATCACCTCCTCAGTAGCCTGCAGAAAGGAGTTTGTCGCCCCCCCCCCCCCACCAAAAAAAGTGACGTTGCGTCCTTCCACTGTCTCCATAAAACGTGCCTCGCGCATGGACTGAGTGTTGCACAGAGGCGAAAGGGAGGAGAATATTGTTGGAAGGCGCGCATGAAAGGCAGGAACTGATTGATCTGGCTTTTGTGGGTTATACCAGACATTAGTTAGAAGCTGATACATCACTCACTTAACCTTTACTTTTCACCAACCATTGAATTTAATCCATCTAACTTTTTTGTTTTGAGCACCTGCCCCGAGGGCACATCCGTCTCCTCTTTGCCGGTTCGGGAGTTGGACTCCCCCAGCTGCGCAGGAGAGCTCCCCTGCGAAACGCGTCATGGGATACGGGAGAATCACTGCCGCTTTTTGCATGTACACCTGAGGGTTTTTTGGGATTTACAACACAGGTTTTTTAATTTAAAAAAGGACTCTTTGATTGACTCGCTTTGAGAATAAACTTTTGTAAGTCACTCGGAACTATAAGCCTCTGCCAAGGACTCGTATTAGCCTACTTTATTACACACGGTTTGGATTTCGGTGAAGAGTTGGCAGGATGGTCTCATCCGACTGCTTCAGATTGGTCCTTGTCATCGTGTGTGGCTCATCGCTCACAAATGGTAAGAAGTCATTCATGCTTATACAGATCAGTTATTTACGCGTAGTATAGTTTTATGCATAAAAGAACAGAGTTTAACATCGCACTGTTTGATTCGTTTTAATGAATGGCTGAATGCATATTGTTCTACAGATAGTTTATCACAATCATCTGTCATTTATAAATGGAGAAGTACAGAGATTGGCGTCCTTTTATTCGTCTGTAATAATAATAATAATGTCTAATTGAGCTGTTACCAAGAGTTGAATTATTTGGCCACTTTGATTCACATTAATTGAGTCACATTTGATGTGTGGAAGTTTTTTTTTTTATTGTTTATAGTTGTTTCAGTAGAACATTCAATTTGCTGTGTGATGTTTGAGGATAATTCTGCGTCAACAGATTCAGGCTGTCATTAGACCTGCAGTTCTCATTTAACTCGCTAGAGGTAGTCTCGTCCCGTTGTTAATGGTTGATTATTAACCTTAATAAAAATGTGTTGACACTATATGATAGGTAACTGTAACAAATAAGTAGAGTTTATATTTTAATTGTCAGACTGATTTTATGGATGACATTTGGATTTGTTTGATTTGAATTTGTTTCTCAGATATGAAGATATTGCAAGTCAGCCTTTTGTTAAATATTATGAAATACGTTTATCCAGCAATTGTTATGAGTGAACAGGATTAAACATGTTGAGAAGAGAATGCATGTTTCTTCAGACAGTACAATCAGTTTCATTGTCTCAGTGTCACTCCACAGAAACCCGATAGAGTATAAAAGGTGGATGTTCCTCCACCTTAGGTCTAGTGTGCCACTGAGATACACACTAAGCCTTCACCATTCTCAAATAAACAGCCTATCCAAACAAAGGAAAGAACTGTTCACTCCCCCATCACATACACACTCGTACACACTTTTAGCCTATGAAGCTTTGTCTACAATGTTTTTAAGTAGATTTCCTTCACTGTCCACACACAAAGCGTGGGAAAGACACAAGGAGGAAGCGGACGTAGGGCAAGAGGCAGCCTGGAATTGTTCTGGCTAGTAAAGGTCATGGAAATGTGACACGCTACCTGAGTAAAGATTTCTTCCCGGAGTTCCTTGTGCTCGTATTGAGCTATGTCAAATTGCATCCACAAGACAATGGCAGGGAGGAAGGAAGGGTATTGTTTCCGTAGAGTAACCACTGACTGGTAGAGCCATTAGTTATTGATGGTGCATTCATTTATGCTTACGCACCAAAATGGAAGATACATGATGCACCATGTCAGTGATGGTGCAGTTTAATAATATTAAAGTTATTGATCATTCTACTGACATACATTTTGACAGTCTTCTAGTTAAAACTGTCTGAGATAGCCTGACCTACAGTGGCTTGCGAAAGTTTACACACCCATGCTAAAGTTGATTAAAAATAAAAATAAAAAAAACATCTTTTGGAATTGAATTTAGGAAAATCCAACCTTTTAAGGACACCAATTTTCTTTGTGACTAAATAATGTATTATATGTGTGTGTGTATGTGTATGTATATGTAAAATATGTTTTTTTTATTCTTTTTAATCAACTTTAGCATGGGTGTGTAAACTTTTCCCAAGCCACTGTATTTGCTGTTTTGTTAATATTTCACTTGCTTTATTTAAAAGTGAACTCAGGTCAAGTGTGTTGCTTTGTGACCTTTTGACACCAATTTAAATGATGCCTAACGGCTCAGACTGAGGGAGAAAACCTTTTTGCAGCTCTCTGCAATATGATGTTTGCATTTCTGATTTATTTCAATCGGTCTGTGTCTTTAAGCTTTCTGCATACTGGTAGATTATTGATGTATGCAATACTATTGATTCAGTGAACTGTGTATACTAGCTTCATAGATTTTAGGCTATATCCATGTAGTTTACTACAATTATTCTTTGTGTTGTACAGGTGACTGTTTTCAAGGAACAAGTTATATGTGTAGACTACTGTAACATGGCTTTATTCAGTGGTGTTTTAGGGCACATGCCAAATTCTGGAAAAACAAGTGAAGCAAAGTGATGATTTCAAGAAATATGATTGAATGGATGATTGAATTTGAAACTGGAAGCTGCCTTGTTATTTGTTTGTCATAGAATTCGTTTTTCTTCACTCATGTCTACAATAAGGACAGTGTTTTGAAGCCGAGGGTTGATGATGTGTCTAAATTGTTATAGAGTCATTTTTTTCTTTCCTGCTTGCACACTTCAGGTAAAGTGGAAAATTGAAGTGGTAAAAAAAGGTCATCTGAGTGCAGTGGGGGGCTCATTACTCACTTACGGAACGTCTGGGTCCATACTGGCAGCACAAGAAAAACACACGCGCACACAGACACACACACACACACACACACACACACACACACACACACTCACCTGGATTGGGAGATTTATAAGTAGAGCAGATAAAGCCATTCCCTTACACAAGGATATACAGTAACTTAACAAATTGCTTTGTGTAGCTGTTCTTATTGCATGATTGCAGCATCTGGTCCATACTAGGCATATCCATCCTGAGCCAGCAATATATTTTCTTTGAATCCTGCATGAGATTTCAATTTCGAGGAGCTTCTGTCTGCCTACTAGTCTTAATCATACGTTATGGAACAGGAATCCTCTGGGTTTACCATTTAGGACTTTCATACAGGCGATTCCTGTTTGTTGGCTCTACTCAACTTTATATAACCTAGAATGGCCACCCATCAAGGCCAGATGTTCCTTTGTTTTTGTCTTTTTTAAGAGGAGTCTGGGGCATTTTAGCCTCCAAATCTCTAATGACAAATATACGGCTAACTGTTGTCTTAACCTTGCAGTTGGCAAAGTGGAGGGGCTTTAAAAGGACTGTGTGAGAGAGAAAATACTCCAGGGCACACTGACCATGTAACACAGCCAGAGCAGTGGTAGCTACTCCATATTTTGGCAGGTGGTTTCAAGTGTTGTCAAGATTTCAACTTTGTGTTGTAATTTTTCGTATGTCTTGAAAAACTCAACCTAAAGGCAATTTATTATTAAACATCACTGGCACCTTACACCAACCAGTAAAGCAGTAACTTATCCCCATTTGAAATAGTAACTTTAATCTTTCAGAGATCATTTGAAAGCAAATTCATGTGTAGTGTGTTGCAATTGTTTCCAATTACTAAAATTATTTGACCATCAACAGGCTAAACGGATGTCGTGCTATCCATTTCCATTATGGGACAGGAAACTCATCTCAGTGGCCACAGCAGATTGGCGCTACTGTTTGGCTCTTGATGCCATGGTCATATTACAGCCAAGGTGACTCACCAAGAGTGACCCTGCACTCCTTTGTTAAACTGTAATTCACTCTCCACCATTTCTATGTCCTTTGTTGTTACAGAAGTACAAGGATTCAATTGGCAAGGTTAAACAAGGGAATCATCATGCCGTATTGTTACTTTTGCCTTGAACACACCAAAAAAAGATTGACTCTCAAGATAGTTGGGTTGTTTCATGATGGCACAGGAAGTACAGGAAGATGAAGTGTACTCTCTGCAAAATAAAAGGGAGTTCCGCACATTATTTCCCTGCGCTTGAAGGGATGTGACTTGGGGTTTCCCGTCAGTGACAGTACTCATCTTATACAGTAAAAGTGTTTTTTATTACGCAAGATCATGCATGAGCTACTGGCGGCATGCTGCAAAAGCATACTTTGCCATGGTTATTCCAGCTTATAACGTCCTTTCTTCTTGCATTTGCTCTAAGCTTTTTTATTGTTATTGTTATTTTTCTTCTGTGTTATTGTTCAGATATTAGTTTGTTGTATGCTCAACCTTCAGTTCTGTAAAGTTGTTGTAATATTTTTACTCTGTGCAGTAGGTATAAAAAAATAATAATAATGTAATAGCTAACAAGAGCACCTTACTTTTGGGGGCTTCATCTTACCATGGTTCTCTAAATAAATCTTGTTGATACTATAATAATTATTATTATTATTATTATATTAATGATTATATATGCTATTATATATATATATATATATATATATACATATATACATATATATATATATATATATATATATATATATATATATATATATATATATATATAAACCACTTAATGTGGCTTATTTTTCTGATGTCCATCAAAGACAGGTTTATTTCAAGCCTTTAATTTTACCGCACTTGTCTTGTTTTAAATAGTTATAAAGACGACTTTATTAATACTTTTGAGGGGTGATAAAGTCACTTAGAAACAGTTAGTGAGTGGAGAGCTATATATATATATATATATATATATATATATATATAAGCAGTTAGGGTAGTCTAGGATCAAAATGTTTGGTTGCACTGCTGAACCTCTGTCTTAGGTAAATTGAAAAACTCTTCCAGTTTTGTAATTGTTTGGCTGTTCTTTCAGACTAAATATTTAAATTTTTTTTGGGACCACAAACATTTTTCAACAGTGTAGAGCAGATCCTGGAATCTCAGTAGTGAATCTACCTCAAATGTTTTCCAAACACTGTGTCCTGTGCCACTTCCCCTCATCAATGCCAAGTGAGGACAATGACATATAAATATGATCCTGGTCTAATCTTAGTTAACTCAGACCTGTTTCAATAATCAGTTTGGTTCTATGTGACTCACTCAAACCCCCATCATTTGAAACTGAACCAGAAGTCACTCAGTCTCCCTCTTTCATTCTTGTTTGTTCCATGCCTGTCCTCTTCTTAATGGCTTTTAATGAAAACCAGCTTTAGAGCTCTTTCAACCAACACAGTAAGCACAATTTCTGGCATTTTTCAGGCCCTTTGCTGGAGGAATGCAGCACACAGCTGTTACGGGGGGTTAGGGGTGTTGGGACGCCTGCTGAGGTCAGCGTTGGGCAGGCACCAGGGCAGGTGGGAGTTTTGAGGGTGTGGGGGTAGAGCGACGACTGCGGGATGTTTTTTCTCTTTCAGTGGGCTGCTGGGAGCCCCTGCTGATTCATCCATCTGTAGTGTGTTACTGAGGAGAATAGGCAAACCATTGGCAAGTTTTAAGAGATGAGCTGCCTGTTGGTGCAATTCAAGGTCAGAAAGATTTTTTCAGTTGTTTTTATTGGTGTTAGTGTGCAAGTAGATGCCATCATTCCTACATGTGTTGCTTTTGTATCACAACATAAGTCAAAGAACTGAATGTTGAACATGCATAAATTAGTGCTGCAGACAGCACATGATATATTGTGCTTTTTATTTTGCAATTTGTATTTAACAGGCCCCAGGGGTCAAGATTAGTTTGATTAATTATTTGGAAAGTTCTCATTTCAAGAAATTCAATTACATGATGTGAGACAGGAAAACACATTTGTAAATTTGTGGGACATTTCAGGAGAAAAACAGATAGTTATTACAGTAACTCATGAATGGGATTGTTTATTAAAGACAGGAACATAGATTTGTATTAATCTAATATACAGCTGAAAGCATGTAGTATCCTAGCATGAAAGAATAAGAGCCACATCCTTTCTCCGCTGCATAACCTTGGACAATAAAACAATAAGGTTATAATATTTTGCAAGGAAGTCGATATTGAGTGCCACTGCCAACACTGGCACTGTCAGCTCATTCTTAGCACAACAGCTGTTCTGAATAATAGACAAATACTAGTAACATGTATGTGTGTTTTTCTGTGTATGTGTTTGCATTTGGAAATGCAGGTGTACTTGTGTATGTGTGGTTTTCCATGTGTGTGTGCATATACAGTATGCTGTTGTTTAGCTCCATTGTCTTTTGTGATTATGTGCTACAAATAAAGATTTCCCCGAAGATTGTCACATTTGGGGAGTTGACTTTCAGTTTTTTTCAATTGCTTAATTTTGAAAGCAGGGACTTTTTTCAAAACACTACACACAATTAGCACAACCACACACCCAATCAGCAGAATACCTCAAACTCTTTGCAAACTGAAACACTCTTGCAAAAATGACACATATTTATAAAAAACATATTTTGTTACCATATGAAACATACAAGTTTCAAATGACTTAATTTAGTTTGAACCAGTTATACATTCCTGTTGTTAACATTAAACACTAAAGTACTGTAAATGTACACTAAAAAAAGTACACAGAGAAAGTGCAAATATACAATAACTTCACCAAACACTACACAACACTAATGTTGCAGAATGAGGAAAATATTATTTATTTCTCTCCATATACCCAAATCTGTCAACATGGAGAATCACAACAAAACACGTTTTCATACATCTACTACAGTAGTGTGCGTAATACTGTAACATACTGTATCCAGTACAGGTTACAATTACAGAAAATCTCTTCGCCTAGCTGGATATGTCCAGAGAATTTCATCAACATCACAGGCGATATCCTCATTGGCAAGACAACGTGGGAAGAACCGTCTTGAATGTCGAATCCTGATGGCTGTGTTTCATAGATTTGCTCTGATTTGACAGTCAGTGCTTTGGAAATGCAAGGTAGCGACATCATGACGTACTTCTGTGTCTAACAAGTATGTTTAGTGATTTGCAAATTGCTGTGTGTATTTTTTTGCAAAAAGTGTGAAGCTGACATTGCGCTTATAGTGGTGCATAAATGGGCCAATGTTTTGCTCCTTGAGTGTAAGGTTTTGAAAATTGTGTAATACTTTTGATTTCAGACCTTCTTAAAACCCCATCATCAGTTGAAACTGAACCAAAAGTCACTCGGTCTCCCTCTTTCACACTTGTTTGTTCCATGCCTGTCCTCTTCTTAATGGCTTTTAATGAGAACCAGCTTCAGAGCAATCCCAGCCATTGTGCTTATAGTGGTGCACAAATGGGCCAATGTTTTGCTCCTTGAACGTAAGGTTTTGATAATTGTGTAATACTTTTGATTTTAGTGTGTGAACAATTGGCAAAAACTGTAATAAACTTGTGGAAGGAAATCACATATGGGACTGTGGCACCTCCTGGACAGCAGTGAGAATCACAGTGTATCCTATGTTGATCACTGTTATGGCGTTTTTTCATTAATAGTACCTGCTCAACTCGCCTCGGCTCGACTCACATCGGCTCAACTCGACTCGACTGCGGTGCCCTGTCCTCCTTTTTCCATTGCAGATTAGTACCGCCTCATGTGTGAGGCGAGCCGTGGCTGGTCGTCATAGCAGGAAACTGCCGTGACCTAACGCGATACACACACAGAACGTCGAAGGTGTGTTGTTTTTGATTCTCGGTGTGTTGCCACAGCCAGAAGGCAAATTAGTTTCTAATGAACCTGGAGGCAGCAAAAAAACAAACAACCGCTGGATAAACTATTTAGCAGTAAACAGGCAGGTTTGTTCATCAGGATCTGCCTCTGTTCTCTGTGACTCAACTGCTCCTCATCATCATCCTCTATTCCAACTTCTCTCTTTCATTCTTTCTTTCTGGTCATCCCAGACCACTATTCATTCAACAACCTGCCTTCCCAACATTGGAAACACCCCCAGTGTTCTCACAGCGGACCATTACTTGCACAAGAAGCAGGAATGTGTCATGCACAGTGCTGAAGTGATTCATGGACATTTTCTGCCATGTTTTTAATTTTGTTGTTTGATGTGATAGTGAAATACGAACATTAATAAGGTGCTGTAAATAAGCATGTACGTTGGCCTTTCTGACAAAGTGCTGTGTGTGTGTGTGTGTGTGTGTGTGTGTGTGTGTGTGTGTGTGTGTGTGTGCGTGCGTGCGTGTGTTCAACAGGACATCTGGAGAAAGAGCATGTGCTGAAGACTCAACCTTCTGCCGATCCCCTCATTCTTTCTAAGGACCAGTTGTTAAACCTCATATGCAAGTATGCAACACACCTATTTGTGTCAATGCCAAGTGAATAGAAACAACATTTAATTTAAATACAATTAGTGTTAAATGTAACATTTAGCCAATAGTGGAATATATATATTTTTTGGTGACCAATTGTTTTTATTTCAAGATTACAAACAATTACAAACAATACAGTATGCTGAGATATGAGAACGTGTCCACTTTCGTACTACTCTGCTTAAGTAAAAATTTGATGTTGTTTTTTTTACTTTACTTGATCATTTCCATGTCATGCCACATTATACTTCTGCTCCACAACATTTCAGGGGAAAATACTTTACTCTGCTACATTTATTTAACAGCTATAGTCAATAGTTATACTTTAAAAAATCATACTGTACAAGAATTGTTGAACATTCAGTGTATTGTTACAGATTGAACTACCCAACATTAAAATGCTCCTTACATGTTAATGCATTGGTAACAAAATCCAATAATATAATATATAATAGTTTAACACTCACAGCGACCTAAGAATAAGAATACTCTATTAGTTCAGTCTGTCTCTAACTGTCACTGCAGTTATAGAGTTTAGACTCTGGTCTCAATACATGGCAGAAAGGCCAGAGGGGAAATAAATGGGACATGCCTGGGCCTGGGGACACTTGCTGGCTACAAAGAAGCTTGGGCCGTATTTGACAGGAATGAGTGGTGGTCCACATTTATCAGTCTGTTTCAATTTCCTTTAGGGATGCTGGGACCCAAGTGTGCTGCATTCACATTTGTTAAGAATTTAGAGGGTCTTGCATCATTTTGTAGGCTTGCAAGGAATGCTTAGTAACTTGTTTCTATCTAATGTAATGCTTCCCTACAAGGCCATATGCTAAGACGCCTTGGCCATACAGTACTGGCTTGCTTTCTGTCACTGGATAAGAGCTAGAGGTCGCTTGACCCAAAATTCTGCAGGCAAAGGCAGTGGTATGCAAGACATGTTTGATGCTCCTCTGGGATCTCTTTAATGAGAGTTTTTAAATGGATGCTGTGTGGAAAGAATGTGTTAGCTGAGCACATCGTTCAGGAGAAACATGTTCCCATGTGAAAGTTCAAGTTACTGGATGACTCAAGATTAACTCAAAATAAACTTAAAATGAACATCAAGTCAAAAAGTCCCAAGGGGAGAGGCAGCCGCTGCCATCCTAAACTAAATAGCTGAATTAATTGCCAGCTGTGACACTTTTCCTTGAAATAGATCCGAAATAGAAGTTTTGGATCCAGGGCTTTGTTTAAGGAGAAGAGATCAACAGTAATGTGATGTGTCAAATACTTAGACTTAGACTTAGACTAGAGTCTAAGTCTAAATAACATATTTAGTAGTTTACACTTTTTAGTAGTCTCAGTCGTCAAACTGTAAGTCAACCAAGAAATATTTTCCTTTTGTTCTTTAATTCTGTCCTTCTCTGTCTTCTGTCAGAGGTCATGGCCTGCTGCACTGGACACTTGCTGATCCCAGTCGATCGACCTCATCAGAGGGGGTGAAAGTGGAGCAGTGTGATTCCAAACATCACTCACACTGCAGCAAACTGAAAATCACAAACTTGATTGCCAATGACACAGGAAGGTACAGCTGTAAATACTCCAAAAATGGCGCAGACCACATCACCTCTACCTACGTGTATGTCAAAGGTGAGACCTGCAAAGTGCTCTGACCAGTTCAGATTATAGGTCGTATTTATCAAATGCAGTCAATGACCCAGTGACCTGTGTATTCTCTGGAAGATTTATGACACTGACATTTTCCCCTATAGTCCAGAGTGTAAGTAATTTGCCAGCATGACAAAAACTGAATGTAATGTTGTTTAGAAATACAAAGAATTGGTCTATAAACTAAAACGAAGATAAGATTTCTTTATTTTGGAATTGAGTAGTTTTTCTTCCATCCAGGATTTAACTGTTTTTTGTGAAAGTGAAGACTCCTGATAAAAGAGAAGTTTTCACAGGGTGATTGTCATCTGCTGACGCCAGTGGAGGGTTCTGGTGTTGAACTGAGCCCACAAACAGTGGCATGTAATGAACAGAATTAAATGGTTAATGAGCAATCTGATATTTTCTGCAAGATAAGAGATCTGGAAACCACCCACTTCAGCAAAAAAGAAACTACTGAATTAACAAGAACACCAGAAAAAGCAAAAGAAAAAAGTTGAAAAGGGGAAGAAAGTCTCAAAGAAAGAAAGAAATGAAAAAAGAACTGAATTTTTATGTATGACTACAATTTGCCCTTACATACAGGAAGCTGACTTTACTGCAATCTACATGCATTCAGATTCAAGTGACACAGCTCTTCTTGTCAGAGCGCGAGACAGAAAGAGGAAATGGTTTCTTTGGTGCTTTGGTTTCTCCTGGAGGTGTATGGGTGAATGTGATTGCATGGGAAGCCCTGGTCATTGACTGTGATTTCCTGCTCTGGCTACTGTATCCTAAGTCTCCCCTAAAGTGTCACATGGCACCAGTTACATTTACAGTATCATTGAAATGGAGATTGTGTTGGGCAGCATAAGGAGAGACAATTTTGTGTGTTAAGTCAGCCTCAGCCCATTTTACCTAGATGTGTTTTTTAGTTGTTGTTTCAGTTGATGTAAAGACATTAAATAAAGTCATGAAATATTGGTCTAAGGGATGTAAAATAGTTAGACTAAACTAAATGCTGGAAACACTATGTTCCCTCTCCCTGTTGCTCTGTGAATGTGATTCACAGTTCGCTTGGCTATCAAGCAGCCTGCTGTGCCTGTGTTTAGTCTAACTCTGTCTTTTTTAAAGCCCTTTAGCTGTTTAATACATCATTTTCCATGCTTACTTTTCAAATAATAGTTCCTTTATCACACCACTACTGCTTGACCTCACACCAATCGCAGACTGTTTGTGTAGTCATGAAGTTCCCACAGCAATTGTGTTATGCCTGGCTGCCCATTAGGAACACACCACTAGCCTGATTGCTCTATCTGTGTTCTGCTGCCTTATGTGGTTAGAATGAACTGATCTGAGATTTGATTTCTGTGTTGGATGCCCTGACATTGCCCTGATTCAATTGCACTGCTAAACTCAGCTCTAGCATAACATGTTTTCTTTTTTCAAAACAACAGCTGTATGTTTGCTACAAAACATTGTTATCCCAAAAGACAAAATGTAAGGGGCCACATCTGCTTTAAAATGTGGCTTCTGGCTCACCTGTTTTTTCAATCTCTTTATGGATATTTTTGTTGTCTCTCAGATCCCGAGCAACCATTTGTGGTGCCCCATTATACGTCACCTGAAATCTTGTTCATCTACAGCCATGAGACCAGGCTTGTGGTCCCCTGCCGGACTTCCTCTCCTGATGCTGTTGTAAAACTCACAGGGGTAAGGACTCACAAAGACAATCAGTTCTCACCTTCTGCTCATGACTTCCACTTTCATGTTGTTTTCTTGTACTGTATATAGTGTATACATGTGCAATATACATATGTGTTCCATATACCAGGGGTTTTCAATGTTTTTTAAACCAGGGACCCCTTAGCTGAAGAGAGACCAAGTAGGGACCCCCTACTACATATATTGTATACAACTGAGTTGCGTATGTATGCATTGCATGTATTAACATTAAACATACACGTAGAAAGCACAGTGAATCTTTAAGCTTAACTGTATGGTTGGTCAGCTACCATAGTTACCTATAGTAAACTTATCTTTAATATGTAAATATCAATTTAAGTTATTTTTGTTTTAATTTATTAATATGTTGGCATAATGTATATTTTCAGACATTTTCAGGCATTTTTTTTTTAACAATTTGGCGGCCCCCCCCTGCACTAACTCTGAGGACCCCCTAGGGGTCACGGACCCCCTGTTGAAGATCTCTGCCATAGACCATGTGGGACATGGACTTTGAAGTAAATCACACAGTACATCATCTGAGAAAGCACGATTGCTATTAATACCCCAGCAGGCATCCTTACTTGTCATCTTTGGAAGAAAGAAAATGTCTGTGCTTAAGGAATCTTGCTGTTTCTCACACCCATTTGTGTGTTAAATCACTCTAGCACACAAAAACAGATGAGGGACAGTTGTCTCAGGGAAGCTCAGGGGCAGCGAAGGGAGTCTTTCTGTCTGCTTCCTGTAAGAGCAGGAAGGTGCTCCAAGAGTGTTTTTCTCAGAATAGACTCCAGACAAAATTTAATCCCCCTTCTTTTACAAACATCCGGAAACGCAGTAGAAAATACAGTACACCCTGTGTCAGAAAACAACAGGTAACTTATGAGAATTGTGACATTTGGTAACAGAATGCAGCTAAAGTACAGATGGCAGTGGAGGAGAGCTCCCTCAGTGATGTGGTTTGCACAATGCTTTTCATCTTTCTGTCAACTCATTCTGGTTAGTGTGAAAGCCATCTTAAAAAGGTTAACATGCCATACGGTGCTTTTTGTTACTGATATACAACGATGTGACATAGTTCCTACCGTGGACAATCACATCTGACTCAGATGGCAAAGATAGTGGTTGTGTGACCTTCCTGCTGTTGGTAAAACCTATGGCACCCTTCCTTCCTGCTCCCTTTCCTTCCCTTGCCTCCTCTCCCAGCCCAACCTCTGGCATGAGAACAAACTGCACGTACTTCCTTTTCCAAGTCCACAGTGTTTTGTGCTCCATTGCATAAATGATTGCAGAGGTTACACTCCATGACACAATAAAAACTAATTAGACCTTCACTCTAACCAATGTTGGTCTGTCCCCAGCTGAGCCCAGTAGACCATGAGTTACATGTTAAATTAAGTTTGGTGCATTACACTTCAGTCTGTCTGGCTCAGTGATCTTTATTGAACATCATTTAATATCTATGGTATTGACAAACCTCTACTCTCTTGATCACAGATCCGACCATTATCAGGGAAGGTTAAAAAGGAAATGGTATGGGATCCGATGGTCGGATTCCAGATTCCCTATGAGCCCGCCACTGAGTTTACCATGCTCACCTGTACCACCGTGGTCAACGGTCGTGAGTTCCGCTCAACATACATCCCTACAAGACTGAGTGAGTCTGTTGTCTTTCTGGCCCAACTTGCTTTATGAAAAATATAGATTTGTGTCAATTACTCTGTTTCTTGAGCATTTTTTGAGTCTTTTTATATACAGTATATATATATAGTATATATAAATAATATATTCTCCATTTTACAGCTATTGTTCTTAATAATGTGAAGATCACCCCAGACCGTGTCAAAGTGTTAGTTGGAGACACCTTAATGCTCAACTGTACTGGTGAGACTACCTATAATGGAAGAATCAACTTCACATGGGATATTCCAAAAAAGAGAGTAAGGATTCAGGATTTACTTTTGACGCTGTACTACTGTATGTAAAAGAAACCATCGCAGGTGGAGTTAATGGTACTTCCTTTGTCTTCAGGAAAATAATCTTTATACGAACAAGACAGAAGTCTGCCCTGCTAAGGTTATTGTGATGAGCAAGGCTTTAATCTTGCCAAACATTACCATTGAGGATAAGGGGGTATACCGCTGCAAAGCTGAGCTTGAACCCACGATTTACAAGAATGTCTCAGCAAAAGTCATTGTCTATGGTAAGTATGCTTTGGATGGATTAAAAATCAGACGACTCCCGTGAACTCTAAAGTTCATTACAAAGTATTAACTACTACAAGATTACCACACAAATAAAGCATTTTAGTATCTCAATTATTATGCGACTTTGGCAATTCCATGACAATATGATGATAACTTTGCTTTCGGACTGTTATTAATCTTTTGTTCCAGAGCATCCGTTCCTCAATGTCTCCTATAAGCATGAGCGGCCTAGTACGGTGACTGCCAAAGAAGGTAGAAAAAAGCTTGTATTTGAGCCCAAAGTTAACGCTCTGCCACCACCCGACATAATAGCATGGTAAGTAATTTACAGTCAAGGTTTACAGTCAATATAAAAACTGCTGAGTATGTATAAAGAGTAGGAGCACCAACATAATATGCTGTGGCAAATCCTGAATTATAACTTTATGAGTCAACTTTCCATTTACTTCTTTTCATTGATTGTCATTCTTTATCCACTGTTTAAAAACCTTTCTCTGCCTCCAACTTTTAGGTATAAGGATGGGGTCCCTATCAACAAGAATTCCACCTGTTACAAGATGTCTGGTTTTAACTTGATCATCACTGATGTGCAGCAGAAGCATGCTGGGGTCTTCACCATAAGCCTGGGCAACCAAGTGAAGGGCTTGTCCAGGAATCTGAGCTACACGCTGGTAGTCGATGGTAAGCTGTTGCCATAAACTTTATAATGACTGCTGATCCCAAGGAAATGAAGCCTTGGCTGTGGACTGAGGCTGCCCCAGCACTGTAGCTGCTTTCAGTGCAGTTCACTGGACGGCAGGTAGCTGCTCTAGTATGAGAGGAATTTGGGGGCTTGTTGATTCCAGGGCTGGATTGACGTAGCAGGGGCAGCTGTTGTTGATTATTGGGGCTCTTTTGAAGGGGCTTGGCACAGTGTGTAAATGGCCTGGGCTCTATTCTGCACACTCCCAAAAATCAGCCAAAATCAGCCCTCTTTGGCTTGTATAAACTTAATTTATGGTCCTTGACCGTCCCGATTGCAAAACAATAATTTATTGGAGGACACGGAAGTGAAGAGAAATTCCTGGTATCAATTATCAAACTATTTATTCTTTTTTCATCACTTGAGCTGACAAATGATGATGAATGTGCTGATGGATGTGTGGCAGGATGCAAGTTTTGTGGTTTGCCAAGCTATGTCAGTATGTGTAGTGTCTGCTGTTGATTGCAGTGCACAAGGTTGATTCAGTGACCTGGGCAAGGGCCACAGTGGGGTTGTTCTTTAACCTATAGCCCCAGGCTATCCAATCCTCCTGCCATTCTTCTCTTACACAGTGTCTAAAGTACAACTGGTGTCAATGGCACTTTTTTCATGGCTATCCATCATGACTGTCGGCCCTCATTATAAAGACATTATGAGATTCCACAGTGGCCTGGGCTGGGATGGTGGATGGTTCATTTAACCTGTTGTTGTTATTTCTCTCTCTTGTGTGTCTGTGTACTTATATGTGTTAATGTGCACTTCTCTCTCACAGTAAAGCCAACCATTTCAGAGGCAGAGTTTGCCTCTGTGGACGTGCAGCCCTACATGTTTGGCAAACAGCATCAGCTAACCTGCACTGCTTACGGGGTGCCCTTGCCAAACATCACTTGGCTCTGGCAACCGTGTCACTCAGACCCTGCGCATATTGAGTGAGTCACCATCTTGCTATGTTCCAGCATGTAGAATTGAAGAATTAAAATGTGTAAACTAGATGTTCTGTTACTTCCTCCAATCTTGAAGAATTAAAAGCATATCAAAGGGAAACTTTTCCTGATTTTTAATACCCAACATAATCTGATTCAAGATCAGTTACATGCCACTAGTCACCATATAGTGGTCCTGGATTGAGCGCGGTGTTTCATTTAGTTACCTGTTGTGTACTGTATGTTAAGATTTAGCCACCAGTTTACAGGAGATTGAAATATTTGATTGGGGGGACTCTTAACTCCGGAACTTTTGTCCTAAAACCTGTTTACACAATTTGTATGTTTATTATCTTTTGAGCTGAACATCAGCAGCATCAACAGCATTTTGCACAAATTTCACAGCTGTTTTGAAGGACAAAAACGTAATACCACCACAATACTGGAGTTGTATTCCCAAAACACACAGCAAACAGCATCACAGACTTAACAGTTGATAAGTGTAGGGTCCAGAGCCACCAGAACAACCCGGGGATCCCACTATATAACAGATCTACATTAACTGAATAGAATCAGGCCCAAAATATGACACATTAATCAAAGATATGCAGTCCTGGAGAATTGCCCTCTCGTTTGTGGTCAGTGGTTCTGTAGGCTGATGGGGAAACACCGGGGAGATAAATCAATCTCATATTCCCAGAGCTGTTACACAGCTGAAAAGAACTGAGTGTATGAGTGACATCAGTGCATGAATACCAACCTGGTAGTGAACCCACAAACAAGATGAACATTCCCTGTGACCTGGCTTGTCAGTGACAGCAGGAGACCTGTGAGTTGTGAGAAAACAATGGGCCATTACCCTTGGGTTATCAGGCCATAACACCATTCACAAAAACAACTTTGCGGACCACTGCACACAAAAAATACGAAAAAATTATGTTACATGTTCAATGGTGTTAATCCGCCAGTACCTCCGTTTTTGTTTTTTTATATCTCAAAAACCCAATTGTACTTGCAAGATTTATGATAAATAACAGCAGAGCGTTAGTTGGGTCAGAGCAACTCTTTCTGCAGGCCTAAAGATAATCAGGGCTGGCACTAGGAACAGTGGCAGGCAGCTAATGAGACAAAAGAACAGCTATAGCCTGGTGGGATGCCAATTGTGCAAAATGTTTGTTTTATACAGCCTTGACCCTGCAAAGAACCTGTCGCTGTAAATCCAACATGTAGCCCTTCAAGATCATATCTCATCTAAATCTTTGGGAGTTTAGAGATGAGGGGAATTGCAGCGTGTGAGGAGGGTTTACACATGAGGGTAGCTTGCTATGTTGGATGTGGAATAAGGCAGATAATGCAGGGGGGCAGAAATATGGGGGTGTCTTTATCACAAGGTTGAGAAGTTATCAGCTGCCCCTTGTTGACCGCCAAGGTCTTAGGATCAACCTTATCTCCTCTGGCCAGAACGTTCCTGTACGAGGTGACGCATAGCACAGCCCTTCCTGTCGCTATTGCTGTTTCCTCCTCTGCTCTCCCTCATCAGCATGATTGTTCCCCACCACGGGCGGTGGTTTAGGGGTGGGGGTCAAATCAATGCTTTCTCTTGGTTTTATAACCTAGTCTAGACCTGGTTTTGGTCTGATCAGTCAGTGGTCTTTTAAAATACCCTTAGCCTTTCAGAATTAGGGTTTTAACAGTAGGATAGGTTCCCAATTAAAACAACATAAAAGTCAGTGTTCTGTGTTTTATTGTTTAATACTGACAGCATGGCTATGTGGTCTTAATAAATTCTTTCTGTCCTGCAGTTGCATTGCAAACACTAAGCCAATACTGGTCAACACTGATGACAGGAGAAACTACTCTCACAACAGGATTAAGAGCATTAGTGTCAAACCTGAACTGGTTAAAGGAAAAAACAAGGTATGTGGTTTAATTTCATGTGTAGTGTTTACATATGTTTTCTTAAACAGCGGATGCACTTGTAGCAACTTGTATGATGAATGAAAAATGTAGTTGATAAATAGCGGTGCCCAACTCAACAGTTTTATATCCTAGTGGATCAAGAAGATGCCTTGAGATGTAGAGAATAGCCAACAGCTGTGGCCAGGGCTTGAAACTCAGATGCATTATCTGAGATCAATAAATCCTCATCATTTTTCTTCTATTGGCAGTTATGCTGTACTTCTCATCACTGAGAATTATTCATTTTGTGCATTAGTTTTGACTTATTTGTGATCAAAACCCAGGAAAAGCCCTCAGCAGTTTCTTTTGAAGAATTGAGTCTTGCTTTTCATTGCTTTTCTTAAAAAGGCATTATTTATTCTTGGACTAAGCAACCAGGAAAATATGGGAAAGTCCCTTGGCTTCCTGCATATGATTTGGTGCATTTGAAAAAGAAAGATGCTATATTGATAAATACTGTAAATTAACTACATTTGCAACATAAATATAACATACTTGGATAAGTACATTGGTTTTCCTTTCATATAAAAGCCTTCCTATAACGAGCAAGATCTCTTACAGACTGTTCCTATCCTTTGAAATGGTGCACCTATAACTGACGGACACAGTTCATTTCCTCCTACTGGAGTGAAATGCACCCTCCATTTCACTGTTTTTTCAGATGAAGAAGGCCTGTAAATGAAGCAGCTGCAGCTTCATCCTGGGTCTTGCCAGACAAACATCTTTTATTCTGACATCAGTTAATCTTTTCGGCTGTTGAGACTTGGAGTTAAGCCTTTTAAACATAAACAAAAGTTATATGGCATTAAGCCATGCGTGTGCCAAGAGCAGAGAAAAGACATTTATAGATTCTCCCTTTCGACATTGCCTGTGAGGATAAGCTATTTCTAAGATAGAAATAGTCTGTTGCACCTATTAATTTAGGCAAATTGAAGTTGTTTTACGAATTAAAATATTGTTTTTTGCAACACTAAGGTATCAATGAGGGATCTACCAGTCGGTCTGCTTTTAGGAGGAAACATCAAACACATGTTGCCATGTCACATTGCTGTCCTGTGGGTGCCTGTTACTAAAACTGTTCACCCTAAACATAATTAAGAGCAGGCCTCCACTGCCTTGCGAGAGTCCGTCTAAAGGATTAGGTTAAAGAAACCTATTATAGCAGGCTGGGTCAAATTAAGCAACAGAATTATAGGCATAAAGGTTTTCCCGCTGGAGAAAGTATCAGTGATCATTCGCAATCCAAATCTTTTTGTTCACTGTTTCTCCTCAGTTTCTGGTGCATAACTAGGTGATTTACTAACTCCTGCTGACTGACTAAGAACCGAATGAAACAATCATATCAATTATTTTCTCACCAAGTAATTGTAAATTTGGCAATTTTCACAGGGCATCAGTTCTAATATGTCTCTGACATAAATAGGGAGGCACCACCTATTTACAAGTACTTGTGGCCAAACGCTGGTGCTTTATGAGGGTTAGGACTAAGGGTCAATGATAACAAGCAACAGTTTAAAAGAAGATGGATTTGTTGGAAGTGAATTCCTCTCTGTCACCCCACATAAATTGTGTTGGCCCGTGAATAAGAACGTAGTCAGGGTTGGACCTCTGAGTGCTTCCCCAGAAGGCCCAGTAGAGAGGGAGACTGGCCCAGGTCATAATATAAGAAAAACACAGGGGTAAGGCATAGGCACTAAGGTCACAGTGCGTCTGGTCAGGTCACCTCTTAGGGACTGTGCACAACTGTCTAAATGACTGTGTTTGAGCTCAGGTTACATCATAGTGAGTAATAGCCATAACATAATACCATAAGGCCACTCCATCAGTGTTTTAACAAGTGTCAGAGCTGCGTCAATTGGACAATATGAAATAACTTTTAAACACTTATTTTTTTACTGTCTGAATATTTGTATGGTGAACATTGTAAGTACAGGGACGCTGAAATTGTTTCATCACTACAGCTGTGTGTCTTGAGAGTCAGCACAATAGCTCCTACAAGCCCAGGAAGTGTAGGCCAGCATACACCCACATCATTCACTCTCTCTTTGATGTAGCTGACTGCCCCCAAAAAAACAGATGTCACCATGAACACTAAACAGAGCCCCATGCAGTCTGGCCCTCACCCAAGTTTCACTTATTATTTTGTCTATTTAAACAGTTAAAATGTTGTACTGGTGCAATGACAAAATTGAGTGTGGCATTAGAAGTGCTTTCCAGGAAGTAGACATGGAGCCCCGGCAGTAGATCCATAGCGCAGGTCTAAAGGAGACTCTGGGCTTTAAACTCCAGATGTATCCTTTCATTAATGTGACGCACTGGAGAGTATTAAACAGACCAGGCTCCGTACCTCTCACCCGCCTGTTAACAGGGACTCATTGCTCTGATGATGATTGAAACCCCAAGAATAAGTCACACTGAAAGTCTAAGTGGAATTCTGAATTATGATACCAAACATTTGTTGTTTATCTGTCTCAACATCTGTAATAATTGCCATATTTATCCCTATTAGACTGTGAGCACCTTGGTGATAGAAGAAGCTAGCGTGTCAGGAAAGTACTCCTGTGTGGCCCAGAATGAGGATGGCACCAGCCCAATGATGATCCCTTTCTACGTTGATGGTAAGCAGGTTACAATAATATGAAATATCAACATTTAAATTGCAACTGCTCAGCTGAAAGGTCCTACAGAAATATGCTGTTGCAATAATTGCAAAGCACAGTATTCTGTACACTGGATTCTTTTAAATGATCTACACATACGTACACGCTGCAATCACTGGCATAAACAGGAAAGAAATGTCCAGATTGCAATGTGCAAAAAAGAAAACAAATGGGGCATTAATTAAAACCATCTTCCGCTGTAGCTGAACGGTTTCAGGGCGGAAGAGAGGCAAACGTGTCCTGGGCCATATGGGGCGCTATAATGGCACACGTTTAAAAACAGCTATGAATAACTGCATTCCTGCTCCGATGCCAGCAGATCATTCCTCTTTCTGTAAACCTTCTGCTATGAGAGTTTACTTTTTTATGATCATTAGAGCATGTCCAAATGTTTCCAGAATGAATATCCATTGAGACATGTATCTAATAATTATGGGGATGATGCACACAAGCACAGTACACTATGCAAAAAAATTACTCACATTTCTTTTAAATCTGAGTGAGTGAAATATTGCTTTTGGAGAGGAATGGATGTAGGTGAACCCATAATTAAAAAATACATTCTCCCAGAGTCGCAGAATTCGCTCAGACGTGAGGAAGATGGAGAATGCTGCTAAAAAAACTAAAAAGAAAAAGAAAAGAGGACACAATTGTAATAATAGCTGTCTTCTTTTATGGAACACAGAAAGCTTTCCAGCAATCTGAATAAACAAGCGCAGTCTGGTTCCCCCGGGGCCCAGACCCAATGCAGACTGAGTGCAGCATCAGCCATGCTGCCCACCGGCAACGTGCTTCCAATTTACAGTGATAAAACAGGAAATAACTGCAAATTTAACATTCTAGGCATTGTGACGAGCAGCTTTGTGTTTAAAACTATTGTCCAAGAAGATCTCAGGCCAGCAGGATACATGTCTCTGTTCATGTATGTAAAACAGATGGCGCGGTAAAATGTTCTTTATTCACAATTATTTACTGTAATTGACCCCATTTGGTAGTCTGGCTATCACCAGACCAAGCCAAGCTCAATAGAGTTCAGATTGAGCATTGGTATGGGGACAAGAGGAGTGACCAACGGGCATAGTTCAAATGACTCCGTACGCAACTGGATAGTCCGTCAACCAATCAGACCAACAATCTGGGTGATGTAGAAGCGACAGAGGCATCAACGGGTTGCTGCGCTTCAGTGGGGTTTGGTGGCCGCAATGTGGAATGTAAACAAGAAGCTGCTTGGTAGCTTCTCTATCGTCATTGTTTTAAATCCGCCAATCGCGCGCCAGGTAGATAAGCCAGTTTGTGATTGGTGAATCCTGAAGCGGGAGAATTAAACTTGCAGGTTTCCAGACCAAGCTGCAGGGCAAAATCAAATCACCGGTAGAGTAGGCAGGGTTTTTAACCCAGTCTACCCATTCTGATCATAAAGACTGAACTGATAAGGATTTAACACTATCGGAATCCTAATTTTCTAATTCATTCTAGATCACCCTGAAGAAATCACCACCAAGCCTCAGACAGCCATTGAGGGGGATGACGTCATTCTGACCTGTCGGGCAACTCGCTACCTCTACACAAATCTACAGTGGTTGGATTCCAGAAATCAAACGATCACTTCCAATGTGTCCAGACTGCAGCTTAGCCGCAACTCCATTTCCATTTCTCTCCATCTGCATAATGTGTCCCAAAACAGCAATACAGGTTACAAGTGCCAAGCATACAAGCTCTACAAGAGGGTTGAACTCAAGACCGCTGAACTTATTGTGGATGGTAAGTTAGAGGGGGGTATGAGAAGCTGATGTTTCTGTTGATTAGCACACACAGGAACACAAAAAAACAACTTGCAACACTGGATGAGTCGCTGTCTGAACAAGATAGTAAAATCATCTTTAATTGTAACTTTATGTTTTGTTTTGTTTGGTGCAGTGAGAAAACGCCCCTGGCTGAGTCAAAATCTGACTAATCAAAATGTGAACAGTAGCAGCACCCTGATGCTGGCTTGTTTAGCTCTGGGAGTTCCTCGTCCGTACATCATGTGGTACAAAAATGACGTTCGGGTGGAAGAAGGCCCAGGTAACCTGAGAATAAAAATCCATGTGCTACAAACATATTATATAATACATTATTTTTTATAATTTTTGAAATGTTGGTGACCAGTGGCTCAAGTGCAATCCTGTTGTAGCACTGCATAAACTGATTGAACGACTGGAAGAGAATAAATACATTTTGTTATTTGTAGGACTACATAATCAGCAGGTGGAGCTGTCATTCCCTTTGAAAGCCGCTGACAGTCCCAAGTGTCTAATGCCACACATTTTTAAATGTTATCAGTTTGACTGAGAGATTGTGTGTTGCAGGTATCACTGTGGGAAAGGATGGGGTTCTGACCATCGAGAGGGTGAAGAAAGATGATGAGGGTCTCTATGAGTGTGTAGCCGTCAATGTTGAGGGAAGCGCGAAAACAAGTGCTGTTGTTACTGTGCTCGGTAAGTCATTCAGACACATTGAGATATCAATTACCTAACCATCAAAAAAAATAAACACTCACCAACAACCTCCTGCATATACAATACTGGTTTCTCAGTGTGAAGTGGTGTGTACCGCAGGCAGTGTGGCTACAGGTCACATCAAAACAGATCACATCAAATACACTAATCATCCATCTAAGCAGTAGAGTCATATGCATATTCTGCATGTCTGCTCAGAGGCCCACTTGGCCTCATGTTTTCTTGTCACTGCTACAAATAACTCTGGTCTGACTTCAGTTTGAAAAGTTTCCCCTGACAGAAAATCTATGGCTGCCAGGAATGCTCAGCAAATTCCTTGTAGGGTTTTATGATCAAGGCTCTGGCTGAGGGTCCTTACCTTGAGGACATGACCTCTGTGAAGTGTTAAAAGGTCCACTGCTGAGTGCAAAGAGATTGACTGCTACAACAGCCAAGGAACTGGAAACACACAGTAGATAATTGGACTAGTATGTCTACCAACTTGTGTGTTGTCATGTAAAATGAATGGCATGTAAAAGGTGAAGATGGCAGTGAAGGTTATCATGCAACCAGTTTTGTTCATGTCTAGGCACTTAAATAGATTCTTATTACATAAGCTGAACTTGAATTTCTCTTGATATTCAACAGTTATTGTTATCCATTCCATCAAGCGGTGTGCATGTTCTACTTTGGCTGTTTTTTCAAAGATTGCATGAAATAAGAGCCGGAAACAATATCCACAGATACACAAGGGATATGTGTGTATTATAGGAAAAAGTGTGGTGTGCATGTCCCAAACAAGCCAGAAATAAACACCAAAGTGTGTTTCCACTTCCTTTTGGTATACAATCTCTCAGATAAAATTTAGGAAAAAACAAAAAAACGAATGAGAATGGCATGAAATAAAAGTCTCAGCATCTCCAGTTAAATATCAAGCTCTCTTCTAGCATTTTTTTTGGATCATAATTCTCCACAAATTCCTGCCAATATTATGTGACAATTTATGAGCTCATGAAAAGTAAAACATTTCTTTGCCAAAGAGGTCTGGTAGTTGATAAAAGTTCTCTTTTTCAGGGGATGAAGGGAAGCTAGATGTTGAGGTAATCATTTTGGTTTGTACGGGAGCTGCAGCCACATTCCTCTGGCTCATGCTTATCCTCTTCATCCGCAAGCTAAGGAAGGTAAGAAATTGCGTTACTTCTTTAAATCAGAAGTTCTGGCTAGTGTCATGCCAGTAGTGATCATTTTACAATAACTGCATAAGCAACTGACTCATGCTTCTTTTGAAACACAAATTTAGCCAGTGATTATGATTCCCACATATCCTGACTCATAAAGAACATAATGTGCCCATGCAAAAAAAGACAGTAAGAAAGCATTGACATGTGTAGAGCAAGGATTTTAATAGTCATGTACATGACAACATTTTTCACCACCTGCTGATCATATGAAATTAAACATCATTTCAAAACTCAGTGTTGTGCCATAATCAAAAACTTATGATAATCATGAAATTCATATTTGTCGTCAGCAACCACCACAGTATAAGATGGGTCCGTCTATCATCATTGACCCCGACGAGTGTCCCCTCGAGGAGCAGAATGATCTTCTTCAGTATGACAGCAGCAAATGGGAGTTCCCCCGAGACCGCCTGCGACTAGGTGAGAATCCAATGTGCGGGGAAATGTCTCATATTAAAAGAGTTTCATATATTTCAGACAATAATAAGGCGCCAACTTTAGACAAAGTTAGTTTGTTTAGTTTTACATTTTAAAGGCATTTTAGGCTGACAGAAACTGAAATCCTTAACTTTCCACAAATTGAATGATGTTTAAACATTAACAGAACATCCAGAGTCACGCTTCTGATATCTCGCAATATCAGTGTGTGTAAATAGCTAGCTAGCTAGCTGGATGAAGGAAAATGTAAACAACCCAGCAGTTAATGTCCTTGTTATTTGTGGTGATGAATGGGATTATGTAGATTTAAAAAAAAAAAAGTGATTTTACTGTTACTTTCATTTACATCACTGTGTCTGATATTTCTGGTTGTCTGGCAGAAACACCAGATACTACCCAGAGCAATGTGGGTGAATATCAGCACTCAGACAAGAAGTTACAAAAGGTTAAAAGTTCATTTTAAAAGTGGTTCATGGTGAGAATATACACAGTCACATTAGGATACATGTAATAGGTGTCACCCTTCTCTGCAGCTGTTGTGTGGGGTCATTACTTATCAGTGACCTGTGCTGTCATCCAGTCTTACGTGAACCATAAATTCTGCAGAGAAATTGCCTGCCAGCGTGTTGTTTTAATTACAGACCCATAGCCTGACTGACAGGAAATCTAGTCTGATTTTTCTGCCCGAAGCACAGGAAATTCCACTTACCAAATACCTTCTTCCTTTGCCAGGCAAAACTCTTGGCCACGGAGCGTTTGGAAAAGTGGTCGAGGCTTCTGCCTTTGGGATTGACAAGCTCTCAACCTGCAAGACTGTTGCTGTCAAAATGTTGAAAGGTAGGATGTCAATATCTCATTGCATTTTCATACTGTCACTCCAACATTATTGGAAAAGAATCAGCATTCATATTGACAAAACATCTTGTTTTTTTCACATATGTAGTTTGCCTACGTGGCCCCTCTTGTTCATCCTAGAGGTACCGCCACTCATGATAGACAGGCCAGCATAAACTTCACAGTATCTACTGTTGTATGGGTAGCAGATGAATAACAGCTATCTGTCATTTCTGCAGAAGATTTATTTATTGTGCACAAATCAGGCTCATGAGCTATAGCACCACATGTACATGTGCACCACCTGCAGCCAATGTTTGTATGGCATATTGATAATGAAATCAGGAAAACCAACAAGCTGAAAAGAGTTTTAACTACAGATATGTAGCTAATTCATTCACAATGGCTTTATTAGAGTATGTAAATGACATCTAACTTTCAAATAAATCTTTTATTCCTGCATTACTAGAGAAGCATACTGCAGAACTCTGAGTGATTGGTGATATAGGGATGATGTATCATTAAAAATAGGGCTGTTGGTTAGATGTACTGGTCACAATCATATCATTAATCTTGTCTCAGCATAAATCACAGACTCTGAGAGGAACGACTCTGGCTGTCCTTAGTCATAGATCAAACTTAATATAAAGCAGCAGGTCTCCTCAAATTGACCATGGTTTAGCTCTAGACTCCCTGGCTGCTTTTACTTCTAGCTCATAAATATCTGGTTGTTTGACGCAACATAAAACAACCCTTACATCTTGATTTTCATAATGCAATGTTAAAGCTTTATACCATTGTTCAGATTTATCAAAGTCAGGTATGTAATGTGAGCTCTTCCCATTTATTTCTTTAATTTTGTTGGCATTTATCTTTGAGGATGTCCTCCATCGTTTGGCCTAAAGCAATACTATTATTTTTCCATCATATTTAATAAACCCTCAAAATCTAATTCCCCAGCTACCAGTGTTCAGTTCTACCAATTTCTACAAAAATAGTTGACTACGTTCTCATGCATCCAAATGTTGTGTTTCCAGTTGCAAAAAGACACTGTTTACCACAGTTTACATTAAACAAGGCCTCAGAATAGGCCTCCGGTAATGGAGAGGGCAGAAAAAATGCCAACAAGCTGTTAATTATGCACCCGAGTCTCTTAAAGTTAGTACAATAAATGGGTGTTTCACTGCAAATGCAATTTTCAAAGTAAAATGTTCGTACAGGTGAAAAGAATTTTTTTGAAACCTAGATAAAACTTGTTCACCACTTTTAAAATATAGATTCCATGTTTATGTGTTTTTGTGTGTATGAAAGTATCTTGGAACATATGAACAGACCTGCATAGACTTCCTACTTCATATTGTTATCTTTTGATATTATCTTAACTTTATCTTCACTAACAAAACCACATTGTTCAATATAAAAGTAGTTTGATTTGGAATAACCAGAGGTTATGTGATAGATAGGGTGAGGGTCATGCAAGGTGGGGTGAAGATGAAGAGTTGAGGGGTGAATAATGTGCTTGATTGCTGGGGATGAACAGGGTTGTGTTGTGGCTGAATGTCTGGGAACCCGGGGGTCGAGACTTAGGGTCGGGCTTTAAGCAAGTATGTTATCATTTTTTCATGGAGTTTGGATTCCAAGCATTTATATTGTTGAAGGTAACATTGTTGGAGTAATCTTAATACAAAATTAAAGGACAATGAAACAATAAAAATCTAATTTATTGGGAAAAAGTATACAGTATATTTAATGATACAACAACCAATGCTGAACACATTCTTATGTGTTCACATTATTACAGGAGGCGCTACATCAAATGAGCGGAAAGCTCTGATGTCAGAGTTAAAGATCCTGATCCACATTGGCCATCACCTGAACGTGGTCAACCTGCTGGGAGCCTGCACGAAGCCTGGAGGTGAGCTTTATTACTGAGAAAGTTGCTTGCGTATAGAAAATATAATGTATACAAAAAAAAGATGTTGAGTTGATGCTAGAATGCGCGTTACATTTTCAGTTCAATTTAAAACTTTAAGTTAAAATTGTCATCTCCGAACTATAACACGAGAGTCTAAATAATCACAAGAGATATACCATCTTAACAGGCCCATTGATGATGATAGTGGAGTTCTGCAAATATGGCAACTTGTCCAACTATTTGAGAGGCAAGAGAGACGACTTTCGCGTCTACAAGGTGAGTCATAAGCTGCATGATTGAAACTTTCCATTCATCATCATTCTGGCTATAAGCTTGTCAGCGATATAAGAAGTGAAAACCCCATGCATCATTTAACATGATGTGTGTGTGTGTGTGTGTGCGTGCGTGCGTGCGTGCATTTGCTGGTCAGAGCCAGGACGGTAAGGTTGTGTCGTCAGGATCGGGCTGCGAGCTGAGCGAGCTGATGAAGCGCCGCCTAGAAAGTGTGGCCAGCACCGGAAGCTCGGCTAGCTCTGGCTTCATCGAAGATAAGAGCTACTGCGACTCAGAGGAAGAGGAAGAAGGTAAAGGCCAAGCACGTCTTACTTCCTTTCAACCCCTGCCCCCTCCCCTCTTCTGTTTGTCCCTCCTGCTGTCTCCCTCCACCCCCTCCTGTCACCTCTGCTCCACCCCTCCTGCCCAGGAATGAATGCTCCCTTCAGATTGTTTTCTAGTCTGAGTCTGATGGGACGTTTCCTCCTCCTGGTCAGCAGTACAATCACTGCAGCAGGAGCCACTGTCACCCCACTGAGTCTGGGGAGGCGTCTGTTTATTTCCTGTCCTGACCTAAGTGTTGCTCTGCTCTGTGGCTCCGGCTCAGGCACGGCACGTCGGCCATGTTGTTCCCGTGTTGATTCTGGTTTGATTAGCTGTTTACTCAGGTGGGCCAGTGGAAGGACTCCTTGTGAGTTCCTCTCTCAGACCCCCGGCCAGTACGCTCAGCCCATAACCACACACTTCACCTGACATTTGGAAGAAAAAAAAGGAATTGTAATTTGTTTTCATCTCTCATCTGTAAAGGATGTTTGAAATACAGAGTGTGTAGGAGGAGACACGTACGTGACAGGACAAACTGTTAAGATGATTTGTTTTTACATTTGCCATTTCCCCACAAGAATTGTGACCGTTTCATCTTTTCTGAATTATCTGACAGAGCTGCTGCTGATCAGCATTTAAAAAAAGCCTAGAAGAGTATGAATAGTAGGATTATTGTCCTAACTTTAAATGCCACGTACATCCAATTTGAAAAATCTGTTTCACTGGGAAAACATTGTGATCTTTCATTTCACAGAAGCTGAGGATTTATATAAGAGAGTCCTGACTTTGGAAGATTTAATATGCTACAGTTTCCAAGTTGCAAAAGGCATGGAGTTCTTGGCTTCACGCAAGGTATTCTCCCTTCACACAAATCACTCTTATGACATCTATTTCATTTTAAACAGCTGAATATCATTTTTTTATGCTGTAAGTGTTGTGTTTTTTTAATTTAAAGATCATGTTATTTTGGTTGTATTAAATTTGGACACATTTTACTCCATATAGTGAAGGAACACCGTACTGAAACGTGTATAACTGGTGTGTTTAAACCGGAATGTCCAAGTAGAAGCAAACTGGTTCAGAGAAAGTCAATTTTTTTAAATTTTCCGTACATTGTAAATTACTAAAGATACAGCAAAAGACAACCTAAAAGATTTGCCTTTTCTTAAATTTTAAGTGTGCACCATTTTGCCTCTACTATGACACCCTGTAACTCCAGTGTTTCTAAACAATATCAGTCTAGAACTCATTCATTTTTCAAGTCATTCATAAATTTGGGCAGACCGGATGGAACTGATTAGAGAAAGAAGCCATTGTTGTAAATAACTGTTACAGACCGTTTCTGAGCTTGGATATGGAGCACATCATTTTCTATTGTAATATCACTAATGACTTGACCATGTGTTGCCCTGTAAGCAGACAGGCTTTATAGCACACAGAGTACCGTTGCGAAGTCAATTACATGCAGAAAAGTTTAACTAACGCAATGAATACGATTGTGTTTCTTCCTTTTTGTCATTAGTGCATACATCGGGATTTGGCAGCACGAAACATCCTGCTTTCTGAGAATAATGTTGTGAAGATTTGTGATTTTGGACTTGCCAGAGACATCTACAAAGACCCTGATTATGTGCGCAAAGGAGATGTAAGTTCATTAACGTCCAGTCAAGTATTTTTCAGAAAAAAGGTGGACTGAATAAATACAGCAGTTCTTGGAAAGAAAATAATCAAGATCAGTGTGTTTTTTCTGAATACATGAAGGGAACTAAATATTTAGGAGTCTAAATAAGCCTTAGCTAAATAAAAAGCCGCACCTGCTCCACAGATGTGACAGTGTGATTAGTGAGATATCCACACCGCTGAGATAAGGGAGTAAATTGTTTTGTATCTCAATGTCTGCACAGGCCAGACTGCCGCTGAAGTGGATGGCACCTGAGGCCATTTTTGACAAGATCTACACGACTCAGAGTGATGTTTGGTCTTTTGGTGTTCTCATGTGGGAGATCTTCTCTCTGGGTAAGTGTCGTGGCTCAGCATAAACCACTAGTTTTATAGTTCACATGCTGTTTAACATACAGAGGAGCAAAGGAACCGTACTTATGGAAAAATCACAATCTAAACTTATGCACACATTAAACAATTTGTGAAAGCAATCAAATATCTGTAATAAACTCAATACAATTGATACACTGACTTTAATGTTGAAGTATCAAGTTTCATTGTTTACATAGGTGATTTATTTTCTTCAAAGTTAAAACCTGGTTCAATACAATATTTGTAATACCTTACATACAAATGCCCCTGTCTGTAGTTAGAGGATTGAAATTTAAGTATTGACATTCAGTTCACATTTACTGGTAGTTTATCACCCCCACATATGCATAAAGCCTGGCATCTCAGTTAAACACAGGGTTCTGTTATCAGATGTTCAGTGAGACAAGACCTCTTCTTGCTTGGTGGACTCGCTCGGTGCCTCAGGCTATACAGCCTTACCAGATGCACTGGGTAATAACTGTCTTCTTGTTCTGTGTAATTGGTCCTTTAGGACAAAGGGCCTTAGCTTACAAACTATTTTCATGCCAATCAAACATCAGTGAAGTGAGACTGTGATTTTATTGCAGGCATGGCACATTAAAACGAAAAAACACCTCCTGAAAGTTATCCGTTTTATCCCAGCTGGCAACACAAACTCAGTGTTACCAGGCAGCCAGATCAGTGTAAAAGTGTGCCCCTGCTGTGAAACCATTGCAGCCTTTAAGACAGCATTGTGTGCCGATCCATGATTGCCTGTGCACCGTGGCACTGAGCTCACCACGCGTTTCTAAAGCAAGACTCAACATGAAATATTGTATGTTTAAATGTCACCATGGGAAGCAGTGAAAACATAAGAGTAAGTGTAACCAAAGTTGGATATATTGCTCTTCTGTACGTTTTGACTGTGTTCTGCTTTTGAATCACCTACATACGGCGTCGTCACCCACTACAGTGGAAAGGAAAGTGTGTGAAATTGCATATTCTTTTAAATGTAAAGCACACTGACGTCATTAGGACACTTTCCCTTTTGTCTTTCCTTCTTTTTCTTGGTCTCTTTCTCCCTCTTATTCTCTCTTGACACATTCTCACCACATTTTTCCGTTAAAGAAACACTTACACATCTGGCTAGTGTTAGCGGGGCCTCAGAAAAATAAATCAGGAAACAAGGATACAAAATGACCAAGAAAAATGGCAAAGAAGTGAGCTTTGCAACCTGATCACGTTGGTAGGTTAAAAGTTTCAGGGTAACCCAAGCGTGTTTTTCAGATCGCTCTGTGAAGCAAAAGTGTGTCAGTTCCGTTTGTGGGTTTAAATATCCAAAGCTTGTTAGTATAGTGTTAATGCCAAACAGTTAACCAGACATCCCCACTGCCCCCACCCCACCCCCCTCCCATGTTGATGTAAGACATTAAATGAATTGTTACAGTTGTTGAACAGCATATTTACACACCAACCCTCACATCTGCTGCAACTAGAAATATGAAGCATGGGAACTGTAACAGCTAGGATGTAATTTAATTTTTTCTCTACTCATATCACAGATTGTGTCTTTTACTAATGCAGTAAGCATCATTTGTTTACAGTTGTTTTGCTGAGCTGAATCTGTTGTTTCTCCATAAATATGTGTAGCCACAAAGATGGTGCGTGTGGATTTAAGCAAACAATTTATTAACAATAATATTTATGACTTAGGAAATTGTATTGATAACATAGAATGGGCAGTGTTTTTTGTTTGGATAGAGGTTGGTTCAGTATATGTTTTCACAGGGGATTGAGCATAAAGTAGGCTAGGCTTTAAATTCAAATTTTATTACCAACATGACGGTTCAAAAGTAAATAAAATTAGTTTTGGTTGGTGAGTAGTATATTTGACAAATTCATGACTCAGCAAATATAACAGCATTACACATTTACCGTGACATGAGTGGACCATAGTTACATCATCCAACCTATTGTAATCACAATTTAGCAAGCTATTGCAATCTGCAAGAGTTTGAAAACAAATCTGTCAGGTGTTTTCAGAATATTGCCGTTGGAAAGCTGCAGTCATTAAACTCACTAGTGAAGTGAGTTTTGTGATCCCAGTAGAAAATCAAGAATGCAACAAAGACTGGACAGGTGTAGTCTTTGTAACTGCACATTGTGCATAATCATTGTTTAAAATGTATCTTAAGATATATGTTAAAAAATATTATAATGTATTATAATGGATCATTTGCTCAGAGTCTGTTGATCATATTTATATCTTCTAAATGTCTTTTCTACTTGTGGCCTGAACTGTAATGCATTATACAGAGAGGTCTTTCTGTTATTTAGCACATCCTTATTGATACAAAATGAAACAAAAATAATGAAACACCTGGTGTATAAGAGCAATTGAGTTAAATGTAAATGTAATTTAAAAGCTAACTTGTATGTATTAAATGCACTTTTCCCAATCTTCTTTATTCTTCTACTTTCTGCAGACACTTTTCCATGCAATAAGTGTTCGTAGTTTGAAATGTTACAAGAACCGCTTTTATGAATATTGGCACCCAGGATTTACTTTGGAGCCTTGAAAATACCTCAACAGTTTATCCAAGTATTAACATTGTAGGAAGGAAATCACTGAATCACAATCAACTAACTTCATTTTCTTAAAAAATATTCCTGCATTTGAATTTTACAATTTTAATATAATTTAACCTCAGATAAAAATGTAAACTGCAATGTACATCTACATATACTGTGTATGGCCATTTTTATGCACAACAACAAATAACTTTGTAATCAACCTCTCCCCTTCTTTCCTTTCCCAGGTGCCTCCCCGTACCCTGGAGTCCAAATTGATGAAGAATTTTGCTGCAGGCTGAAAGAGGGGACCAGGATGAGAGCACCAGAATACTCTTCCTCTGAAATGTGAGAATCTCTATCAACTAAACGTACCTACATGCTTTCCACCTCAAGAGAGCAATGAAGTAGACTGTTTGGGAGCATTAACTTCATTTGCTGATTATCTGTCCTATCATGTAAATCTGTCTAAGAAAATATAGGATTGCAAACATTTTTTAAACTATTGTTAAAAAATTATTTTTTTAAAAGGTGATATATAAGTTATGTGTATCCCAGCCAGTCAGCTCCATATTCCCAGCTGTATGGTTTCCACACAGAGGCCAAAAAAATCTAGGCATCAGGTAAAGGCCTTGGCTCCATATCGATATATACAGCTAAGGAGGCATTGTGTCTTTACCAGGTCAGGGGTGTCTGATAAGAATCATGGGTAATCCACCATGAATGTTGCAGGAGGAAACATTATCTACTGGTTAGCTCTGCAGCGGAAAGCTTGAAGCTCTGAAGCATTTTCTGACTGACAGTGTGGCAGATGTAGCTGAGTACCATGTTTAAATTCAAGTTCCCCCAAGAGTGGAGAGCCAGAGACTGAAGATTGTTTTGAACAGGGGCTGGTTGATGGTACTGGACATAAATATCTGTGGGAAAATAGTCTTCTTTGGTATCAGTGATGTCAGTCAGTGATGCAGCTAGACAACCTTCTTTTTGTAATAAGAATACTTTGACTCTTCTGTTTGATCTACAGCCGATCCAGATACAGCGATCACAGTCTGAGCTTTGCAACTAACTCCAACATGTGTGCATACTTTGTGTCTGGTTTTAATTTAAAATGACTCATATAGTCCACAAATCTTATTTGTTTTAAAAGCTTAATGTTGCACTTTTGCTTAATAATGTTGTGATATCAAAAGGTCCAGAGTTTTAAGGCAGCTTGTGCCAAGTAAAGCTAACTAAATGAATTTATCATCTTTGCAAAATAGAAATGATCAAAATCTAATCCAGATTGTAGTGTTCAGTTAGAACAGAAGATCTTTAGATGCAGACCGACTGGTGCCAAGAATCTCTCGTACTTTCCATCACGGAAAATTATATATTTTACATGCGTATGGCTTGTGAGGCTGGCTGCTAATTTAAAGCTGAGATAAAACCTGCTGATATCAGTGTAAATGGGATGCACTGTAATGCACTCAGAGTCAGTGGGGTGAATTCCTCTCATCCCCTGCAGTTGATCACATGTGTCTGTAAGCCCAGGTTTTTAACACCTGGACCCTCACCCCAAACTTGTCATATATAGTTGATAAAAAAGTACTTGAGGTTGCAGTCTGGGTTGAGAAAATCATTTGTACCACTGTACCTCTGATTCATCCATCTGTTAATGAGATTCCCCGTCCTCATGCATTGCAGAGGAATTTAGCGGATGCCGCTCAGAGAGTGGGAGGACAATAAATAGGATGCTCACTTCCCATCCTACCACAATTGCCCAACTTCTACAGTATTTCTACCCTCCACCTCAGAAACCACACTTCCTCAAGGCACCCGAACAGCATAATGATATGCATAAAGGCTGTGATCAAGCTCTCCATATCCTGTCAATGTTCGGAAGGTTTCCAGCTGGACGAGTATACTCTATGTTTATTAACGTGGGAATCACAGCTGCTCTACTTTTTACAGCCGGACCTGACAACACTGAGAGTAGCAGAGAGGTTTAGATGCCCTGCACACAAACTCAGATGGAAAGGAGGAGTGGGGGCGATAAAGCAGCAACAGACTAAATGCTTTTCCAAGTCCTCAAACTTGAGATTGAATAAATATGATGCCAAAAGGGAATCATAATAGTTATATTTACATAAAACTAAAGCGATCCGTAGGGAAAGTGGTGGCTGCTGCAACAAAAACAGGAGAGGGATCCATCACCCACATCAATCCCAATCAGTAACATGCTGTGAATGTAATTTAAACAGCAGCCGTGGTGCTCTGTTTCTAAATTCCTCCACAAAATGAGACAAGCCACTGCGATGGATACTCACATAAAGGCTCAGAGTCTTCCAACATGGGCAGAGACGCTGACAGCTTGTCAGAGACCTGAGCGAGGCTGTCTGCTCTCACACCCAAGTCCAAAAGAGAATCAGATACTGCCCAGAGGCTCAAGATCACCTGAGAATAGAAAACAGTGTATGTACGAATATTGTACATGACATTTGATTTAGAGGTAGACCAGATGGGGGCACTCAATGCAAAGAGGTTTGTTTATTGGGCTACTTACCCTGAGGATAGTTTTTTTCTTCTTAAAGGTGCTTTATCACAGTTTACAATACATCCACCCAAATATATTGTATATTCTTGGCATTAGAGTGTCTATCCATTACGCTGAATGCTTGCATGTGTCTGTCTTGCAATTTGTGTTCAGTGGTGTATTCTTTGCTCTTAGATATCAGACCATGTTGGACTGCTGGCAGGGGGAGCCGCAGAAGCGACCGACCTTCACTGAGCTGGTGGAACAGCTGGGAGATCTACTTCAGGCCAGTGTGCAACAGGTATGATAGACAAAAAAGAGTGTGTACTGTTTGAAAACTACATATGATGTGTCTTAGGCTTGTTTCAACAGTAGTGATGAACAGTTATTAAGCAGCTGTTGAGCTCAGATGGGGGGGCTGTGGCTCAGGAAGTAGAGCAGTCAGATTGGCGGCTCCATCCCAGGCTCCTCCTGTCCACATGTCAAAGGGTCCTTGACCGAGACACTGAACCCCAAGTTGCTCCATGGGCACTTTTCAGGATAGGTTTAATGCTGAAGTCAAATTTCAAACGATTGTATCTGACCATTGGTGTTTTTGTAGTAAATGACAAATAATGGAAGTAAATTTAATTTCACGTTTAAATTCCCACATACTTCAGAATTCCTAATAAATACTGTGGCTTCACAGAACACTATACAGAACAATAAAAGTCACTAGTTTTCCCAAATGAATCACAAATGCAAATATTCAGGAAGCAGCATTGCTGATCAGAGTCCTGCAGCCTAAAGAAGATGCAGAGCGGGAGGGAGTTCAGAGTAACTAAGAGGGGAAGTAACAATACACACAAACACTTGACTCTCTTTGAAATAGCAACATCATTCTTGTAAGAGGAAACACACTTCAAAACACCTGAAAATACAATGTGACGCAATGTGTTGCTGTGGAATGTCACAAACTGTGGGAGTTTGTTAAAGGCTGTCAGGTACTTTGTTCTAATTAGCTCAACAAATACGCACTAGAGAAACAAATCTGTATTTGATTATTATGCAAACATAATTCACTAAAAGGAAATGACATATGTACCGATAAGCCTTTTCCACAGCAGACGTTTTGACTTTCATAGGTTCTGTTCTATTCAAGTTTCCCAATAAGCCGCAACAGTGAGCCAGTATGTACAATACCAGGACCCTAAAACTGAAGCAGTTAAATTGAATTTGGCCTAAATTAATTTTAGTGATTAGAGGGGGAATTCCATGCAGCAAAGAGCCGTAGGTTGGAAATGAACCCTATGTTTGTGGGCACGCACTCTACCAGGTGAGCTTCCCAGGCGCCCCACCTGTGCTTTTTCAAAGAAAACCAATTAGGTTTGTCTAGGTTTTCCATCAATCTGTTTGTTATCAGGTGGACTATTGAAGACCTCTAGTCCTGTTCTCTATTCAAATGAATAGGATCAATGTATTTGAACCTCTCAACATCACCTATATAAAGTACAAAATAATGTATGATTATGGTAACTATAGGATATTAGCAATAACGATCACTGGTGACAGGAAACTGGCCAGAAACCGAACAAGACGGGGATTATTCTCAGTCATCAGGATCTACAAGATGCCCATAGTTTCCACTTCTAGCCACTAAACAGAAAGGGCAGAAAAGGCATACAAAGAAAAGCAATTATATTCCGGTACTTATGCAAAGACTACACATGACTATAAATTGAGTGAAGTAATAAGAGATAAAGACAAGGCCACACATGGCATTACATGCATACACACATACTACAGCAACAAACGAGTCTGTGAAGCTTTTTCCTTCATGAGAAAAAAAAGTCCAGACTGGACAGAAAGAACAGTGGAGGGGTTTGACAAATATTAATAAATTATTATAATATTGTTACAGTGCAGGAAGGCTTGTCATGGACTCTGCTGCCTTCACCAATTTCTTAATCTTTGTATTGGATCTAATAGGCATGACTTCAGTTTCTTTGGCTGCTCGCCACAACCTGTAGATGTGTGTGTATAGCATGCACACAACATCAATTCACACGTTTTTTTATTATTTGCATCATGGAAACATAAGGCTGCCCTTTTAGATATTCTGTCTTTGTTTGGTTGACTTAGGAGGGAAAGCACTACATACCAATCAACACAGCCCTGCTGGCAAAGGTGGGAGACCCGTCAGCCACAGGGCCGTCAGAGGAGATGCCAACACGACCTATCTCCCACCGCGACTCAGGGAGCACCTGGTGAGAACATGGAAAATGTATTCACTGCTATACATTGCTGCTATTTATATCTATTCTTTAGTGTTGAGTTGTTATATAGCCGCACGAGCAACGTGGCTCAAGGGATGGATATGTTGACTAAAATATTTCAACAACTATTGGTGGGATTGTCAAACATTCATGGTCCTCAGTGTAATGTCTTAAGACATTCAAAGGAAATAAATCACTTTATTTTAAAGACATGTAAACCTATCCTCAGAAAACAGCGCTGAGTCTGTTTTGCAAAGGACATGCCTAAATCATTTCCTCATTTGGCACTGAATAATATTCCAAACAATTATTGTTCCTGTCACACTTAAACTAAACTCAACCAAGAGAACATTTAGGTCTGACTTGAGGACAATGAGACCTGATTGGCACATGATAAGTAATGTACACTCAGCAGCTTAATGGCCAAAGAGCTTTTAGTATTGTAGCTTTGTGAGGAATTTCCCCAAAAACCATAGAGCCAGCTACAAGATTTATGTCCACTTAAAATAATATGTGTTAAGCTCTTGGGTTTTCACAGCTCCTCCAAGTGTGTTTATTGAGGAGGTGTTGAAAAGCAGTAATGACAGTTAGCCTTTAAGCTAAGTTAAGCAGTCGTTTTAGCCTCTGAGTGTTGAAATGCAAAGTAAACAAGTTGTGTTTTCAAAGTACAACGTCATAGATGCTACATGTTGTTGATTTAAGTGATTAAGTTCCTGTGGTTTTGTTGCTGAACTTTGCCTCTGTGTTCCAGTCAAAGGATTCTTTAAACAGAAAAATAGCTTTTTGGAGACTTACCCTCGAAATATTTTCTCGCCAGGAACATCAAGATCCGTCCTGCTAGTGTGAAAACCTTTGACGAGGTTACCATGGAGGACGGGACTACTAAGAACCACGAGGTGAGTTATTCATTCTGGACCTAAATCAGAAACAGATCCACAATCTGCACACTAACTTATCCTAAACCACACAGTTAGTTAGATGACAGTTAGCTAGAAGCTGACCTATGATTTTTATGGCAATGACTCGTCACAACGTTTAGTCAAGAAAATCTTAGCAACATGGCTTCCCTCTACTGCTGCTCCACTGCCATCACAGACTGGTTGGCCTTTAACTATTTAAAACTGAATACTAATAAAACTGGAGCTCTAGTAATAGGTCCTGATCATTATACCGTATATCGGAATCAAACGCTGATCTTGGGTCACTGACAGCGGACTTTCAGACCAAAATTGTGGACTTTAAATGGTACTTTAATCATCATATTTAAAGTCTTGTTTAGTTTTGCTATCTACAATTTAGAAATGTTGCCAAAGTCATTGAGGCAGCAATTGGTGCAAGTTGCAGCAAGTGTGCTGACAAACATCAGAATATAGTTCTGACTGAGTTGAGTTGACTCCATACGTGTTTTAGATTTCAATTTAAGATGTTGTTGATTACTTTTAAAGCCCTCAGCAGTTTGGATTCACTATATATTTTGGATTTAACTCCTTATTCTGCACCAAGAACTGTACTTTTACTCGTTTAGCTCCAACACTGTGCAACAAGTTCTCCCTCATTATCAGATCTGCTGAGTTTCTGCCACATTCCAGCTCTAAGAGCCCCCTGATAGCTAAATTTTCAAGTATCAAATAAAGGTGATCATTTCGCACCAATGGCTTTATGATGTTGATTTTATTACATTTTTATTGCTATGTTTGGTCATTGCCTGAGATTCTTTTTGTATTTCATGCTATTGTATTTTATCTGTACCTGTAAAAAACTTTGTAACTGGTTTTGAAGGGTTCTATAGAAATAAAGTTGACTTACTTACGTTTAGATATTTGTTATTTGTTCACCTCGCATAACAAAGAAGAGAAGATTTGGGCTTTTAATTATTCTCTCTGTCTGTCTGTCTGTCTCTGCAATACCATAAGGGCGGTCAGTCAGACAGCGGGATGGGCCTGTCGTCTGACAACATGGAGACTCTGAAGCGCCTAGAATCGTTGGCAAGCCGACCCCTGAGCATCATGGCCCTGGCGTACGTACATTACACCACACAGCACCCCTCCAACATAGCATTTGACAAATCAGCACACACAAGAAAATGCTGCAAAATACCTACTTGGAAACCTCCCCATTGTGCTGGAATGTAGATGCTATAACTGTCATACACTCACTCTCACAAACACAAGTTTCTTTTGCCTTAAAAAAAGTTGGCAGCTAGTTTTCTCTTTTGTATGGAGAAGCTGTGCGGGAGGAACAGTGACACAAAGGATAAGTGGGAGGGAAAAAGCTTGAAGGTGACAAACTGAAGGACTGAGCACAAAAGCAGAGTGGATGCGTCACTTGAGGTTTGACTGTTTTAAGAGCACGCACTAAAACCCTTTGTTTTCAGAGTCCTGAATGTGATACCTCTTAGTCTGATTGAATTTATGAGTCATGGCTGCTAAGTAACGAATTTACATAATCTCAAAGGACTGACATTGGCTTACTAAAGACTGTACTCTAAAATGCTGCGGATTGTTTGATGACTTTAAGATGTGGATCCTGCCAGATCAAGTATATAAAACCGTTATAAAGGGAAAAAACACTGAGACAATGTGTTCTCACTTTGTGGGTTATTTGAGGATAAAGTCAAATCTGAGTAAAATTTCTGTAAATCTTTTTCTTATGAGGGTCTCTGTAGGTGTCTTAAGGTGTACATTTTACAGCAGCTCAGTGCCACGGGGTCAAACCTCTGAACTCAGTAATTACACTTTAAACCTTGTGGTATTCTGCTATTCCCTGCACAGTAGCAACTATTAATACTCCTTCAAAGTATTGTGGCTTCCACTTAAAAGATTAAAGGAGGAACAGCAGTTAAGTAAATTGACCTATAGCAAATCTTCTTATGTTTCCCGAATCTCTGTTAAGTTGAAGAGGAAAAAGTGTGAACGATACCGAAACTCTTTTAAATTATTAAGAGGGAACACGTAAACAACTGCTGGGGAAGAAACTTATGAGACACAGTTAGCAGAGTTGATGACACTCTCTGAAAGACTGTAATTCATTTACAGCTGACCAAACTTCTCAAACACTCAAAGTGTCTTTTAGAACTCAATAGGTTGGGCGCCCGGGTAGCACTGTAGAGCGGGCGCCCATATATAGAGGTTTACTCCTCAACGCAGCGGGCCCGGGACCAACTCCGACCTGCGGCCCTAAGCTGCATGTCATCCCCCTCTCTCTCCCCTATCACGTCTTCCAAATAGTGGCCGAAAATGCCCTAAAAAACAACGGCCTCAGTGTGGCAGAAACTCACAGAGAATGATCCACATTTTGAGGGGAGGACTTCCTTGCTGAGCAACCGCTCAATCACAGCCACCTTTGAACTTAGGAGGTTTTACAAGGGCCACCCCTGTTAGCTTTTGCGTTGTGCTCCTTTTGTTAAGCTGAAGTCCACCTGTTGCTCCCTTGGCCTTCACCACTCCCTGACATCTTTTTTAAATGGGAGCAGACAAAACAACGTTTTGTTGATTGGACAATATTGCCAAGAAAGCTGTGTTCCTTAGACAAAACTGTAAGTAAACATTAAAATCCAATAAGGTAAAACATAAAGGGATTTTTATTCTCACTCATTTTGTTTCCTGTTGCTCAATTTCCCATTTTACCCCACTTTGTGCTTGGCATGGTCACGGCAATACTACTATTGTTAAGTATTTTTGATGGCTAGTTTATCAGGTAGTAAGTAATTCATCAGGACAACATTCCAGTACGGCGGCGTCACTTTACCCCCACTGGGCACTGACCCCTTGGCCTCGAGAAAAGAGCTCTGGAAACCCTTGGCAACCTCCAAAGACAATAGGAGGCAATTACTCATATTCTGAGCCTCAAATGAAGCAGAAGGACTCAGGATGATTGATTATATCATATATGAATAAGGAAAGGTTTCTCGGATCGTACAGCTTCACAAGGGGCATTTCTTAAATGAAAGAGTATCAAAACAGACCTCTATTGTGAAGTTAAAGTGCACAGCTTGTTGTTTACCCATTCTCACGTTTTTTTACTGCACCAATTTCGGCCCTGATTATCAATTTTTTCCACAAATGAAGAGTTATGGCATTAAAATTATTTGAAAGATGCTATAATAAGAGTGTTTAGTGAGTTACATACTGAGCACACTGTCAGTGTTTTTGCAATTAAGATTGTTGATTGTACGAGGCTGATGATGTGGCAATTTACATTGCTACATTTGTGTTGGAACAGAAAAAAATTGGGAGAAGATTATGGATATTAGAACGTCACCTAATGATTATTTTCAATATCGACTAATCTGTCAATTATTAGGGTTCAAACCGCGAAGCGGTAGAACCCTGCTATGTTTGTCTGTTTTAGTTATTAGGGGTCCAAGCCCGAGGGGTTGGGAACCACGATAGCAAAGCTACACAGTTCACACAGCCGGGGTGTGGAACACTATTGTTTTTCTAAGGATTTTCCTCCTCCATCTCCTCCATTATTATTTTTCTCCGCGTCAAACTCACGCTACAGCCTAAACCGTACAAGGAGACGGTGTGCCATTTTCAGGACTGGTCCAAAACTCCGCAAAGACCTCAGGCGCCAACAGTTGACCCACTTCCACCACTAGGTGGCGCTATAGCAGAAAACACGCATTTGGCCCTATAACTCCCAAACCGTACAGCAGACATATATCTACGCGTTCCCTGGATCCAACTGCATCTCGTGATATAGGCCACGCCCATTTTTGCCTAGACTTTTATACTTTAAAAATAGTGATTTATCGAAAACAAACTCCTTCCAGACCATGCCATTGATCTGCATGAAACTTGGCACATAGCGTCTCCCAACCAACCTGACAAAATGTGTTTGATTTTTTTATAGAATAAAAATTGCGCATATTAAGCACAAACAAATTTGTGTAGCAAACTATGAAAACACCAACTTTGCCATATCTTGACCAAAATAAATGCAGTCAAAGCCAAACTTTAGATTATTCCTTGGTATGACCCTCTGAGGTTCTACAACAAATGTCACAAACATTGGCCACTAGGGGGCACTACAAATTCTAAATGTTTAAATCTCATGAATGGCTCATCCAATTTTTACAAAATTTGATAGGTATCATATAAGGCCACTCCTGAGGCGCCCCTTACAGTGGGGTAATGATTGGTTGAAGTAGGTGTGGCCTATGGGACCCACGTTTGGAGTAACCACTTACACTAAAGTGAATTACTTTAAATTAACAGGGTAGATGTACAATGGCTATTTGACCTGACTTACCAGATATTACACATGTGGACTACTAGGTGGCACTACAGTGACGTCAAACATGAGGCCAATCATCACAAAACGCACAGGGTGAACATACCCTGTGCGTTTTTGTGATGCACCCAGATACCCAGACAGTTTATATGCATACGCCACTAGGGGGCACTACAAGTGCAAGATAGGACATTTTAGGTTGTTTTTAAGCATGTAGAGATGAGGAGTTTGTTTTATGTTAACAAACCTGCTTGTCTTGACTCGCCCCTTGAAAATTGTGTCTTTTGTTGTATATTGTTTTGTTTATAGAATGGTGATATTTTCTTGTTACATTTATGCCGTATCTCTTTGTGTTTTTCAGGATGAAGGCAGTGAGTAAGAGTAAAGAGTCTGTGCTGAGTGACACAGAGAAGGAGAAGTACCCACCCACAGTCCCCTCTCTGGACTTCAGTCTTGATGACTCGGCCCTGGATGCAGATTTGGAGTGTCACAGCCCGCCGCCTGACTACAACTATGTGGTGCGCTACTCCACCCCACCTGTGTAACCTCCTGCTCCAGCCCTGGGGAGAATCTGAGTGACAGCCTTAAGGCCATTGCTTTGTTCTCCTCTGTTTTGACTCTTATCTCTGGACTGTAGTAAAGTTTGAGTGAAAAACACATGAGATTCCCTCTTTAAGTGTTTAGAAAAGATGCTCTGAAATGAATCAAGAATCTACTTTACTGTAACTTTCAACTTTCAGGGCATCTGCTGAGCAACAAAAGGAAACCTGTAGACTCTTGATTTCTTTCCAGTTTTCAGACGCAGGCTGAAACGTTAATGCTGCTGGTCCGTTCCACATTCACTGTGATATGTCAAACAGCTGGAAACAGCCTCAGGTATTTCTTTCATCTACTGTGAAAACGAACCACAATCATTCCCACTTTACCACAGATCTGATTGAACTACAACCTTTGAAGATGAAGAGGAACGTCCAGAAAAGAAACAAGAGAGGAAAGCTGAGGCTTTTCACATTGATATTGATTGAATTTTTAATTTCTGTTTTCATTTTATTAAAAAAAAAAAGTGAAAACTGGATTTGTAGTTTAATAAAACAGTAAAGAAAATATGTTTTTGTAATGTGGCTACATCTGCTCACATGAAGGTTGGATAAAGTTCTGATGTGTTCAGAGCAAAAAGCAGATGACAAGAATTGAACAACATTGATTGTACTTATACTTATTTGTGTCACTACTCCTTAAATTTCATAAAAATAACCTGATCTAACTCAGGTTGACCCAGAGTTACTGTCATGTTGTGGTGGATGTGTGTTAAGCTCTCTCGGTTTATTGAAATCACAGGTTAATGAGGAAACAGGGTAGAGCCGAGAGTGAGGCCAGGTGGCTTCAGATTTAACATTACAGCTCGACCATTGAAGCATTTAAATGAAGAGTTACTGCAGATCTTCCTTTCTTAATCTGGTGTTGAGGATTCAAACAGTGTTTTTTTTTTTATTTGGTCAAACTAAAAAAAGAAGAGAAGAAAATCTGTTTCATGTGTACAAAAATGAGATTAGACTTCATAGGAACAGTTTATTCAAAAAGCACTAATAAAATGTATTTATTTAGATTATTACTGTCACTTAGTAATGTTTTAGAATTATAATTAAAAGTTAACCAAAGGATTTTTCAGCTCAGTCTTCCTACCAACACGTAATGTCCCAACACTTCACTCTAGATGGACAGTATATGCTGTTTGTGCTGCTGTATTCACTTATAGTAAAGCTGAAGGGAAACATGTATGTGGATTTATTATGTCTTTTGTCTTGTGCTACGTGTTAGTAAAGCTTGCAGGGCAGGCTACAAAAACTATATGTGTGCGACGTGAGCACCAGTCTGCTCTGGATCATGTTGTATTATTTTTGAATCATGTAAAATCTTTGTTTGTAATACCAAATGTATTGAAAGTATTGTGGACCAAACGTACTTAGCGTACAAACACCCTGCATAAATGTGGCTAACTTGTCCTTGTTGACCAGTAAAGAAAACAGTATTTGTCAGTGATTCAACCGCAGTAAATATATTGTGGATATTTTGAGCCCTTGTGTATTTCCAAACTATGTTTTTTGTTTGTGACCAATTTGTTTAGTGTATGCGGAGAGGATGTGATTATGCACTGATACTTTATATCAAGTACAATTTCTGTATTGGAAAGGTATATTATTATGAAACAGTGTTGAGGGTCAAAGATTTCTGGTTTATTTTGCATTTTTATTTAACTATTCATAGTAGGAAATTAACGTTTGTAGTATTTGTAATAGTATTTCTTCCCAGTCTAACATCATTCTTTTTTATGTGAGTATGTTCTAGCGCCACCACTTATTATTATTATTATTATTATTATTATTATTATTATGTCTTCAATTTCATTTTTAGTTACTGCTATCACAATAACATTAAATGGATTTTATTGCATTTCTTTATACATAACCATGAGTAATAGACCTTCTATCTTCTTCTTTTTTGTTTTTGTTCATGTAGTGTAACAAGTTAGTTTTGATGAAAGTTATGTTCCCCACACTGTTAACTGAGTATATGAAGTAAATAAATGAATAAAGATCTATATATTTATACATTACCTGCAGTCTCATGCACTTATAATTGCTTGAAATACTTATATGAGGAAAACATTGATACTTCTTATGAGGCACTATGCTGTTATTCATGATTCCCAGAGGATGAATCTTACTAATTGATAATCTGTTCCTCTAGCGCCACCATGAGGTTTATTAAAATTTCACGACAACTATTCAATGCATTACCTTGCAATCTGGAGAAGACATTAATGGTCTTTGTGAACTAAGTTGATTTCCTAACTTTTCATTAACTGCCATCCTCAGTTAAAAATTTACAATAAGCATTGCAACAACAAAGCTAATTTAATCAAACATAAATCTGCTGAAAATGACCCTGTGCACATTTATTGTCTGCTTTGGATTAGTTCTTCCTAAATAAAAACAAGTGGGAAAAGAAAAACATTGTGTTGCGTACAGAAATGTTTTATTTATTTCCTGTAAATCATCTCATGACCCATCACATTTTTTCTGCCACCCATTAAAGGATTCCAACCCTCGTGCTGGGAACCCCCCAAACAAGCATGACCCGAGACTTCATACTATTCTTAACTCCGACCAAGTTTATTCACAGAATCAAAATGCTCTTTAATTATTCCCATTCGAATTCTCAAACCTTAATGAAAAGGTCTGTTTAGAGTGGACTGTGCCATCAGCCCCTCTGCTGCTCCTTGGACTGTGAGAGACTCACTTCATCCTCAAGGACAAGGTGTCGGCAGCCTGTCTGCTCACCGAGACAATGCCTCTCCGAACAGGAAAGAAAGGAACTCTTAATCATCCTGGTCACGACCAAAGGACGCCACACACGGGCTTCCTATGGGAACGCAGGGCCCCTGCTTACTGGAACTGGGTGTGTTTGAGGGACCACATGCCACAGGACAGGCTGGGCCCTTCACTGTCTCCACTTATTCTCACAGGATTTACCATGTTTACTGTAAGGTGAGTGCCCAATATTACACACAAACACATATCAGTAACCTCTGACTATTTCCAGAATATGAGAAACAAACAAACAAGGGAAGGATGTTGGAGGGGAGGGTATTGACTGTCAGCTTTGTGTAACTGCATCTTAACACAGTATTTTTTCCATATTGGCAGATGTATGAGGGCAGCCCTTATCCTTTCCTGAGGGACCACTGCACCTGGGAGCAGCACTGCCACTGAGTGAAAGCTGTTTTTAAACTAATTCATTAATATCAAAGACTAAAATAAGTTTGAGATCAAATGTTGTATTAATATTCTAAATACAAAAAATGCAGTGGAGTAAAAAGTGCAATATTTCCCTCTGAAGCATAAAGTAGCATAAAATGAAAATACTCAAGTAAAGTACCTCAGAATTGTATTTAAGTGCATTACTATAGTTTTGTTCTAAGTTATTGACTACTATGATGCAACTATAGCCCCAGCAGCACAGTTTATTTCCCTTTATATACAATCTGTGGTTGGTATCAGTAAAGACAGGAAACCATACAATCAAACACTACAGCTTGTACATCACCTCTGCTTGTATTTCCCTTTTTAATTAATAAATCTCTCTGCTGATGTCCATTAAATACATCATTGAACATAATTATGTTTGGTGTTATTAGAAGCAATAAGATAGACATACCTGTATCAAAACCATACAGGGAAGTAATACATATATTGTGCTTTAAAAGGATTGTCACATGAGCAATAAGAGGACACAGAATAATCAAATACTGTATACTAACATTCTCAAAGACAAAAATTTCACATTTTTCAAATACTTAAAAGAGTGAGACGTTGAAAGATGTCAACTTGATTTTACTCTAACTCAGACTGCTGAATTGTATGGACATACTGTATGGTCATGAGAGTAGTATTAAACCAATGCAAACCTATTTTCTAATGCATGGGGGTCCTCAGAGTCGATGCAGGGAGACCTCCAAATTAGTTTTTAAGTTTTTTTTCAAAAATTAAAAAGTCTTAACATGAATCCAACATATTGTTAGCAAATATAAATCCCAAGGTAGGCAAGGTAGTCACTATGGCCATCCCCAGATATAGTTTTTTTTATTTTTTGGATCCACTGTGCCACATTTATGTTTAACATTACAACATAATTTATAAAATCATGTCAACAACTATTAGGCTATTTTAATAGCCTATGCAAACAAAGGTATGAAGGCTTTAGGCCCCCCTACATGTTATTGTATGCCCAGTTTAATGTGCACATTTTTTTTCTATGTAGCACGGGGTCCCTGTTCCATCTCTCTTTCAGTTAGGGGTTCCTTAGCTCAAAACACATTGAAGACCCCTGCTCTAATGTATCAGTGTAATAAACAAGTCACCAGGTGGGAAATACACACTACTGAACAACAACATTGCAATGCCATGACCTAGATAACTTTTCATCATTGTTCTGTGATCAGACGTATTGCTAATAAAACATGTGGAAGTGTATATCTGTCATCAGAGCAGGATATGAGTCAAGGTGTTTTGGCTCTACACTAGAATCCTATAAGACTTTCTTAAAGTCAGTTTTTAGTCATATAGGCCAAAGTCAAAAATCACAAGTTTGCCACGGAAGCCTTTAAAGTCTGCACAGCGAGTTAAAATAATTTAAACAGAAAAAGGGGGGCTCCCCTCTTTAAGATCTGATCAGTCAAGACTTTTAGTTACTGAGAGTATATACTGTAAAATAATCCGAAATCTTCTGTTTTAATCAATTACCACACCCACTGTGCAGTCTGTTTTTGTTTCCCTTGTTGAATTGCATGTTTGAAAATGACCACCCCTCCTCGAATACTTCCACAGCCTCTTCCCAAAGCAAACAGCTCTGCAAAACAAACACACCATTAATCATTAAAAAAAGAGGTGGTAATGGATTAACGTCTGACAGTACACCAGAAAACATCTGTGATCCAACTGAACCTGTGCAGCTTGAAATCCTGTCATCCACTGATTTGGGGCCATCGACCAAACAGCACAAAGGTCCCCCCCCCCAACCCCCTTCCATATATAAACGGCCGCACAATGCTTTTCCCAGACTCCTGCCCAAGAAGGTGAATGGTGGGTGGGCCACATCCGCGCCTCTCACCTAAATGCAAAACAATGAGCCGGATACTGCCCCCTTTAAGATACCTAACTTCAGTCCACCTTTTACAAGCAAAATCTAAGCCAACAACACATGCAGCTAAACAAAGACTCCTCTGTTATGGGCTTCAGAACCACCGTGGTTCAAAGGGCGAAGGGGAAGAACAAACATCACCTCAGCAACAGATTAATAAATTGTCATGTGTAGTAGCTATGTGAATGTCTGTTTTCTTTTGAGTTGTACTCGTCTTTCTCCTCATGTTTTCTGCGTCCATCTACACTATCACCACCAAATAATATAATGTTTAACATGTTCAGCATCTTAGTTTAGCATGTTGCTAATTAGTACTAATTACAAAGTACAGTTGATGCTGTTGGTGAATGTCAATAGTTTTGTGGATATTTGGTCATAAACCAAAGTAGTAAATTCATTATGAGTGGTACGTGCTTGTGGCAACCCATCCAATATTGAAATTGAATTGGAATATTTTTCTTAAAACCAGAAATGTCAACCTCATGGTGGTGCTAGATGAAAGGTCAGAGGATCACCAAAGTCAATAGGAGTCATCATCGTGGGGACCATGCATGGAGGTACAAACTTTCATGGTACTCAATCAAATACTTTTTTTTTAGATGTTTTAGTCCGAACAAAAGCGGTGGACCGTCAGACCAACATTTCCATCTCTTGAGCAACTTAGACACATGAAAAACAAAATAAACTTAAGGGACTTCTGGTGACTCCACCTGTGTACTTTCATGCCGATCTGGGATGTTGCTGAAGCAGCAGAACGTTAAACTCACTTCAGGAATTTTCAATTTTCAATGTCATTTCATTCTGGTTGAACAACTCATGTGTTGTGAATTAGTGAGAACAATCAAACAAAATTCACTGGATCACTTAAAAAACGCTAACCCTTTCTACAAAAAAAACCCCAGAAAGCTTGTATTGTCGGCCTGAATTTAAACTTGACAGGCTGGCATGCCAGTGGAGTAAAATAAAAGTTGCACAATGTTTACTTCATTCATAGCATGTGTTCCCCTTCTGTCACCCCCTGTTAGTTTATTGATTACAAACAGAAAGGAGACTTATATCAGATAAGACCAGAGCTTTTGATCAGTCCCTGCTTCCATATGGTTCAGTGATAACAGGAGCTGCACAGAGCCAACGTATACGTGACTTCTAATAGTTTCCAGAGAACTGCAACACAACTATGTCTATGTCTTTGTCAACTATGCCCCTGCACCCTCGGGAGTCTTCAGATTCATCAATGCCCATTCAAAGGCAAAAGTGCAGTGAAACCAGCTCACCCACTTGCCCCCATTGTTTACCTCTCTGACGAGGGGGGGGGGGTTATAGAGTGCTCATACACCAGGAGGGCCTGGGAAAAATGTTGTTTAGTGGCATAATTAACGTGAACATGGTGGGGTTATTTTGGAGCTCAGACGCATGTTGTTTTGTGTTGATCTCTTTCTGTGAAATGTCTGTCCGGTTCTGGTGCTGCCGCTCCGTGGTTGCTTTTGGTGAACTGAAATCCCTTTCGATGGTCTAAATGTTGGACATCAGATCCTCCTGTTTGGAAATGTGCGGTGGATCTCTTGCCTTGTCTCTTCTGCGGGGGCATTTTGTGGCTTAGGTTACTACACACATCATCATACATGAAAGAATATGAGATCCAAGATTGTTTTGTTTTTTTAATCTGGAGATTCAGCTGTCTGCTGTGTCAACCAGAATTGATTTGAAGTTTTATTTATTTGTTTTTCTTCTTTTGAAATATTTTAAGTCAACTTAGATGGATTGTTATGAAATCTGGTACAGATCCCCATGGTCTCCAGAGGATGAATCCTAAAGACTTTGATGATCCTCTGACTTTTCCTCCAGGCCATCAAGAGGTTGACATTTGTGGTTTATTGTGAAACTTCTCAACAACTAGACAAAAGATAAATCGATTGCCATGGAATTTGTTTCACACATTCAAGTTCCCCTTAGGATGAATTGTAATCACTTTGGTGATCATTGGACTTTTGGTCTGCTTCGAATCAGCATGTTTGCATTGTTATGTTGAGCATGTTAGCATGCTAATATTAGCATTTAGTTTAAAGCATGGCTGTGCCTTAGCACAACCTCACAAAGCTGCTGGCATGCACTGTAAAACCAGATGTAGTAATAATTCTTTTTAGTGGTCACCACTTTTTAGATGTTTTGTTAAAAAACATTATTATTACTAAATTACAATCATTGTCTGTAATAATCAGCAGTATGCAGTACACAGATCATATTAAGCAGAGACAACTAAGGACTAAGGATATTCTGTATGAGAGGGGTGGGGTCATTTGAATAGTTGTGCAGCAATACAAAGGCTCATGGGAGAAATATATATATATATATATATATATATATATATATATATATATACATATGTATATGTTCTGTCCTAGTTAAAGTGTGTTTTAATACTTTCATGTAATTTTATGTTAATGTTTTGGTGTGCATTTATGTTATCTGGATTTTAGTTTTGTATGATCTACTTAGTGTTCATGTTTACTACATTTATTGTTGCACCATGACAGAGACCTGGGTGGGGACTGATGGCCTCTGGGCATTTACATCCACCCACATTTAGTGGAGACAAGTAATTCTTTGTACTGTGAGAACCTTGCCACTTACAACAATAAAGGCTAATAGTTAGCTAATAGCTACATAGTTTTAGTAATGTCAAGTGGCCTAAAGAATTTAAATTTGCTTGGTTTCTTTGCACGTTTAAAGCTATAGTGCGTACTTTCTGTCTCCCCATCAGTAAGGACAACAAAACTGCATGCATTTGTACTAGTAACCAAGGATGACACAGAAGATTGAAAAAACATGATCTTTAGAGGAGGTAATTATCTTCACTTGATTTTCTGTGCGAAAACATTGCTGGACAACACCAGTTTCTGAACATAGCCATAGTGAGAAGTACGGAGAGAGTTGTGTGGAGCTGAAAGTCTTAATTAGCTTTATAGCAACTCATTTGGCAATGGCTTGAAACTGATGTTCATTACAGTTTTTTCTCAATTGCTAAAACACTAAAACCCAATGTCTGAACAAAGTTCTCAATTGCCTGAACTCATTTAGCTAATTGTGCAGTCTGCTGTCAATACCTTAAGCCATTTCACATGGTAAAACACAATTTGCAGATCTTACTTAGACTTTCAGTAAAATGCTAAAACACATTATCATTCTCAAAACACATTCTGCACTCGAATGCACATGTCATCCATACTGGTAAACACAAGTGGCAACAATCAAATACAACTAGAGAACACATGTCATTGATTGAACACAACCACTCAAAATTGATTTCATTTATTGCAATTGGTGTGACACAACCAATATAAGTCAGTTCAGAGAGCAAACAGGTTGTTGCAGGTGGGTTGGTAAACATCTGGGAATGGATAGAAGGAACAATGTGAGAGGAGAGTACTGACTGCGCAATAGATTTTCACTGGTTGTATGTTCATATCAACAAAGAACAAGAATTACAGTATCACAGAGACAAAGGGCAAGTTTGTGAGATGCAGGGTACAGTACTGTAAAAATACGGGTACAAGGAGGAGGAAGAACAAAAAAATGCTAAGAGCAAAGCAGAGTAGTCATTTCTGATCAATTTTAAGCTACTATGATAGAACATGTTTTTGTTCATCAAAAGACAATGACAAAAAAATATGAAATTTGTTTTGAGATTACACATTTATTTCTCCCTGAGAACTATATGTTTTGAACAATGTGTTTTCTATTTTTTTGGGTGTATTGTTTACTGACTGCTTGATAGTGTATTTGATTTCGATCACTTTGTTTATGATTTGAGAGCAGTGTTTGATTTTGAACACAGGCAAAACAGTTTTGAGGCGAGAGTTTCATTTTGCAAGAGGAGTCAGAGGTTTTGTAAATAGTGCTTAAAGATGAGATTGTGTTTAATGTTTTCAGAAAATGGAGAAGTTTCAGAAATTGTGTTTTAGCAATGGGGGAAAACTGTAATATCATAAAGTTACACACTAAAGCTTTAACTTAACATGCTTATTTTAGACAACATGATTCCAGAAAGAAAAAAATGTGTGTGTACTAATGATTGTTAGTTACTACTGATGTAGACTTGATTAGTCTACTGCACCAACTTACCACTCTGTGTTAATACAACTTGACCTGTTAAGTTTCACCTTGTGTTAAAACGGTTTAAGGCAACGAGTTTCTGAGCAGATTTCTAGTAAATTCAACTAATTCGGAATGACAAAGTCACTGAAAATTAAAGTGAACATCCTGTGTGAATGTTTATCCTTTATCTCTGGGCTTCACCCGATTCAAATGTTATCATCTTCCACAGAATAATGTCAAAGTTAAATTCCTCAACACCCCTGCCCCCAGGACATAGGAAATGTTATCTCGTTCTTAAAAATAAAACATGACAAGACATCAACCGCTCATGAACAGCAACATTTTTCACAATCTATTTCTGTCATATCCTGAATGAATCACTCAAAACACTTGAACGTGGCTTGTGTTTGCAGTATCCTGCTTACATGTGTTTTACATTACACATGAGAAACTAAGAATTTTGCTTGTGTGTCAGCCATGTTGGCAGTTTCTCTAAGAATAGTAGCAGATGGTCCGGTTTTTACCTCCCATCCTGCAGAGAAATGCTGTGGACACTTTAATAACATCAATGAAGTTACGCAACAAACTGAATTCTTGTGCTGACCGTCACTGATCTACTACATGCACACGTTGCTGAGCTAAGTGAAAGAATAGACTTTTGTCAATTTGTATTTAAAAGACATTTGGGTGAGTGAGACACTGAGTGCATGTCTCCCCATCATCACATATTGTAGTACGCAAGAATGCAAATGTAACCCATGGAGTTATTGTAATGATAATGAAACATAAATCACTTTCTGGTGTATCAGATATAAAGAACACATATGGATATACATATATGGGAATTTTGGTAAGAATTCATTCATTTTAAATCCTGATTTTAAGAGCAACTAGATAAGAGTCTTAATTAAAAAAAATGGAAACAATCTGGTTTGAAACAATGACTACTTGTGATATCAGTCAGATGTACAACTAACAAGACAGACTGTTGGTGTTGTGCTTTTTCAGGGCTTAACAATTTGTCTAACTGTCAAATTGGCAACATGGTGCAATTGGGTCTGAACCAGACAACCCAGCATGACCCTTCAAAACATCCTGCATACTCTCACAGTCACCTTGTTAGTCTTTTGCAATGCACTCTCTAAGCATCAGTATATTGAGCTATCCATCTGTGCAACTTCACAGACTCGGTCGGACAAAAACTGCTGCCCTTACACATAGCACACATATTTCAGCGCTGAGACACGTAACCATGTGTTCCTTAGGGTTTTATTTGTTCTCTTATGTGTAAGTGTTACTCCATCCATCCATCCATCCATCCATCCATCCATCCATCCATCCATCCATCCATCCATCCATCCATCCATCCATCCATCCATCCATCCATCCATCCATCCATCCATCCATCCATCCATCCATCCAGTAGAAGACCAGACACAGCTCATAACTAACTCAATTGCACCATCTAGTGAACACACATGTCTGTTCATGGTCATATTTACTCTGCTTCCAAACATCCAACCACACAACTGATTTTAAACACTTAATTAAAAAACAACTGCACTGACATTTTGTAAATAAATACTACCATTATTTAATCAGCTAGTTATGTGAGAAGTGAAGAATGTAATTTGACATCCAAAATAAATACATTCTAGGGCTTTATAGGAAAGTAAACTCTGTAAAAAGTAAAAATCCTGCATTCAAAACGTCACTTAAGTAAAAGTACAACAGCATCAAAATACACTCAAAGTGCAAAAGGTAAAAGTTTTCATTATGCAGAATGACCCATTTCAGAATAATCTATATTATGTCATTGGATGATAATTCAGCAAATAAAGATTGGAGTGATTCGCACCATACACTCACCTATAGGATTATTAGGAACACCACTAATACTGTGTTTGACCCCCTTTCAGAACTGCCTTAATTCTACGTGGCATTGATTCAACAAGGTGCTGAAAGCATTCTTTAGAAATGTTGGCCCATGTTGATAGGATAGCATCTTGCCGTTGATGGAGGATGGGTACATGGTGGCCATAAAGGGATGGACCTGGTCAGAAACAATGCTCAGGTAGGCCGTGGCATTTAAACGATGCCCAATTGGCACTAAGGGGCCTAAAGTGTGCCAAGAAAACATCCCCCACACCATTACACCACCACCACCACCAGCCTGCACAGTGGTAACAAGGCATGATGGATCCATGTTCTCATTCTGTTTACGCCAAATTCTGACTCTACCATCTGAATGTCTCAACAGAAATCCAGACTCATCAGACCAGGCAACATTTTTCCAGTCTTCAACTGTCCAATTTTGGTGAGCTCTCGCAAACTGTAGCCTCTTTTTCCTATTTGTAGTGGAGATGAGTGGTACCCGGTGGGGTCTTCTGCTGTTGTAGCACATCCGCCTCAAGGTTGTGCGTGTTGTGGCTTCACAAATGCTTTGCTGCATACCTCGGTTGTAACGAGTGGTTATTTCAGTCAAAGTTGCTCTTCTATCAGCTTGAATCAGTAGGCCCATTCTCCTCTGACCTCTACCATCAACGTGGCATTTTCGCCCACAGGACTGCTGCATACTGGATGTTTTTCCCTTTTCACACCATGCTTTGTAAACCGTAGAAATGGTTGTGCGTAAAAATCCCAGTAACTGAGCAGATTGTGAAATACTCAGACCGGCCCGTCTGGCACCAACAACCATGCCACGCTCAAAATTGCCTAAATCACTTTTCTTTCCCGTTCTGACATTCAGTTTGGAGTTCAGGAGATGGTCTGGACCAGGACCACACCCCTAAATGCATTGAAGCAACTGCCATGTGATTGGTTGATTAGATAATTGCATTAATGAGAAATTGAACAGGTGTTCCTAATAATCCTTTAGGTGAGTGTATATTCAGCCAGGTAGCTTGTGAATTTCACCAAGGGATCAACATAGTCTTGTCTTGATCCATAATAATACATCATCATTTATTTGTTGATTATATTGTGCATTATTTATATGAATCTGTATAAAGTTATTAGATAAATGTAGTGGCAATCGAGTTACTTAGTTAGTTTTCACCACCAGAGATCTTACACAGTGAATCAAAAATAAAATGTGATGAAGCCACAGTTACCTCATTATCAGGCTTAAACAATAAGTCTCAGGAAAAATGTAAGAGGAAAATCCAACTTCAAATACAGTTGATAAGATAAGACAAGATAAGCCCAATATTGTCTCCTGTGGAAGAAATTTGTCTTGGGCAGCCGAGAGAACAAAAACTGGCAATGCATCGCGTATAAACACAATAAAACATAAGCATCAAATGCGTTCAATGAACATCTGAAAAACCATGCACAAGACCCAGTTACCTTCCCCCACACTCACAAAAGAAAGCGAAAGCACATCCTCCCCCTCTTATTGCACTTAATTCTACCCAGATTGCACATTTCCCAGTTCCCATTTTATTTCATTGCATTCATCTCTAAACATGTCTGTTCTTGTTGAACATCAACATCAACATCAACATCAACATCATTGACTGGAACTGCTCTGAATAACAAAAGAACTATGGGGCACTATATGACAACAGCAATGATGATAAATGAGCACATTTTCTGAATCACATGTGCATTTAGATGGTATGAGATATCATAAAACAAAAGTTACTGTAAATGTCACCTGATGACATTACTTCAAATTCAGAAGTTTTTTCCTCAAAATTTCTCTTATGATGTCACTCATAAGAGGTGTTGCCATAAATGGCTGACTAATTTTCTCCCACATTTCCATAACAATTCTCAATAAAACAGCTGTCATCAACATTGTTCCATCATTGATAGGATATTAGGTTGTTTCACTTTTATTTTTACGCTCAATTTATTTATAGTACATTCAATAAAAGGTGTCTCGAAATGGACCTGAGGAAAAATAATATAATTAATATAATAATAATATATAATAACGTAAGAATATGTCTGGACAGGATTTAAGATAACTAATGTTAATAATCTTGTGAAAAAAAATGTGATGTCAACCATGCTTTATGATCCCATAATTTAATACATTTATAGGCAGTGTTTCGACACTACTGGGTCTTCTTCAAGCAAAAAGATTTCTCATTTGTCCTGCACTTGCCAAAAGGTGGGATGTGCACACAATTACTTTTAGAAATGTTATTAGTAATAGTCTCACATACTTTTTATTGTAATGTTTGTATTCTATATTTATTTTCTTGTCTGCTGTAGTACTTTAGTGCTTTATTGTTTATTTCCTTTTAATATGTGCATGTATGCACCAAACACTAAGGCGTTGGCAATAAATCCTACTCTGGTTCTGATCATTTTTATGTCGTGACATAAAAAAAAATTTATCTATTACCGGAAATAAGTGGGATAGCATGTTGTAACAGTGGATCTTTCCGAATAATTAAGCCTGTATAATGCATTTTGTATTACATGTTGTATTACTCTGACTGTGATGTACAATGTGGTATACATCTTTAAATGTTTTTGTTGGTGGAGGCTGCCCTCTTGAGGTCAATAGTCCGGTAAATGTGGCGGAAGAAGTACCCAAATGTTATAGTTTAGTAGAAGTACTAATGCTACAGCGTAGAATTACTCTGTTACAAGTAATAGTCCTGCGTTCAAAATTCCTACTTAAATCTACTTAAATATTACCATCAAAAGATAGGCTACTTACCATACCAAAGGTTAAGTACTCAATATGCAGAATGGCCCATTTCAGAATGTGTATTTTTGCCTAGTATTGGATTATTGATAATTATTGATGCATTAAATGTGCAAATCACTTGAATGTTGCAGCTGTTAAAAGTGGGGCTGATTTGTATATTTTTATAATGCTAGCGTGGGAAGGGAATTTCCTGCCTTAGCCTACCCTATTTTATTTTGACAATCAATAATGCTTCATATTTTATTTGTTGATAATATTTTGTATTATGAATCTGAATATGCAAAAAAAAATAGAAACGAAAGTTATCCGATAAATATAGTGGTGTAAAAAGTACAATATGTGCCTCTGAATTTCAGTGTAGAGGTTTAAAGTAGCAGAAAGTGGAAATACTTAAATAAAGTAACAGTAATTACAGCAAACTTGTACTTAAGTACAGCACTTGAATATGTACTTGGTTACTTTTTCCACAACTGCTGGTCAGGCAGATTTCAACAATCACCAGTTTACAGTAATTCCAGCAGCTGTAGTTTTACAGGAATCCACAAGAGGGCAGCAATGAATCTGAATAATCAACACACTGTGGAAGGACAAATGCAGTACAATGTAGCGATATAACCTGTCTGGGAAATGTTATGAAAGAAAACTACCGAATGAAGTCTTAAAATCAAGAGAAAACAAATTTGAAAACAATGTGTTACAACGTGAAAGCCATGAAGTAACTCAATTAGTAAATTCTTCTCCTAGGCGTGACCTGACCTGTCTCCTCATAATTTGCATCTTTGTGCATGAAGTCTTATACATCACCTTGAGAAAAACCGTTGGAAGTCATATACATATGCAGGTTCCTTTAAGAGGAAAGGCAAATAATGTAGGCTTTTCTGACAGACACATTTTATTTTATTTAAAGCAGTGACTGTGACGGCTTGCCACGACACAACCGTGTCAAGTCTCTGAAGACACCACAAAGCCAGGAAAACAAGTGACAACTGGTCATACTTGATATTTTCTTTAAACAGACAGCTGATCTTCAGAGAAGTGACTGGCTGTGGACCGTAAGAGGCCAACTCGATTAGACTGTCTCATGAATATTTTGTGGTCAATAAACAGATGCTTCAGAGACATCCATCTGCATTTATGACTCTTAGACTGGCCAATTAGTTCTGCTAAATAGGCCCTCAGACACCTGCCAAATTAATCAGAAACATACCAAGAAATTAATTAAATATAAGAATAAGAAGCAGTGTTCCCCAATAACAAAGTAATCCAACTATAATCAATAGACCACAAAAGTAGGCTCAGACTGAAATTGAGTTGTTGAGAAAAAGTTGTATAATTTTACTAAACACGTCTGGCATTTTTAGTTGTATGCTCACTGAGTTTGTTGTTTCATCAACTGAATTCGGCCTAATTACATTTAGTTTGCCATTGCAAAAATTTGCAAGTGGCAATATCAAACTTTAAAGTGACTGTGTCCAAATGCGTTTTTTTATACTCAGGTTTTTAATCGGGCAGTTAACTTAGTTCCTTGAGACTCGTGACACGTATAAGACACGATCACAGAAAAAATAAATGCACTGTAATTTCAGGAGAGTGTCGAGGGCCGCTGTTTGTCACAGAGGGGGTTGTTGGAGTTTCCTTGTAACCGGAATTAGCTGTGAAGTGCGACCTTGAGGTGTGAACACGGAATACGAAAGGTTCGGCTTGCTTCAAGAGAAAGTCTCTCGTACTTTGCGCCTCGTTTGCAAGTGAATCTCTTAATAAATAAAACGGGATTTACGCGTGAAGCGTGGTTGGAAACTGCTGAATTCCCATAATAGCAGGTTGCATTTAAACATGTTGGATGATCTGGCTTTAGTTTGGGAAAACAAAACTTGATGACTAATGTGTAAAATAAGTTGCTGTCTCTATTCTGTTATAATGTGGTAGGCTCTGATGCAATTAATTGTCTCTAGAAAGTGAATGCTTTTAACAATTCCAATACAATAAAATATATCAACGGGAAATTACGCATAGGCCATTTTTGCTTGGTGCGTTTGTGGACGTGTTGCCTCAGTTTATTGTAGGTTCGAGTAGCATGTGCACCTGATTGGCCGTGGTGTTAATGTATTCATGAAGTGGAGATCTCCTGCTCAGGATAGGCCCACTGTCAGGTGATGACGCGCTGCAGGAGAAGCGCAAGGGGACAGCTGGGCCGCCAGCACCGATCACTCTCATTTGAATGCAAATCTCCAAGAGTTGAGGAGTTGGCTGACGTCAAGCAAGCCTTAGTATACATTTACCATCTTGTCAACAGAAACACATCACGTGAGACTGGAGACAGACTGGAACTACTTCGCATTTCACACTGGGAACCCATTTGGACTACATAAACAGCCGAGGATTTCAGTTTTAGGGCAGCAATGTTGCCTTGAAATAGGCCACATCATCGCCTTTGCTGTTTTATTATATATAATAGTTTTTTGTACAAATCATGTATGTGGGATACATCCTGGATAAAGAAAGCGGCATGTATCACCAAGGACCGGTAAGAAGATCGAGCATAAATCTGCCTCCACAGAACTTTGTTTCTACACCTCAGTACCCCGACTTTACTGGATACCATCATGTGCCAAACATGGATACGCACGCACAGTCTTCGGGGACTTGGGGACCCACTTATGGCGCACCACGGGAAGACTGGGGTGCATATAGTCTGGGACCACCTAATGCTATTCCTACACCCATGAACAACTCCTCTCCTGCACAGGTTCCTTACTGCTCGTCTGAGTACAGTCATATGCATCCTCCAGGATCTGCGGTGTTACAACCGCCGCCGGAGAACGTTAATGTTGCACAACTTTCTCCAGATAGAGAAAGACGCAATTCATTCCAGTGGATGAGTAAAACTGCGCAATCATCTTCCACAGGCGAGTTCTTCATCTTCAGCATTGTGCCAAAATGATGTTATGCCTTGGTCTTGTAGCAAAACCTTTTGGTTTTTACGCACCGAGAGTTTGTGTCTCACATGGGATGTTATGCACACATTTCAATTGTTTTTTTCTGGCAGCTTCATGCCATTTTAAATATGTTGTTCTATTGAATTAGATCAATTAGAAGCAAAAGAATCGAAAGGCCCAAAATGTTTACATTTCTAAAAATGTCAAAATAGAAGGTGTGCAAGAACTCGACAAGAAAGGAACGAACACAAGGAAACTTTTGTCTTTTGACACTTGCTTATGAGGGTTGGATACCTTTGAGCTAATAACAGTGTAAAATGTTAATAGAATGATAATATGTATAGATGAAATTGAACAAGTCTCTATAAAATAATAATAACCAATTACATCAGACTCAGCAGAAAGAATCAGTCAAACAAACGTGTCCATAAATTATTTCAATTCTGATGGGAAAATGGACTGAAGGCAACAGCTCAGTTTTCTGTTTTCTCTCATGTGGTGGAAATAAAAAAGTGTGAGGAATCGGCGCCAGGCGCAGTTGTGATGTTAATGGCATTATTCCTGGAGATGTGAGGTCGACTTCCCTGCCACATTGTTTGGTGTTTTCAGTGTTATCCGTCATATACAGGCGGTGGCCTTTGCTTTCAACACCTCTTCACTTTGATATGCACCAACCTCCCTTCCTCTCCAAGAGTTATGTTACCGGTGACGTTTTTCACAGCCTGTGTCTCAAAACTGGAGTAGTAGCCACAAACTGTAGGCCTCTACAGTGGCGTAAAATGCTGCATCAAATCACATATTCTCTTTCTGTCTGAATCTGTTGATTATGAGGCCTGAGATAAAACAGACTTAATATTTTACTCTAACTTACATTCTTTAAAAGCATATGGTTTATTATAGGAGTATGGGTGTCCATCACTTCTTTTTTTATTTTGATGAGATTTGTCATCGTTAGCCATTTATTTCCAAGCTAACATAGCCTACATTAGAAATGAACATACAATCAAATTGTAAGACAAATCCAACTGAAATGAACCCGCATGTTGCCAAATAATGTGCATTAATTAACTCTACAGTCGCTACAGACGTGTCATGTGTCTTTTTAACTTGATCTGATTGCTGAGTGTTTGAAATTCACTGTATTACAGTTGTCTTCAAAACAAGATGAAAAAGCCAAATTTGCGTATCTGTAGAGAAAGCCAAGAGATGTGGATTTAGAGACAGCTAATAAAGATGCTATGTGCAGATAGGCCGGTTCTGGCATGCAGCCTGCTCTGTGTAAACTTTCCAGTTCAACCACATGGCAGCTAAAACCGAAAAAAAAGCCCAATCTTAATGCTGTGTTTTGTGTTTCGTGTCGCCTTCGCAGGTAAAACAAGAACGAGGGAGAAATACAGGGTAGTTTACACAGACCATCAGAGGCTGGAGCTGGAGAAGGAATTCCATTTCAACAGATACATCACCATCAGGAGGAAATCTGAACTGGCTGTCAACCTCGGTCTGTCGGAAAGACAGGTATGTCCATATCAGAATGAAATACTTCTGCTTGGTTCATTATTAACGCAGAAATATGCAATACATTATCTGAATATGTGACACCTGTGTGAGCATTACTGCACACCACATGAGCTTGTTTTCACACGTGTAACTTACAAAATGAGGCCTACAGAAAACATGTCAATATTATCATCAAAATATTGGTTATTCTGCATATTCATAAGATAGAATAGCCTACATTTGTCTCGGATATATGGAAAGATGGACTACCCCTGATACATTTTCAGGTTTGCAGGTTTTTTATATTAATTAGTCTAAGTTTGATAATGAAATAAACATACTTGCCTTTACAATTTATTATTTCATATTTCGAAACATACAGGTTTTTAATATTTCTATCATTTTGAAATGACGACAAAAATAATGGAAAATTATGGAAACGTATTCAGGCCTACATTTTTTTATTGTTATTTATTATTTTTCTATCTATCTTCAAATAGAAATTGGATTTTGAGTTTAGTAAGGAATTGCATGTAGATTATACGGGAAAATATATTAAATGTTTATTATTGTTATTTATTGAGATATTTATTTTATTTGCCTGTAGGCATATCTTTTGATTTAACGTTTAAATTACAAGGGTTGGAATGGAGATTAAACGAGTCATCTCAGACCTAAATATAAACATATTATTCTTAGTGATTATTTTGTCATTTTCTATCCAGGCGTATCTATTTATATAGGCTATGGGTTATTTTTTTTATTTATTTATTAAGGGTTATGGAATTGCATGGAGAGTAAAGAGCCCCCACCCAAACATATTAGTATATTTCCTTTTCTTTGTGCCAATTCAGGTGAAAATCTGGTTTCAGAACCGCAGAGCCAAAGAGAGGAAAATGATCAAGAAGAAGCTGGGTCAGTCTGACGGCAGCGGGGGGTCTGTGCACAGTGACCCGGGTTCAGTGAGCCCTCTGCCGGTGCCGGGCTCTCTCAGTCCCTCAGAAATCCACAACTCTCTGTACCCTCCTCAGGGAATGAACACTTTGCCATCTATCAGGAATATACAGCAAGTGACGTGTGAAGTGAAGTGTGAATCAGAACAGTTCACCCTCATCTAAAACCATAACCGAGCACTCCGACACGCTGACAGGACACTTGATAGGGTGCCAGAGGAGCTGAACTCTCGTTCTGAAGCACAAAGCTGTGGATAAAGAATTGATTTATAGCAACGAAATGCTGGAGGCTCTTGAAATATTGCTTTTTATAGAATAGTGCTAATAACGTGGGAGAAAAAAAACGAAAAAATTGACGTGTTTCAAACTTAAAAGCTTTAAATTGTTTGTGAGTTAAGATATAAATATCGTTTTTTTTTGTATGTGTTGAAGTGTATGTGAATAAAATGAAAATTCAGGGACATTTTATTGAAGTTTTTAACTGGATTGTATGTAGCTCTGGCCACACAAACGGCTTTGACTTGACAAATCATTTACACACATTTTCTGCACAATTGAATCCGCTTTAAAGCAGGGAATAGCTGTGAATGGTACGGGTAGAACGGTCGTTTGATGGCAAAATGTAAATAAAATGTTGTTTTTTGCAGTACACCTGTCATTTTTCTTATTTCGGAATTTTGCAAAGTTGTTATAACCATTGTATCAAGTTTTGTATTTTAATGGCTATTATGCATGTATGGTAGCGTATTCACCAGCAGATATACAGCCTGCAAGCTCAATATTCAGGTACAAAACAGGTTAAACCTGAAATCAAAATCTCAAAGTAGCCTAACTGTAAGCAATATTGCTTTTTTTCTTTTGCTTATTTTAATTGTGTATAGTAGTCCTAAAAAGTATTTTAAATATCTATAACGTTTTTACAGAGACGTTTAACAATACACTGCTTACCAAAGTTTATAAGCAGCAATGGGCATTGTGACATACTTTCAATTCGATACATCTATTTTTAATTTTAACAAAATTGGTAGATTTAGTTTCTGAATAGACTAAGACATCTTGACTTTTTTATCACATTTGCAAGCCTACATGCAAGGCTGATTTTTTTTTTTGTCAGTTATCTCTAAAATTGCCTCACTACTAGTGACTCAAACCCAACAAGTACAAGTGCCCACAAATTAATGAAGCGTTTGAAAGTGTGAGGGTTAATTCGTCCTGTTCGAAAACTTAAATAGAAATGCTTTTGTTTTGGTTTGAGCTATTCATGTCAAATGGGATAGCCTACATCAGCAGGTGCACGTTCATTTTTGCATTCAGTGTCAGTGAACTTACATATAATGAGCTACATTGTAAACATTTCAGCCTAAACTACCATACAGGCCTGTTTAAGGTTGCTAGAAGTTAGGCAGGATGCGTAATTAGTTGAAGTGACATGTTAATTGTCATTTGGCTAGACTGGCTATTTTAGGAGGATGACTTTTCCTTACTTTGACCCATGTGTCAAGAAGTTAATGCTCTTATGCAAACCGCAGGGATTTATAGTGCTGGGCTATAATTTATAACACTCTATGGGCCTATGTTTAATTTCACACAGTCAATATGTCATGGGTCTAACAGATTACACTTATTTACATCCCTCCTCATCTCACACTGATGTCATTTGTTAGTTTTGTTGATAATGTTCAGCTCTGGTACCTCTGAACACAGAGGGGCAATGGTCGCTTTTCACAAATTCTGGCTCCGCGCGCCCGCTCTCGTGCGTCAGCGCGCAGCCCCGTAGGAGACGTCATGAGCGTCTTACTACCCAACATGGCGGACTTTGATACCATTTATGAGTTGGAAGACGAAGACGATGAGCACGTAGTGAGTGAGGAACACTTGCCCAGATACTGTCCAGAGCCCGTGGTGATGCGAGGGGCCGGACACATCACAGTGTAAGCAGAGCCGTGTTTGTCGCTCCTGTCTCTCCCGGTGTCGCTTTGTTGTTTTGCTGTCTTCATCCTTTAGCCTGTTAGCTGATGCTAGCCTGCTAGCTAACGCCAAACACAACAACTAACAGATAACTCTATGGAGTGCCGAGGGGACCGTTGGTTTGAACACGACCCAAACCCAACATTATTACGACATAAACTAACGTTAACCGTTCTATGTCCCCATGGCAACCTTGAAGTTGTAAACTAAACCAAAAATTAATTGGTAGGTAAGTTTACATGTGATGAGTCGTTAGCTAAAAGTCTGTTGCTGTACCGTTTTACAGAGCAGACTCAAAACTTTACACCATCACAAGACATTATGAAGTTATTTGCCAAGTGAGCACAATGTCACCGGCTTAATTGTTGTCTAAAGCGTTTTTATTGTAAGTTTGATCGTAGTTTACATGTGGATGTCAGCTCCATAGCTACATTTGATGGAGGCTGCGCTTTTTCATGGTGAAAACTAGAGCTTTCAACACGTCACTCCCCTCTGTGACGTCATGGAGCAGTGCAGTGAGTTTTATTCAGAAAAAAAAGGTTAATCACAGTCCTCAGTGTCAGATCGTCCCTCACCATCACAACATTAACCTGACCAGCAGACGCTGAGTCTCACCTGGAAACCTTTCTTAGCCAGCTTTGCATCTGGATTCTAATTAGACAAAAATAATGAAGATTTCTATTTTAAAGTAAAATCACATCTGTTACTTTCATATTTGTTACTATTGAGCTTTTACCTTTCCAGGGAAGTAGAGCTGCTACAACTAGTCCAATTAGTCGAACAACAGAAAATCGCCAACTTTGATAATAAATTAATTATGAAAGTAATTTAACATACATAAATGCAGAAAATGCCTGTCTCTGTTATATCATAGTAAACTCAATATCTTTGGATTTTTGATTGACAAAACAAGACATTTAAATATATCACATTGGAATTTGAACAAGGATGGACATTTTTCATTATTTTCTAACATTTTATTTGCGATTAATCAATTAACCTACAAAATAATCTGCAGATTAATCAATAAGGAGAATAATCATAAATTGAAGCCCTACAGGAAACCCATGCAAACAGGAGCAATTTTCTGGTAAAGCTAAATACAAGAAACAACAGTACTGTCTACCAGCTGACTGACAATATACTTGCATACTGCTATATTGCTCCCAAGTCTTATTTTATTCTACATGGACATGGCAATTTTTCAACCACAAATGAATGGTCTTCATCTGTGAATTAGATAATTGATAATATAAATGTGAGGATAATATGCCCAATTATTTAATCACTGGGAGTCTGCAGTGAGAACTGGCTGCTGGAGTTAAACTTAATAAAACACTAACTGCTTACGGAAAGCTTGGAAGTTTAGGCTTATCATTCTAGTTATAATTTGTAATTACATTTTTTGGATGTTTGACTTGAAGTGATTTAACTGAAGATAATATATTTATTGGTTTGTTGGAAACTAATCACTGGGTCTCCTGCAGCTTTACTCTCTTTACACCAAGAACTGCAATATGAAAGTCTTTATTGTGCCGTCCTTTTGTTTGTGTGTGTGTGTGTGTGTGTGTGTGTGTGTGTGTGTGTGTGTGTGTGATTTTAATAATATCAAAGTTTACAATCGTAATGTTCTACTAGTTTGCGAATAAGCATGTTATGTGTCATTGTGTAATCAAACAGCACATTTCTGCTCTGGATTATTTTTGTTCTTATGTTTATCGTAATAGCAGATTTTGTATTTTGTCTTAGATACATTTTTATTACCATATAAATGCTCACATTTGGTTTGTGTTTTTCAGGTTTGGGCTGAGCAACAGATTTGACACAGAATTTCCCTCTGTTCTCACGGGAAAGGTACAGTTGCTTTTCAGTTTTCTGGCACTTCATTCTTGCAGGCTGCTTTCTGTTCAATTACATGTGGGAAGAATTAAGCAATTAAAGCCACAGTGATTCAGTTGTTCTTTTAGGCCTTTAACGGCCCCAACTTCCCCAAGCTGGCCTATTCAAACCTCACCGAGTGGTTTTGATCTGACGGAGCTGCATTTCAAGTAACGCACCACAGTGTATAGAAAAGAGCCTGAATGTGCTGCTGTCCAGCTCTGTCAATGAGTAAGCTGTCTATGGGGATCAGTTGGCAGGGACCCCAGTGCTTTTGAGGGTCCAGCTCCTGGTGATAAAATAATGAAATGAAGACTCTGCCGTAGACAAGAAAGGAAAGCTTCCTGGGTCGGACGCAGAAACACAAAAAGGCTGCAGGGGTAAGAGCAGGCCGAGGGAAGTGTGGGGCAATAAAAAGTACCTTCAGTATTGTGACCCAGGGTGACATGTGATGGATGAGGTCACAATTATGATGATTGAAGGTTGCAGATCAGGCCCTGCTGGGCTTTATTCTGAGGTCTTTGGCTGTTTGCAAAGAGACCTTTGCATCCTGTAATAAAAGATTACGACCCCTGTTTTATGGCGTACAGACTCTGCGAGGAATGAGCATCCATTCAAGTTGTTTGGCCGGCACTGCCACAGGCACTGAGCTTATCTCTCCTTTGAGTCCCTCCTTGCCTTGAACAGTCAAGAGCTTGGTTAGTAAGTCAGAAGCATAGTCTTTAGAGATCTCATCTCATCTCTGGACAACATCTGCAAATATCTACCTGTTGGTTTCTAAAGCTCTTTGATCCTTGTGCCCAGGTTATCTCTCGAGCAGTTAGGAATCTTTCATGTCAGTACCACCTACAAACACTTGCCTCTCCTCCTCCTTTGCTTAGTATTTTGGTTATGATTTAAATTTTCTGATAATTTCCCCCACTGTATAGAGCCTCTAAGAGCTGTTTATTTTGGTATGTGCACATCCATTCTTTCTCTTTTTTTTTTGTTTTTAGGTAGCGCCAGAGGAATTCAAAACCAGCATCAGCAGGGTGAATGCTTGTTTGAAGAAGAACTTGCCTGTGAATGTGAAGTGGCTTCTTTGCGGCTGCCTGTGCTGTTGCTGTACAGTAGGCTGCAGTCTATGGCCTGTTATCTGCCTCAACAAGAGAGTAAGTTCCAGACCTCCTGTGACACGAGTTGGACAGTTTAACTCTCCCTTACATCAGCGCTGATTACTCAGGGGCTGTTGTGGCAATTCAGCCACACTGGTCTAAGTGTAGAGGGTAATAACAACTCATGTTCAATTAGTGTCTCTGTGTAGAAATTACACATTGCACTGCACAGCTCCTCTCCTGACCTGTTCGAGTGGGGGGTCATTTCGAGGTGGTGTTACCTCTCAGAATAAATGGCAACAAAGTGGAAATTATTAGCTGGTAAATTGGGAGTTCAGTCCATAAATCCTGACACTGTGGCCGTTTACGGGGAAAGTGTTAAATTTGCTTGCATTAATGTACACACATTTGTTTTCTATTCCTACAGACGAGACGGTCTATTCATAAGTTGTTAGAGTGGGAAAATAACCGATTATACCACAAGGTAAGAAAGACAAATTGCACATTAGCACCTGTGTGAAAGTGCTTAATTGTCTGTGTCAATGTGCAGTCTAAGTTGAGTATCATCGTGATGGATAATGACCATTAATCTGGTTTGTGAACTCTAACCCGTCGGACACGTCCTTCAAAGCTGAGTCAGATCTGGTGCACAAGGTCTGAGAGGAATTTGAGGTCAGCAGTATATGCAGTGTTCATTTTGTTTAGTCTCGCAGCAACAAATTACAGCTAGTAGCTATACAAAGACACCCTGAAGCTCTTCAGGGTGTCTGGCCACAGTTTGACCCGGTGAGACCAGACAGCCCTGTACTCAAATTCCCCCAACACTAAGCGGAGATTTCAGACAGATTTGTGTGTGTGTGTGTGTGTGTGTGTGTGTGTGTGTGTGTGTGTGTGTGTGTGTGTGTGTGTGTGTGTGTGTGTGTGTGTGTGTGTGTGTGTGTGTGTGTGTGTGTGTGTGTGTGTGTGTGTGTGTGTGTGTGTGTGTGTGTGTGTGTGTGTGTGTGTGTGTGTGTGTGTGTGTGTGTGTGTGTGTGTGTGTGACGTTCATTCATTGTGTCTGTGTCCTTTCTTCCCCTCATCAGCTGGGTCTGCACTGGAAACTCAGTAAAAGAAAATGTGAAAGCAGTAATATGATGGAATATGTAAGTAGACTGTCACAAAAAAACAACAATGAATTATTGGATTATTGCATAACTTTATAAACCTTTTGATTATTGCATTAGCAATCAATCAGCAAATTATTTCCTTGATTATCGATCATTCATGTTATAAAATATTATAAAATAGTAAAATATGAAATATTTCAAAACACATCAACAGGTATTTAGTTGACTATTATATGTGACAAAGAAAAGAAACAAATGCTCTCATTTAGAAAGCTAGAGCCAGCACAAGTAATTATTAAAACAATGAATTACCTAAATAGTTGTGGATTAATTGGCAGCATCAGTAATACAATCTGAATTAGGCTTTCCTTATTCCATTAGTTAAATAAATGTCATTTTTAGGAGACAAAGGTTGCTTTATCAGGGTTATTTTGAGAAGACTTCCTAAGAAATGACAGGACCCATGAAATAAAGCATTACCATTATGTTTGAACATCTTGCAGTTGTCCTAAATAATGATTTGTTTTGTATTTTTCTCACTATAGGTAATTCTTATAGAATTCTTACCCAAATATCCTATATTCCGACCGGACTGAGGAGGCTGTTACTGTAAAAGACTGGATGCGTGGCCCTTGAATCTTATCCTTAGTGCCTTGTATATACAGTATGTTGGAATAAGGGTCTGCACCAATGTCTCTCGTGATGACCCTGTACATCTCCCTGTACCTTGTACTTTAGAATTTGCAACACTGTCACTTTGCTTTAGAGCAGATTTTGCACATATTTCTTCCTGACAGAACTAGACATGTCCCCTTTGTTGCACTTGGATGTGTTTTTTGTGACAAACAAGTAAAAATCCTCATAAAGTGCATTAACCCCAAAGAACGTTCAACCTGTATCCCATCTATTATATCAGAAATCCCTTGCAAAGAATGTGATGCCTCTACCTTCCTTAACTATCCTTGCCTTATGTAGGATGTTTTTTTTTTTTTATAACTACATGTAAGAGAAGTGGGAAGGCACTGGGTAAGTCAACAAGTCTGTAGATTCAAGTGCTGTTTGTTGGCTTTCCTCTCTTTGAATCCAGTTCTTTGCAAGTAGATGGGATGGTTGAAATTGCCTAACGTACAGTGTACGCCATCACCCTGTGTTAACTCTTTACATTTGACCCTCTGTATATGGGAACTAGCTAGTAATAACTTGACCTGTAAATACCATGTTTTAGAATAAGTTGTACATTGGTATACTATTGTTTACATAGTTACTTAGCTCTTTAGTTTTTTTGCCAATATATATTGCTGTACCATAGTTTTAAATGATGAAAGATGTCTATGTACCTTTCTAGTTTATATGGACCTGTTTACCTTGTAAGCCATATAGTTACAATGTATATGATGCCAGAGTTAGGACTGATTATTGCACTTGAGCCCAGTAGAAAGTCAGGATTTCTGACAATGCATCCTGAAGATTTATCCACAGCAGTGCATGTGGTCTTTGCCAATAAAGATGACATTTAATGAGTTGTCATCCATTAAATCTGGAGATGGTTGCATCTCTAATGTGCAGCTGAAAGATTATGATTTAAACCAGTCTCTTTCACTCATCTATTTTAAAAAAAAAAAAAAGAAATTTATCCCAACTTTGCATTATTTATTTTTATGATTTGTACTTTTCCCTGTGCTGTTTACTCCTTCTGATGTGTTAGGAAGCACATACGTCTACAGGACATAGCATATCGAGCAGATGGTTCTTTTGTTTCAGTCATTCTGTCCAGTGTTAGTATTATTTTCCTGAATCTTAGTGAAGAGATTGCTGCATTGTGTTGTATTGGAGTGCCTCTGCAATAGTTGGTGAACACACAGAGAAGACTGTGAAATCTGTTCTCTTGTACAAAGGAGATTTTAAATCCTCCTCCCTGTATTGTCCCTGTTACAATTCCTGTAAATGTTCGTCATGGTGAACCTAATCCCTACGGAGAGAGAGAAAATAAATTGTTGATTTTTGAATTTCATTTGCTTCCTTTTTCATTTGAAATCATTCCATTATTTACTGTCACACTCAATGAATGTGTCATCTTAGTAAAATCAGATCATTATCGACCAAAGCCACTACAGAAATGTGGCTATTTGTCATGTTTAACAAGGTGTTGAATCGTTAACTTTAACATGACAGTCCGCAATTAGTTGACACATTTGTTAAACTCAGGAATGCTGTTACCATAACCTGCTGCTACTTTCTGTTTTGGATCAGTGGTCAGAGAATACTGGACCATGTCTTTACTTTATCTCACCACAACCCCCAAATACTAAAGTGGTGGGCTTCACAAAGTCTGGTTGGTTTTATGGCCCTTTGTTTTCTTGTTTTCACATACAGGCTTTCCCTGTTTAGTTTTCAGTGACCATTTACTGCACAGTTACTTCAATAGTTTGAAGTTGCCACTACTGGTTTTAGTTAATTTCTAATATAATTTGTAATGGTAGTAAAATATACTGTGTATATATAATATATTTTAGCTTAACACTTTATTTTAATTAATTTAGGATTTCAACATAAACACAGCACCTACATCTAAATTGATTGTAATGAGTGTGTTATTTGGTTCCACTTGAACACAAGTATTTCAAATTTATGGTTCTTTATAATTGTACTCCAGTACATTTGAGAGGGAAATATTGTACTTTCTACTCCACTGCATTTTTCTAAAGTTAATAGTATATAATACGATTTATGTGAGGTCACCAATAGAATGATAAAGTTGTAACCTGTCCTGCAACAAGAAGAGTACTTTTGCTTTGGGTGTTTTAAGTACATTTTGCTGGTAATAATTATGTACTTTTGCTTAAGCAGAATGTTGAACGCAGGACTTTTACTTGAAACAAAGTATTTGCACATTGTGTTATTGATGCTTTTACTTAGGTGAAGGATCAGAGTACTTTTTCCACCACTCTCAATTAATTTAGCTAATGACAGTTGAGTGTCTGTGTGACTTACATACTGTATGTACCTTTTGCATTTGCAGCAAGTTGTACTGGTCTTGATGCCTCGTGTATCTACAGTACATGTGCAAACAAATGTGTCTGGGGATGTGTGTGTGTGTAATAGAGCAGGAGTGGATGTAACTATGTCATGTCAAGAATATTCACAAACTTGAACTGCAGTAGTACTCTGAACCACCAACATTTTATGTAATCCAGATTTTTTTGTACCCAAACAGTGTGCAGACTTTATAAAAACACAAATTTGGTAATTTTTACTTTTACATATCCTGACTAATGATGAGTTTAAGTTTCATATGGGAAAAAAAATATATTTTTTTTTAACAGAATCTAAAAAAAGGAAGAAACCTGGCTTACTTCTGTATTTTATTCAATTTCTATCCACTAGGGGTCAGACTGAGCCATGAACAGACTGTACAATTTATTGGACATTACTTACTGGGCTAACTGATTTAAATCATTTGCACTCAAAATTTGATATTCTATCGGTAAAAGTGGCACAACTACATAACCCCTCAGAACTCCCTGGTCATCATGAGATTGTAACCAGTAGCAGTTTGTGAAGCCCAGTAAAATTTACATTTCCATTGACATGTGAGTTGCAGTGATTCTTTACCATTTTCCTGACACTATATGAGCTTTTAGCCAGGACAAATAGTGAATCTGTAATATTTTATTTTGCCTCAAATTATGTGCATTGCTCTTAACTACACTGCTCTGCCTTCATGCCACTTAATGTAACAACCCCCACAGTGCAGTTAGAAGCCATGATTCAAGAAGAACTGCTTGATTTGTTAAGATTTTATTGAACATAATGAAACAGTGGACGGGTTAATACACACATTACCTACTGTATATATTGTATGTCATAGCCACTCTGACTCAAAACAATATTCTTAATTATTCTATATTATAAGTCTGGTCTCAATTAAGACACAAGAAAGGCCACTGGGAATGTGTTGACACAAAAAGAACGAGGTAACATAAATCTGAACAAGGCCGTCTCCTTTAAAACTCTCTATAATATAATGAGAGGAAATAGTGAGGGGAAAACACATTTTTGTACAGTGAAAAGTTAAGTCAAGTATACATTCTGGTTTGTCCTTCAATGTCTACAAGGCACCTGCTTATCAAAGTCATTCAGTATTATATCATTTTATAAGAAATACAGAGAACTGCCCAATGGACATGTCTGCTGAATTTCTAATTTATGGTCTAACATGTTTGATTAAGACCAAACATTCATCACAGAATCAGTTGCTTCTATAGACCAGCTCACTGTTTTAAACAATATAAAAGTGTATTTCCTATTGCAGCATTTATAATATCAACAACTACCTAGCAAAATAAACTTCAACCCAAGCTGTTTCCTACCAATGCAATTCTGATGAAATGGTATGTGCAGGTTTCCTGTTAAGTTTAAACCAAAAGGGACTGTAGGTATATTAAACAACCTCCCTGTTAAAACCAAAGGCGGTTTTGGTCACTGCAGTTGCTGTTGATATTATCCTTAACGTCACTTTGTCTCAATTTACTTGAATTCCCATCACGGTTTCCTACTTCTATTGCACGTCTTGGAAGTGCAATGTGAATAAAGTCGATCAAATGACACATGGTATAAAAGCTACAGGACAGGATGATGTTTCTGTCTTTGGCATGAGTCTTTACAGTCAGCATCCATCTTATTATATGTAGCCATCACAACTGTCTACACATATCGTAAGAACTACATTTAATCTTTGGATGCTGTTTATGTGAATCACACAAAAGACAACATTATATAACAAGAAAATTGTGTTCCAAAAAGCAAAACCATCCTTCCAGTGTCCTTAGGATATATTTGATTGTCACAGATTCATCATTCTTGCACCCTGCTTAAACCCATTTTGTGCAATCTTCTGCCATTTGAGTGTGAGAGGACAGTGAAACTAACGCTGTACACAGGATGGTTCTTAATCACATACGTTCTGTATTACATAACTGATCAAAACACTGAACAACAATGCAAATATAACTATGAGTTACCTACGGAAGGGACAGTGAGTGGCCCAGTCAAGAATGCAGATGAACAGGGCGAGTATCTGTGTGTGCTATAAGCAATTAAAGAGGGTGTTGGAAAGAAAAGAGAGTGAATGGGGCAGGCATGTTTCGCTACACAAGACTCCCTGGCCATGACACCACAGTCAATGTGACTTTATTCTTCTGCAGCTTGAGCATGGGGATGAGAGAGGAGTTGTTCATTCCCACTGTTGTGGCTCCGTTCACCGCCACAATCTCATCACCGCACCTGGAGGGAACCATAGACCATTAACGTGGAGCGTTAGAGTGATGAAAGGATGCAGGAGGTCATTCTGTCATGTGGGTGTCAAATTGGGCTTAACTTACTTGAGGCGTCCATCAAAGTGAGCAGGTGTACCAGGCACAATGGTTTTGATGAAGAAAGGCTGCTGGCCGTGGCTCTCCTCGTAGCCGCCGACGATACTAAAGCCCCAGCTCTCGTTGTTGGTCTTCTGCAGGACAATGTCCCGGCACCAGTGCATGGGACTGAAAGGACGAGGGCAGAGTTAGCGCTAACTCTTTCACATCAAAATGAACAGAATACAGGAGTGGACAAACAGAATGCAGGCTCTACCTGGGTAGTCCCAGCCAGCGAGTCCACAGCGGTGTCCAGTTGAGGGCGTCATCTCGTGGGTCATCCACAGTGTCCAGTTCGTCCTTGTTGGCAGCCTCTGTGTCCTCCTCTGAGTCCTCGGAGAGGGTCTGGATGACACGGAGGGTCACCTGGGACTGAGCTGTCTGAGCCTTTAGCACAGAAACGGCCTCATTGTAGGTCAGCTGGGTTAGATCGACACCGTTGATGCTCAGCAGAACATCGCCTGAGGAGACGCAGATGAGGTTGTAAATAGGGACAGAAAATCTGTGGTTATTTCAGGTTATTTAAGAGGATCTCTGTGTTCAACACAAGGAGTAATTTTGAATTGAATTTCTTTAATTAACGGTACTCAAACTCAATTTAACCATATGGATAAGACTGGATAACAACAGACTATGTCTAAAGGCAGCCATCGATACTGTGTAAAAACGATTTGGAGAAATTATTTTGGGAAGAGAAAAACACTGTTTAGTATTTATTCTGGAAGAAGGGCTGAAACCGAGAGAAAGGGATGAGTTTACAAATTTAAACGCCTTAATGTGGATGTACTTTAAGGAGGCCACACCTCTCCTGCAGAAGTCAGTGTGAAGCCTCTATTTTAGCATACATCCTCTGTTTAAGTGTCCACATTGTGTTGCTGAACAGAAGCAAGTGAAAAGAGAATTGCCCTTTTCCCTTTTAGCTAATTGTCACATTGTAATGGATTTGCAAACAGAACTGGGAAATGGTTTCCCATAAACAGGTTCTTGCTGATGCTGACTATTTTTTCAAAATGTTCCCACAGAATTACTAACCTACTCTTGATATACTCACAACTCATTTCTGTGCATTTACATTTATCAACAGTTAGTCAGCAAAGATTAGTTGATGAGTTGGTTAGTTGATTGACAGACAACTCATCAGCAATTATTTTGATAATCCAATCATCATTTTCAACATTTTTCAAGCATAGATTCTGTATATTCTCTGGTTCCAGCTAGTCAAATGTGAGGATTTGGGGATTTTCTTTGTCGTACATAATAGGAAATGTATTATCTTTCAGTCTGACAAAACAAAAAGACGCTGCCATTTTTCACAATTTTCAACATTTTATAGACAAATGATTAATCGTTAATTAAAATAGTAGTTAGTTGCAGCCCTCGCCATGATTATTAACATTCCAAAGACTAATTGCAAAGCCCAAAGCTTGAAATACAAATTCCTTATTAAACATCAATAAGACACATCACCAGATGCTGCTTTGTACCTCTTTTGATGGTGCCATCTCGGTGAAGACAGCCGACAGGCTGCACACTCGTGATGTAAACGGGCAGACGGCTGCGAATGTCCCTCCCACCAGCAATAGTTATGCCTAGGGAAAGCCGAGGCTCCTTCTTCAGGCTCACAGTCTTCTCCTGGCTGGAAAACCCACCTGGAGGATCCTTTATGAACGGTGAGTTAATACCAAGCAACAAGTCATCAATATTGATCAACATATACCGTGTGGATTTTTAAATATGCTGTTCTTGTTCAGGACGCCATGTTTCACAAATTCTCCCCAACAATTTTTGTTTTATCTCATTTTGTTTCTCACACACACACACACACACACGCACACACACACACACACACACACAAACACACACACAAACACACACACACACACACACACACACACACACACACAGACACGATCCTTTGACTTAATTGATTCCTCTTACAAAACCACTCGTAGAAACAAATGTGAAACATTTGAGAAGGAGCTGAGAGGTAAGGGTAGAGGTAACGTGTGAGGATCAACACTCTGCTCTCGTAGTGGAAAAGATGTGTGGAAAATGACAGCTTCAACCAGCCTCCTTGTTTCTCTCTGGAGTCTGTAAACCATCAGAAGGGAAGCTGGGGGGAGGAGGGGGGCTCTTCCTCCCCCCCAGCAGGGAACCCATCCCCCCTCCCCCACAGCAAGACGAAAAGGCTCAACTCTGCAGGCGAAAGCTAACTGTTACCAGCTTTGATCCTCTGCCACCCAAAGAAACAACCAAAAAAACAACAAGACAGTGGCCCCGTAGCAGCAGAGTGAGCAGCACCCCAGGCCTTTTGATCAGGACAGAGGGAGGCTTTCATCTCTGATCACTGACGCAGGTGTCTGCTCTCAAAGCTTCTCACCCCCGACTGGGGAGGGTGGGTTGCTTTTCTTCCTACTGACAGTGTATGGTACAAATGAGTGTGACTGACAAAGGAGCGGTCATCACAATTACACTGTGTAAACAGAAACATGTAACGTTAGTAAGATACTGCGAACATCACGGTTAGTGGTGTATAAGGAAGTTGCAACAGCTGGAAAGAACCCAAATAAATGTAGACACAAACCGTGTTACCTTCATGTAGGTGGACCGGCGCCTGAAGTACTGCATCTCAGGTGCCCTCCTGGCTGCTCTGCTGTGTTGTCCCTCTCTGCTGCTTCCTCCTTCCTCCTGAGTCTCTGCAGATCTCATCACCACAAAGTTCACACGTACCTCACTCGCCTAAATGCACACAAAAAAGGTTGGGGTTTTCATTTTGGAAGTTTTATATGTTTTGTGCATTTAACATTAAATTTATATTTCTGCCGACCATTTCCATGCCATGATTATGGATTGTCAAATTGATTTGCCACCTATCTGGCAGCCTCCAGGGCTCCAGACTAACTTTTTTTTTTTTACTAGGAGCACTAAATGAAAATTTTAGGGACACAGGCAGAAAATGTAGGGGTGCACACCTTAAATCAACCTGCAATGCAATTTTCCCCATTTTAATTCATGATAAATGCTTTGGTGATAAATACAGAAACTACAATGTGCTGTTTAATTTTAGTTCACAGTCACATTTGAATTGATTGGTGTATACCAAATACACAATCAGAAATGTAAACAAAGCATCATTACTGTCAATGTACGGTATTACTGCCTCATTCAAGCTCTCTCTCCATCCTTCCTGTCTGTCTTTTTTGTTAACACTGAAATGACAATCATATCTAAGGGGATGAAACTTCCACGGAAAGGGGAGTATCTATCCAATTGTCCAACACCCAGTGTGGGAAAGATTGAGTGAGCCAGAGAGAGAGAAGCTCACGACATTCAAAACACACAAACACTATTTGTTTTGACGAGGTATATAGTTCTACATTTGATCAGCAACTGTAACATGGTAATGAAACAATGCAACAGCATAGCCCAACTACTTGTAGGATTTTATCGTCAACATCTTGTTCACTATTATTTATCACTTTTCTGTTGTGTGTTGTAATGAATGCTCTAATTGTCTGGGTGGTGATGGAACAGTGGATATGACACATGCCTTTGGAGTGGGAGATGTGACTGTTATGAAAGCATTTAGTTTGTCTGCTTTCAGGTGTTTGTGGGAAACCTTAATTAAAAAGAAAAAACATTCATATGTGCAATACTTTTTTGGCAACAATCAACCCAAATCTGTCTCTAATTTCTTAAATGCACCAAAACAAATGAGTTCAAACTAGTCCATGCTCACAAATACATTATCTTGATAACTAAACATACTTTAATAAACTCAGCCTGGAAGAAAGAAATGGCATGCTTTAGAAAAATGTATTGCTAATGTAGCATGCGTTATTTGTAGTTAATGTGCTAAAATGTACAAAATCATATCTTCGGTCCTTTAAAATACTGTACCTGTATGATCTGGGCAGCGCTCTCGGGTGTACCGTGCCTCAGGTCATGTCCATTGATGGCCAACACCTTGTCATTGTTCCTCAGTTTTCCATCTTTGGCTGCCAAACCACCAGACAGCAGGTCCAGGATGAAAACGCCACTCTCATCAGATTTGCGGATGAGTTTGATGCCAAGCGGTTCGGTGCGCTGACTCTTCATTAGCATCACCTGCAGGACTGTGCCAGGGTTGTTATTGGAGGTAGCGTTGCCATGGGGACTGTGAGAAGGCTGGGAGGCGGTGGAAGTGGTGCAAGAGGAAGGGTGGTGATCAGACCGTGGATCCCTTGATTTGAAACCTTTCTCCTGCATAACAGTGAGCCTGAGGAGGTTAGGCTGCCGCAGCACTGCGATGGCCCGGGCGTGGGGGACTGAAGCCAGGCTGACATCATTCACCTGGAGACACAACGTCACAAAGAGAAAAAACAACAGTCAATGGTGCAGAAACCTAATACAAACATGCAGTACACACTGTATGTAGATGCTGGCACTATAGAAAGTTATGAAATGTTTTTGTTGAGCAGAAAAGTGAGATTTTTGCCCCTTGAAACTCTGTTAATTGATTGTGCCATCTGACATATCTGACTTGTATATCATATCTGTAGTTACTACAAGTTGTCGTCAGCTTGCCTCTTCTGTTTAAAATATTTAAAAATAAAATATGCCTTACAAATCTGAAAATCAAGGCATTGATTCAAGGGGAAGAAAAAGATTGATCATAGTGAGGCAATCTTCACTCGTCTTTACCATATCTCTTTACATCCACCAGCTTTCCACAAAGCCAACACAAACTGCAGCTAATGTTTCACATCCTGAAGGCAGCCTGTTGTAAGGCAGGTTTTTGTTTGCATTTCCATGTTCGGGATTGGTTGGCTACGGAGGAAAAGCAACAGAGCCGAAGCTCAAATAGTTTATAAGATCGGTTTACAGCGCTAACATGTTCCAGTGGACCCGGAGGGTAGAAATACAAGGAGGGCATTGTTGGAGGACAGGAAACTGCAACTTATTAAAATCTTCAGTTATATTGTGCACTTCCAATCTCCTCTGTGGAAATCAAAAGTGTTATTGCAAAGAAAACACACAAGTAGTTCATAAATGTTTATAATATTTACTTGACACCAAACTCCATAATTTAGATAATTAACTGAAATTAAATTTAGATAATAATCTATAAAATTGGAATAGCATAGTGGAAATAGAGCTAGAATGATTAGAAGATTAATAGATAAGTATTCTGCAAGAAAAAATGTATCAATGAATTATAGTAATTTTTCAAGCAAAGATGCCAAACATTTAATGACTCCAAGTTCTTACATTATAGAAAATTTAACATTTTTGGGTTTGGACTCTTGGTTGGACAAATTAAGATAAGATATTTTAATAAAATGTAATGTTTCAATCAGTTAAAGCTATCAACATATTAACCACGCCTTGTAACGATTGACTTAAGAACTGGTTTATCTTGAATATCTACTTCCCATTAACTTGTTGCAAGCACCATATTCACAATACCGTGAGAATGTGATGACAAGTTGTTTATGCAAAAATATGCTGAACTGAACTGTGTCACGCTACGCCACTAGGATACGTCTGAATTCCCATGCTGAAGAAAAGAGGAGTGCTTGACTTTTCTCATTTAGTTTCTGAGTCTCTCACCTCTAAGATGTGGTCCCCTGGGGCCAGTCTGCCATCACGAGCTGCTAGCGAGTCCCGGACAATCTCCTGGATGACTATGTTCCCTAGCGGTGTGTCTTTCCCCCCTACAATGCGAAGGCCCAGATCCTCCTCAGGCTCTTCTCTGAACAGCTCCACCACATTGGCCTCGGCCACCAGGCTGGACCGCAAGGGGGTGTTGTCTGGAGGGACGTGGAACAGTTAAAACAAGCAGAATACATATAACTGTTTATTACTGTTTATGAAGCACACACTCCCACTCCTCTGCTCTCGTTGGCTGATTACACTTTCTTTTTTTTATAATCACTATTAAACAAACAGTATGTTATAATAAATAATGTGCTATCAATCATTCCAATATGAAGTTATAACACTCTTCAAGTGAATATCTGGGAGTGAAAAAAACATCACTAAAAGAATAGTCCATTGATCCAGACTGAAGCCTACCTAACTGATAAGACTGAATGACATGGGCAGGGGCGGCGTGGCAATCGGGACTATCAGGACTTTTTCCGGTCGGCCGGCCCTACAGACTATTCCAAATGGCTGTGAGACATAAGCAGCTGCGCATGGGCCTTTAAAAATGCTGTTATTGCATTCTCCGTGAAAATCTCCCACTATCAACATATGCAAAAAGTCCAAACGATGTTTACACCACTTGCTCACTCTCTATATCTCGGTCTTAGATACCCTGCACATTCATCTCTCCCGTCAATTTACTGATGTTTGTGTAGCCTCTCCCATCAATCTAGCCTATCTTAATTCAATAATTCATATTCAAGTGTTACAGAAGTGTCATGGTCACAAATAAAAATACAACAATTTAATTTGTTTGTTTTTCTTATATTAAAGTAGAATGGAGCGAAGCCTCATGGGAATGGGGAATGTGTTTATCCAAAGAACTGATTGAAAGTCAAGTCTATTTACAGAAATGTACATTTATGATCAGTTTTATCTGAATGAGTGGCAGTATTGTTGTGTAATGTCCTCCATTTGTCATTTTGCTATTTGCCATGCTAAAACTTTAAACCTCAATATCTTAAAACAGATCACGGATATAACCCTAATTCTATAGTAGCGAAATGTTGGCATGGTAATGACTAATTAGTAGGTATATTTTGTTAGGAGGTGGGGTGCATTGTATACCCCCTTCCACGCAGCCTATACCATCAGGGGAAAACGCTATTATCATTATGCTGTAAAAAGTTTAATTTGTATGTATGCCTGTTACGATTTTTCACACAGTCTCAGAATTCAGTCAGACTTAGCCCAGCGATGATGCTGATCAAACAATGCTATGAAAAGTCATGACTACAAGTATATGATGTTATATTTCAGCATCTGAAATCCCATTACAGCTTTAAACCTACACTTTATTGTCAATGATGTGCATTTGTCTAGTGCCATCTAGTGGTCAGGTCTCATATTTCCGTTAAGTCCTTCACAAATGCGTAGACTTGGCTGGCATAAGAACAGATGGAGGAATTCCACACAGAGAAACATAGCATATTTTGGGTTTAAAACAATAGATTTTGTTTGTGTTATTGATAAATGTGGGGTCGGGCCAGTGGTGGGCCGGTACCGGTAGAATTTTCCCAGTTGATTTTAGTGCCCCACTCCACCCCTGGACATGGGTGTCTGCATCGTAGTTTCCAAAGGTCTCAATTTCTGCCTGTTTAGACCACAACAAAATGCTGGAGTTTTCAAACTTGAACGGGGTCAGCAGTGTTTACAAATGTCTGCTTTTAGGGGCTTGGAAACAGCGGGGTAGAGTGGACGCAAGGCAAAAACGTAGCAAAAGATATTTGTTTTTAAACAAAAACGTATTAGTGTAGATGTAGCTTTAGTCCCACAAGCACTACAAAGGCATATATTCAAGAGATAGCATAACCTGGAAAATTCAACGTGCTGCTATTTTTATGCATACATACACATATATATATATATATATATATATATATATATATATATATATATATATATATATATATATATATATATATATATATATCAAAATCAATAAAGATAAAGCTTAATTGCAGAATTTATAAGTGTAAGCTCATAGTATTTCCATCAAGGGATTTTAAGAGCATAAAACAGTAATTTCATTAAAATAGAGATTATAATGCCTGCCATGCCAACTTCTCTGTGGATACTGATTACCAGGTGCCTGGCAACTACTGCATGTTTTAGTGGAAATTGGCCCTGGTTCTGGCTTGCAGGTTGCTTTTAGGGTTTTTTCCTGGTGATGAGACTGTCTGGTATCTGTGAGGTAGTACATGTTCCTACGACTTGCCTGATGATTCACCTGTGACAGACTCGGAATCAAACCCTTGAGGCTAAAGACATCACCATCCTGCACGTGTGTTTCAACAACCATCCACACAGGCACAAGGTTTTAAGTTTTCTGCTATCACCCAAAGTGGGGTGTTACAAAAGTTATGCTTGCTAAAAGTTTTTCTCTGTTTTAGTGTTAAACTATTTGCATAACAAACTGCATTATTTTCTGTTTCTCATGTGATAATCATGATCATCACTGACCTTGTGGAAAGTACAGAAAACCCCGGTGGACAGGGCATGGGAGGAGACGTTGAGCCTGACCAGAGACACTTTGTTTGAATATTACTCCCTTTTCCCTATAAAAAGCTACTGTTAAAGTATATCTTCATTCATTTGGTGTAAACGGATTCTACTTGCTGCAAGTAAACAAACTTTTAAGAGAACTCTAGTGATTTTGTCCATTCTTTGATAAATAATTATCCTAACATGGGGAAACTATTTCCGTTCAACCTAGAAGCTTCTATGAACATTATTCTGTGTCACTTCCAGCCACAGTATGACCAGGCCTCCCATTGCGAAACATATCAATAGAAGTGTTGATTTTAATTATTATGTTTGTTTGTACGTGGGTACACAGAAAACAGAAAGGTCCATGTACTTGTGCTCTGTTATTTGAACAGAAAACAGACTTGTGGGACTGAATCGCAGATAAAATGGTGGTTGTTAGCGTGTTAAAATGACTCCATACCATCCTCACTTTCTTCATAGGCAGGATTAATCAGCCCAGGGTCAGGTTGATCTTTGGTGGGATTTCGGCAAACCGTTGCTGAATGTTTAGCATCACCAGACGACTCCCCGTCACCCTTACGCCCCTTTAGCTCATTCCACGAGGGCCTCTTCCTCTTCTCTGCTTCCTCCCTCAGTCTTCTAAAAACAGGACATCTGGGGAAAGATAGGAACGTGGAGGAAACTAGTAAAGAGAATGATTTGGCTAATGATCGGCCAGTGATTTTACAACACAATCTTTATTGTGAAATAAAAGGGGGTGTTCTAAAATGTTTCAGGTTACCAAGGAGTGTGAAACAAAATGGATGCTTAAAGTGTTTTGAGAGGGCAAAAAGGAGACAAGAAGAGAATATTCATTCACAGGTTCAGAAGAGAAGCACTATGCAGATGAATAGACAATTTCACTGCATTGCAGGGTGTCTGGGCAAGACAGGTTGAGTCTGATTAAGTCAGTCAGAGTGCTTGGACTGCTGCTTGTTCCATATGCCTGAACTTTGTCTCCATATTGTTTGCACAGAGAGGCTGCAGCAGGACTATCTGCCACCCACAACTGAATGCGTCATGGCTGGCCACTAGGATGATAAGCACTACACTGGCCATATGGAAAAACAAGCCGACTGACCAGCACCTCTCCTTAAGCTTAATAATAACAAGTTTGTGTGTTAAAAAAGGGACTGAGCAAGGGTAATAAATGCCACAGCTTCAAACAGGGGAATAACACAGCCTTTGAAAGTACACATAGAAGAGAAACAAACAATTTTGATGACAGTTGTTTTACATTCCTGAAAAGTAGTCAAAATTATTTTGACATGACTTCAACTTCAGATCTTATGTTTACCTTCAAGTGGAAATGTGTGCTTGCAGATAAGGGAGAACTGACATTTGATACACCTTACAAACAAAAGATATCCATCCACTTCAAGGAATAGTTAGCAAGCTTTTCTGCATACAGTTAGATGAGAAGATTAATACCATTCTACATCATACATGAAACTACAGCCAGCTGAAATTTGTCATTTTTACACTTTAATTTCATATGGCTTAAACAAATGTGTGAAGTAGTGAACTTAAGAGGTACAGGTAGGCAGACAAACCCAAACAAAGGTAGATGTTTCTCAATGCTTCCAATTTTTACACTAAGCTAAGCTAACCAGCTGCAGCTTCATATTAACGTGACAGACATGACTGTGATACCAATCTTTCAAAAAAGTAAGTGTATTTCCAAAAATGTCTAACTATTCCCTTAGTGACAAGTCAGTGGGATTTGTTTTCAGTGACTAGTAGGATGGGACAGTTCCACACCTTAGAGACAATTTAAGTCAACTTTGGAAGTAATATGTCATTGTCATGTTTTTATATACAGCATTATGTTGCTATGAATTATTACCCTGTGATCACTGCTTTGTTTACATGCCCACCACCTTGCACTATAATATTCTACTCACCACCGTAATCTACAACTCTTCAGATGTAATCCCGGATTCTCCATGATATGCCTTGGCCTTCATTTAAAACTGTACCTTGAATCTCTGCTAAAAACGTCTCTGTGCCTCTTGACAAATGGATGAAATCCAGGATTATAACCATAGTGATCTATCATCCCTGCATTATCTTAATAATTTGTGTGAAACAGTCTGTTGTTGGTGAAAACTTCTGATTTGTATTGGGTACTTGTTGGCTTAACGCTGCTGCAGCACAATAAGCACAAATTACCAAAGATTCAAACAGTAGTATTTGTAAAACAACAGGTTTACATTACATTGAAAGGCTGCTCATAATATATTTCTATTTGATAGAGAGGGAATATTTGTTTTTGCATTCCCGTCTAAAATTCCACACTGTGACCAATCATTTTAACCAGGTCAAGGTTTAACAATATCCACTGAAACTGATCATGGCCTGTCAGCATCCCATTCAGAGTCTCACCTGTTGTGTAGGTGAGGCTGCAGTTCACAGCGCTGCATCTGCTGCTGACACTCTGCAGAGTGGGGGCACATCACAGTCAGCTTGTCCAGCAGGTTCCGAACCAGCAGACTGGAGGGACGGCATAAATGTAACTGCAGTCTCAGGCGGTCCACAGGGCAGAAGTCCTGTTCTTTCAAGAAGTTGCTCAGACAATGAAAGCAATATGTGTGGCCACAAGGGGTGTCCATAGGTCTGAGGAGGGGCTGCAGGCAGATGTGGCAAACCAGTTCATCATCCACCTCATCCTGGTACTCATACAGGTGGCTGTCCAAGCCCTCATGCTGCTGGCCACACTCTTTACACACCCGCGCCCATGACAGACCCGGAGTGCTACTGCTGCCGGCAACTTTGGTTTCTGTTGTAGCCATTGGCTGAAGATCAGTCCAAATGTCTTTGTAAATGATCAGCGTCCTCTTATCTCCTTAAAAACGGTCTGTTCACAAGTCTATGTCTGCATGGCCAAAGCTAAAATCCATTCAAACTGTGAAAGTGAAACAATGATCCAGTCAACAATGTTATCTCCATGTCTTCATTTGATTTTCTGTAGAGAAAGAAACACAGTAAGGCCTAGTACAGAAGTTGGACTATTTCTACTCATACCAGCTAGATCCACAGGAAATGACAAATCCACAGAGCAGCAGCAATATGGCAGCGAGCTGCAGCTGCTTCCTCTCAGCTAGTTTCCTGAGGGACAAAAGGAATTCTCATCTTAGCCTAAAGTCACTGTGCTCCACGTTGAAAGGGCTAAACTCTGTGAAATGAGGCCAGAGTAAAAGGAAAAAAGTCAAACCCCTGCTAATGGAAAGGAACAAAGGCATGGCACTACACGAGAATAAGAGTTTTGAATGAACTGGGCAGAAATGCAACCCCAATCACTAATGACCCCTTGAACCCAATCGGTAGTGGTCTCCATCCCTTTGTGTAGCTCCTAATCTCCTTTACTTCTCTCATAAGAAGAGGGCTGATTAGGATCACATTCTTTGGAGAAACTTTTATCCATTTAATCCACATCTGAACAAATATATCAAATAAACTGACATATCATAAATTACACCGAATATACATTATCATCCAGGTTAGACCATAAAATCTAGCTTGTAAGATAAATTGCATCCACTTAAACAGTGCATGCATGGACTTAACTGCTCATTATGGTTGGTAGCAAAAAGCACTATTAAGTTGCAGTAAATTGCATGATTTGAGAAGAGTTCATGCTGTCTGAGAGGCTAAAGATCCACCACCAAATACCACCTTAAGACACTTTGTCCGAAGAACACAAAGGAGTACCGAAGAATGTTCTCTTGCACATTACCACATATGAAAATGAAAAAAATATAAGCCACAACACTACCTTCTCTATGTGACCCAAGTCCAAGATTTCAGGCACAAAAATGCTGCTTTATCTTCGGGGTTATTGTCTTGGAGTGACTCACCCGAGCTGATATCTTCCCAGTAGCCACTGCACGCAAACACAAGACTCTAACCTCACAGCTGCCTGAAGCCTTAATGAAACCAGAGTCCTGCCTCTCCAGCGGCACACACTTAGAATTATGTGTGTGTGTGTGCACGTACATCCACGCTGTGCATGAGCGTGGATGTGTATGAGCTCTGACTGCACCGGTGTGAGGAATGCAGTGGGGAATTGTTGTAACTAGGCAGAGTGAGGCAGAAGTGTTCCTTCTGCCTCTGTTAATGCCTGTGTGTGTGTGTGTGTGTGTGTGTGTGTGTGTGTGTATATGGGGGCTCAGACTGCTGATGTTGCACTACCACAGGTAAAGCATTAAAGTGCTCTCTGTAGCTGAATGACTGATTGCAAACACACAAGACCCATAACAGACGTGCGCCTTTCCACATAAATTACACTGGTTGAGGTCACACACACACAAACTGGCCTTCTTTCTCTTGTTGTCTTTACTTTGTACAAGTGATACCTCGTCCTGAAATGGATAGGGGTCATGGATCCTGTAGCACAGAGAGGGAAACACAGTAGAAAGGAGTCTCTGCTCTATTTATTTGGAAATCATATTACGTGGTGCATAAATGTGAAACAAGAGAAACGATACAACACACTTACATTAAATACACCATGCTGACCTACTGCAAAGGATACGTTGCTTTATACCTTAGGTGTAATTTTTTTGTGATAAAGTAATGTGCACTAACAGGGAGTCTCAGTTGACCACAGAAATCACCCAATGGATTTCACTGAGGATGAAACATGTCTTCATCAGAGAAGAGGTCATCTTCACAGAAAGATATACAGCAACCCTGGAGATTACTGGGACCATCCCGCTTATTGTGTCTGAAGGTGGCTGGCTCTGAAGCTATCTATCACTGCCCACCATTACCACACTGACACAGCAGTATATATCCATGTTTCTCAAGGATACAGGATGACATCAATAAAAGCTACTCGTCTTACGTGTAGGGATCGACTGATATGGATTTTTTCGTACGATGCCGATACAGATTTTTTGTTCATTAGCCTTAGCTGATGATTGATACAGTCTGCCGATTTTCTTGAGCCGATATTTGGGGCTGATACTGCTTTTGCTCCATCAATTTACATCATAAAAATGTAAACCCTGCCACACTGGATTTGTTTTCGGAATCTGCTCTGCCATTTCTTTAAACATAATAAACAAGTTTTAAATTACATAGCGGTTGCGTCATTTGCCATCAGCTAGCTATTTGGGCAGGCTATTTCTGGGAACAAAAAGTGTTCATTGTGAACCTTGAAATGTTTGAATTTGCTACAATGTAACATTTCTGTTACTTTAATTAACTGTAGTTCAACAGTGGAACAGTTAGTAGAAGTCCCCTCTTAATACACTACACAGTGTACTTCTGGTGGTAGTTACACATTGCTAATAAATATGTCCTGTAGATCTCAAGAGCTTGCACTCAACACTGCACTTCCTTGGGGACCCTCGGCAATACATCGGCCAAGTGTGAAAACGATCAAATAAACTGATGGTTGTTGAGAAATTGAAGGACAGTCAGGGACTCCTTCCATTTTAATTAGATGAAGTGAATATCAGGGGGTTGTGGACTGTTGGTCAGAGACCTGAGACTTAGGGTAAATTGTAATGTGCATTTCTTTAATTTAATTCTGGAAATTCAATTGACCAAATGGTTAAGGAAATATGCGGCAGTATTCGTGATTAAACTAACAGTTAGTTGCAGCTATAAACTGAATATATTTGGGGTCTAGACTGTTAGAGAAAACAGGCAATTTGAAGAAGTTACCTTGAGACATTTTTTATTATTTCTGACTAGGCTCAAGGATTGACTAGTTAATCAAATAAAGGAGTAAGCAATTATGAAAATTACTTGCCGCCTTAACAGGATGAAAATGTTTTTGCAGGTTAAGAGCCAACCAAAGCATATCTGCTCAATACAACCAGCCTTAATGAGGGAACGCCTTATCCAAATCAAATGCTTTGTAATCATGTGACAATCTAAGCTTTGGAGGGAAATGTCTGTGGACCGACAGTGTCCTCCAGTCTCCCGGAGGATTAGCCTACCTACTGTAGAGGTGGCATTCTTTCAAAGCCGAGCCAAATCCCTCACTTTGATGGTCGATATGAGTGAGTCACATGTGCAGCCACACCCTCAGTGAACGCAGGTGAAGTCAAATAATTTCTCCATGACTCCATGAGACAGGAGGTGTGTCAAGTCTACCTCTGTCTTACGCCAATGTCTGGGACTACCAATATAAATAAATGCTAAACATGAAGTGGAAAATGAATCAAATTACTATCCAGACGAGAATGACTCTTAGTCATTAGTGTTTATGTATGACATAATCAAGTAAAAAGCTCCAATACATCTAAAATTAAACTTTTATGGCTGCCTCAGTTTCATGTTACTTATGAGTTATGTAGGTATTTTTTCTGATTAGTAATTAAATTAAAATACCATTTATTTATCTACTTTGAGCACTGTTTGAACATTATGTAACTACTATAGTAACAACATGCAAAGTCACCTAAATACAATGACCAACATTTGCATTGCATATCTGTATGCAGGAAATAAATCAAAAACACAAACCATCTGAGTGACATTAAAAACCATTATTTTCCAAAGTGTTTTCCACCCCAACTTTATCCCAGTTTGTACTTTCATACAACCAAACCAGTTGGATTCTCAGCCTCACTGCAGACACACACATGGTGTGGTGGTACCAGTGTCTCGCCGCAGGTCACACAAGGAGGTTAAGCTTATATTCACAGGGCTGCTGAGACTCCCAGTGTACAACCCCCTTCCTGCACATACCAACCAACCAAACACCACCAATGGCATTAAGTTATTATCAGCCAAGGATGTTGCCTTTGTATTCAGCATTAAGGGCAGAAGGTAACTAATAAACAAAAGCCTCGTGCACATTTCCTAACAGTGAAAGTCATCCACTAAAACAACCAACTCAAAACAGAAATGAGTGTTATTACTCAGTTGATGATTGATTTTTCGCAAAAAAAGATAAATGGTCAGATAAGGCTGGTTGGGATCTAGATTTAAGTGACCTTCACATCGTGTTCCTTTTTCCTCCACAACAATTCATCTTAAAAACTGTTGTCTGTGTACTGCAGACGTGGCACAAATACTAAAATACTTTGGTCACACTAAAGTATTGTTACTTTACTGATATATTACTAAAGGTGAAGTTGATTACTCTAGCTGAAAAGTATAAAAGCAGTCCTTTTAAAGATGGGTCATTAAAGTAAGTGCATAGCTGCACATAATCACACTAAATATGTCCAATTTTAGCATTTGTGACTTTTTTTGCATGTTGACCAGTGTTAAAGGAAGTTCTCCCTCAAGGTACCTTTACTTTCACAATGTTATGTTATCATAATGGTATTGATAAAAGGACACATTATATAACAGTGAACTAGAGTGGCTTTGTTAGTTTGGCACTTCTTGCATAGAGAATAGGGCAACCATTTACTTATCTTAGATTTGAAGATGTGCAACCTATGTAGTATTTTAAACTATGATTCCATTGTTCCTTTGCAATCTGGATATTTAAATCTTTTCCCATTTCTCTCTTATGCCAGAAGTGTCCACCTTTTCATCTAGACTTGCTGAAATTGCTGCTATTAATCACATCACAGCACATTGTCACTCTTGCCTTCTAAACGTGTCTTTGTCTTATCTTTTCCTTTGTGTACTTTCTATTTTTACTGCTATTCTTATTTTAGTTTTATAGCTCTCTTACTATTCTTTTTTTACTTTCTCTATTTACTATTTATTTCTGTTCTTATGCTGCTGCAACAACACATTTCCCCTCTTGGTTTCAACAAAGACTTATTGTAGATTATATTCTATAAACTGATCATGTGTTTTGTATGTAAAATTGTTTCATCAGTAACTACAGCATTCAGGTAACTGCAATAAAGTAACAAGTATAGTATTTCGCTGTATTGTAAAGTATAAAGCACCATTAAATGGAAATACTCAAGTAAAGTACACTCAAAATTGTAAATGTACTTAGCTCCTTTCCACCAATAATGCTGACAGATAGATAGATAGATAGATAGATAGATAGATAGATAGATAGATAGATAGATAGATAGATAGATAGATAGATAGATAGATAGATAGATAGATAGATTCTATTGATCCCAGATTGGGAAATGATTGTGTTACAGCAGCAGGTTATCCAGGCAAATACAAAGTAAATATACAAATAATAGAAGAAATAAATATCTATAGAATAGCCTACACAATATATTAGAATAGTATATATACTATTCTTATGGAATATATTCCATAATCCATTTGCTATATATTTATAGATAAAAGGTACAGATCAGCTACTTCAGAGTTACACTTTTATACATGACAAAGCTACTTAATAACAGTAACAAGGACATTTGTAATCACTTTTTCCACCCCTGCCTGGATGTGTGTGTTGTCACAGGGACCATAAATAACTCACTGCCCCCTTCATGTCAGCCCATGACTGCTGGTTTGGTCCTAATCACTACACCACGATGTGACAGATCCAAATGACAGAGGAGGTAATAAAAGTTAGCCTTCATAGGTATCTCTTAAGTTGACGGAACCTCGGTTACACAATAACAGCCGAAAAACTGACATGGTTTCACCTTCAGCTCATAACCTGCTGAGAAAGAGCTAACTGCTACACACCTTGGACACGGAAACTCACTTTTCGGAGTAAATATGTGATCTAATACATCTACATTGAACCATTAAACACGAGCTGTGAACACCCACAACAGCGAGAAACAGCTTTGTTTCATGTCTGTGGACATAAACGGACAGAATTATCTTAAGTAGAGACCGAAACTCGCCTTACCTGTATGAAGGTTGTTTTCCGGAAGCAGCTAACGTATCGCTAAAACAAAGAGAACACTGTGAACTCAGTAAATAATGAATTTAAAACAGCCTCCACAAAACACCGGGGCAGCATCTACACCGTCGATGTTTTCTGACATTTTTCTTTACCGCAATGCTATCGCTGAATTATCCCAGGCTAATGTCCCAGGTGTAGCTCAACCTACAGGCAAAGGCTGGGCGACTTTCCCAGTTTCGAGCAAACATACTTGAAAGGCAAACGCCGCAGGACAGGAAGAAGCCCATACAGGTGTAGACAGTACTGTGCTCTGTCACTGTAAGTATCTAAAAATGCAGTTATGTATCTTTCAGTCATTTATAACAGAAGCTGCTCGCCAGTCTGCAATCAAATGACACCGAACTGTTATTATCTTGCATGCAGAATAGTCCATGGAAACAATACCTTTGCCCAAATTATGTAGCACGTTTGTTTTGTGTAGCCCAAACGCATTATACAGTTCTACCCAAGTAAAAATAACATATCATCGTATAAAAATAGGTTACTGCATTGCATCCAGTTGTTAATTAAGTAAAAGTACAAAAGTAGGATCAGCAAATATAGAAAGTAAAAGTGCTTAATATGAATAATGGCCCATTTCAGAATAGCCTGTCACTGGATTATAATTAGTGGTAGATTATTTTGTACATCACTTGTACGTGTATTGCAGATGGTAAAGATGGGGTGATGGAATTTTAATTGCTGTGAATGCTGCTGGGTAGCTTAACCTATAACGACATAATGTATTAGTTGACTTATACTTACTAGATCTGCAAAGTAACTAAAGCTATTGCACAAAAGAGAGTGGAATAACAAGAACAATATTTCGCTCTGAAATGAAGTGGAGTAGAAGTATAAAGTGGCATAAAATGGAAATACCCAATTAAAGTACAAGTATCTCAATCTTGTACCTAGGTACAGTACTTGAGTAAATATACTTAGATACTGTCCACCACAATTTTAAGTACTTTATACAATTCTGGTTAGTTTATTAGTCTATAAAGATGTCATACAGTGAATAAATGATATTATATTTTGTAATTGGCAGTGTAGTACTACGTACAGTTTTATATTTGACATATATAGTATACACTGCTGCTCATAAGTTTAGGAACCCATGCTAAAGTTGATTAAAAAGAGGAATACAAAAAGCATATTATGGAAATTGATCTTAATGTCTTAATTTAAAAAAAAATAGAAAAAATCCAACCTTTAAATTTTCTTTGTGAATGAATAATGTATCATACATAAATGAATGTTTTTCCTTAAAATACAGGGGCCATAAATTTACACACTCCTATGTTTAATTTCCATAGAGGCAGGCAGATTTTTATTTTTAAAGGCCAGTTATTTCATGGATCAGGATATTATACATCCTGATAAAGTTCCCTTGGCCTTTGGAATTAAAATACCCCCACATCATCACAAACCCTTCACCATACCTAGAAATTGGCATGGGGTACCATAAAATCATCTCTTAATGCAAATCAAACCAACTATTAGGTTAACTGAAATAAAATCATGCCAATCTCTCACAGAGTGTTTTTTTTTACACAGTAATGCTACTTTTACTCTTACTTTACCTTTACTTCATACCACATTCCAAACTTGCTGTCTTACCAAACATATGTAAGGAAACTCCTGGATGATGCTGAATAGAAAATACTACTAGTTTTGGGACTGTACCAGTTAAAAGGACTGACACATGAACACACGGTGTAAAGCACCCCCTGCAGAATGGAAGGGAAGTCTCTGTGCCATAAAACTTCTCTGTGAAAGCCTGTTTCCCCCAGGATTTATAGCAGTGGTACAAAGTGACATTTGCTGATACAAGCTCACAAAACGAAACACTCCATTGTGGCAATACAGATGTCAACTGGACAGCCAGGAAGTTGTTTCTATATCCGTATTAACTGAATTAATGGAAAGTGTAACACTTTCTATTAAAAATTGATTTCCTCACATATATACTACTTTCTTGCCTCCTGCATGAATAAAAAAAAACAATGTACATGGTGTATTCACTGACACAAACCATAAAAATGTATTTCTTACAAATGAATACATTTGAATGTTATTGCAATGAAAATAATTATTTATTGAAATAGCATTAAATCACAAAACTAAATTTAACTGTACACCTTAAGGTCTGGAGAACTGTAACTCCACTTAAGTCCAACAAACAAATCACTAAGCGCTTATGGTGACACTTTTGGCTGTCAGCGTTGGGCGTATACATGCCAAAAACATTGTTTACAACAACTTGACAGCACAATGATACTTGATAAATGTGGACTGGGTTTGAGGGCTTCCTCTAACTTCTAACAGCATAGATGAGAATAGTGACACCATGTGTTTAGATGAGGTATCATAACTTAAGTTGCTTTAAATTGCTCAGAAATGTGAAAATTTAATGGCAATTTGTAGTCAATTGATTACACATGGCAAGCTAATGGACATGTCAATTATTAGACTGAAGGAAAGCCAATATAACATCATCAGAAATTCTAACGACTATGCAGATTTAAGATGTTTTGTAAACATCTGCTGTGTGCAGCTGCCTTGGCTGCCCCTTTTTGTCAAATTGTACTTCACAGCGCTGAATTTGGTCATTTTCTGATGGGAAACTTGGAAGTGGAGTGAAAACAGAGGACAAGATAAACACTAACCTAACAATACCATACATCCTGAAGCTCTGTCTCGCTCTCACACATACACACACACACACACACACACACACACACACACACACACACACACACACACACACACACACACACACACACACACACACACACATGCTCTGTTTGAGCTGCGGTACCAACAAACAAGAAAGAGGCTGTTTGTCTTTCCTGGGATCAGTAAACATCCTCAACACAAACAAGTTCCTCTGGAGTGAGAGAGGAGAAACTCACACCGTCAGGGCAGCTGCACTCTCACTCCACCACAGCCTTTGATGTCCTTCAGAGAGAGCAGATAATGAAGGCCCCTTACATCTTAATTCTTTTAATTGGAGCGTGGATGTAACAGGTCGCTGATACTTTGCTGTCATTCTCTTTGGCTTGATGTGAACTAAGGACAAATTTAAAAGAAATCCTAAACCTTATTTTCAGGTTGTGAGGAAAGAATGATACCTCTCCAATCGGCACTCTAAAAAAGAAAAGCCTGTGTGGCCGAAAACAAGCATATCATTTTCATACATATTTATATTATTGTCAACAAATTCCAAAAAAGGCTATAACCAACAGTACAGTCCTAATTCGTTCCTTCTGAAGACATTAATCTTTGAAACTGGTCACTCGTGTATACTTTTAAAAAGGACTGGGCTGTATATTACTGACACAAGAGTAAATTGTGCATTTTCGGCTGCAGATTGATAGATGTTTTGTGCTCTGGTGAGTATTTACTGCAGAAGGAAGATATACTAGTGCAACGGTTCATCATTTATGTGTTTTTGGATGATGGAGGTATATGGCACAGAGTATTAAGCTACACAGACAATTCTTTTTGTTTTTGTCTTGTTTTACGAGATTATTTATTTTAATTCTTTTTATAATTCTTTGGGCATTTTAGCCTTTAATAGACAGGACATCTATAGACAGAAAAGGGGGGAGAGAGAGGGGGAAGACATGCAGCAAATGGCCGCAGGTCAGACCCGAACCCTGAACCGCTGCGTAGAGAACTGAGCCTGTGCATATGGGCGCCACTCTACAAAGTGAGCAACCCAGGTGTTGTTTTTTTTTTTATGAGAATTTTTGACAATTAAAAATATATACATTGAGTATCATCAAACTTCTCTTTTAACTTCCAAGTACAACACCTCACTAGACCTTGTTCACTGAAAGAGAGTGGGGCTTTCGAGACAAGTACATGTGTATCTGCATCTTTGTTTTGAACTGTTGCTAAGAAACCAAGGACACTTTAACTCTGCAGCAGCTTGCTAACCTCCCTTCTGGCCTCAACAGGCGGAAAAAATCCCTCCTCCATCTTGCCCTGGGTGAGACAGCGAGGCATTTGGTTCAGGCCACAGCTTGCACTGCAGCCCCAGGTCCTGTCTGGCCTCCACATAATGGCTTTTAATCAGTGACTTAAAATACAAAACCACACTAGACCACACTGTGACATTCAAGCATCTCTTCAGTGGGCTCACAAATGTTTTACCTGATCATGGCTTCATCATAAAACAGTTAGGACAGAAAAGTTAGTCATTATTTGTGATTTCTGTCTAAACATGTAAAAAATGCTACTACAGCGTGAAATCCTGAGGACAACAAGCTTGTGTGTTTGTGTGTGTGTGCGTCACAGGAGTCTTTCCAGTCTTCCCTGCGTAAATATGTTTAGCCCCAGATGATCTTCAAGGGCTCGCTTGTTTGTACCTGCTGTGTCGATCTGCTAGTCCGCCCAGCATGGCACCCTGTAGCCCAGTATCAGCCCCTCAGAGATCAAAAGCCCTTGGAGATTCTTATCAGATAATATTCTTGTCCACCTTCCCTCCCCTTTGAGACCAGCCTCCTCACTCTGTTGACCTGAACCATGCACATGTTCCTTATGGCCCTTTGGCCTTTCCTCTTCTTATCACCATGATGGCCAGGCCATGATAAGGCAGGTCCGGCCTCGGGATAGAGGGAGGGTACTGTCCACTCTTTCTAAAACTTCACTGTTGCATAACTTGGACACTTCAGGGCAGTAAAGAGGTTATCTCAGCTCTGTGCATGTAATATTGTGTTTTACACACTCACAAAAAGGAGTGAGAAAGTCAGCTATGTCTCGCCGTGCAAATTATATTGATCATGAATGTGTTATATTGACTTGTATTGCACATAGATCAATTTATGTGTCTACACAAGTCTTGCTTATTTGTAAACATTTTTTTATGTTGTAGGTATAATTCGTTGCTTCTGTGAATTTTTACCAGGATGAGACCTGATCTTTTTTGCTATCCTGGTTTCAAAAAGGCTAAAACCTGTTCCAACACAGCTACGTTTTTTTAAATACTGACATGTGACAATCATGCATCTGTCTCAGTGTTCTATGCATTTATGAGCATGCAGGCTGAGCAGACAGACAGGGAGGACTGGTGTCCAAAGTCACGACCCTGCCCTGACCTGGATGAAGGAAATGGTCACGCTGTTCGAGACAAAGCAGGGCAAAGGAGAGTCTGAGGGGCTGGCTGGTCAGCCTCTAACAATGGGTCCGTGCTCTAAGAACGCGGGCCACACAAAGGCCAGAGAAACCCCCTCCTTTCCACTCCCACATTGCAATAGAGCTGGCATTTCACACTGGCCTGTGAACAGCCATTCAATCAAACTACTGTTTAACCTGACCCCTGGCTTACACAGAAATCAAGATGAGTCTGGCAGGATGTATTTAGGTAACTGGCCTCTCTCTCAGCAGCCGTCAATTACTGCACAACTCTGTCTTTACTTCAGTTAACATTATATTCATTTTATTCTTTAAATGCAAGATGTTTCCTATTTGCCAAATTCTTGTGAATATTCCTTAAAAGCATGTAATCAATAGGCCACCCAATAAATAATGTGTCAAGTGATGGGTGTAAGGGGCAATAGCTCCCTGGGGAACAAGAGACACCACAAGACCCTTCGTCTGGGTCAACTACCCTCGAGCCAGGGCTGAGAGAAGCAGCCACATGACCCTCTCGCTTCTCAATGGACTGCTCCTCCCCTCTACCTGTACATGGCTCGGATCAAGGTGTGGGGGCTGCATATCAAACAGACTGAGGCCTTTGATGTGGATGGAAACACAAACACTGATTTGAGCAGAGTCGTAACAGCTTATTTGTTCCCTTTAGTCATTCATTGAGCTGCTTGTTGAATGTGTATGTCTTCAAAGGGTTGCAGCATGCACCGGTGGTACAGTAGCCAAGGAGGCCCTGAGAGCGCCCTGGCCCAAGTGGGTTGTGAGACGGCCATCTGGCTTCCTCTTCCTTAGATTTGATATTGATTTATTGGCTGTACATAGAAAGATAAGAGGGCACCAGCTGCCAGAAGTTCTCCTCTGCATCCTTACAGACAATGGGCCTCCTGGTCATCTACATCCTGACTAAATAGGTAATGCATCATTCCTTGTTAAGTTTTACAAGGCAAATACAAATCACACAAAACAATATGACAATTTTTGTACAAATCCAAATTAAAATTAAATTTTAAAAGAAATCCATCAAAAAAAGCAACACCAAACGCACAACTCCATTGAAAATCTCACCGCACATGGGCTAATATTAATCCCACATTAGTATAATAATTTATGAAACAGCACTTGAAACAATCATAACACAAATGTACTGCATTTAAGCATATTCACTGGTCTGCAGGGCTGAGATAACAGTAGTTTCGATGTTTGTTGTATTAAAGACTGTTCCCAGTAATGAGGTGCAAAATTGCATTTACTATTCCTAACAAACCCTGACAACCTTTCACAGTTTAACCCATCACAGAAGCCATTAATTCAAAATTAGGCTCCTATGCATAACAAGTCTCCCATTCCTGTTAAGTGAGCCGGGGAGTGCGGCAGTTTGGCCTGAGCCTTGTTGGTAGAGGTGTCAACATGGTGCCAGAGTGAATTGTACTTATGCCTGATTTTTCTCACCAATACACCCCCCACCCTTAGAAAAAAGACACACTCAAATACAGACAGGCTTTGGTGTCACCCACCCAGCCTGTTCCCTTCCCCCACCCTTTCTTCCCTTTTCCCTCCCCTGCCAACACAAGTCTGTGATGTGACTGTCTCAGATAATGAGGTGAGAATTTTATTACAGAAGTCTGTGAGGATGACAGCAACTCAGGTCCTCCATGCAGCCTCCCTGGTATCAGGCGCCCTCTTCTGACTGCTGTGAGCTCATGCCAGATGACTGCTAACAGTCTCCTCCAGCAATGCACTTCAAAGTGGGAGATCAAGGGTTGACTTGCGCATGATACCCAGAGAATGACAATGCCTCAGCTAGCCTACACCTACTGCTACGTGCCAGTCCCAGAGACACAAAGGCATACAGGCTGCTCCCGCACTGCTTTTCTGCAAAAAGGAAGTTCTCATTCAGGAGGGGGATATACATACAGGAAGAGTGCTCTATGTGTATTCTCTATGAATACTGGTGGGTAAAGGCTAGGTGGAGACAGAGTGGCCACAGATCCTCGGTGGTGTCCTGTTTGATTGCTGAAGCATTTATTGATAAGATACAGCGTCACACTACTTATCTTTAGAAAAAGACATCCCATTATCTTGTGTATCACAAACCACACACACATATGACAGTGAGATCAAAGAAGTTTTAAAGCATTTTCAAGTGGGCTCTTTTATGGCTCGGGTGAGCAAAAAATGTAAGCCTACTTCGGCATTCTTCTGTTGGAGCACAGTTATGATGTAAATGAGCTCCTCTGACCAGCCTATAATCCTGGCTCTCAAGATTGTATTGATTTGCAAGTAAAACGATTCAAATACCCCTAACGATAGATAGATAGATAGATAGATAGATAGATAGATAGATAGATAGATAGATAGATAGATAGATAGATAGATAGATAGATAGATAGATAGATAGATAGATAGATAGATAGATAGATAGATAGATAGATAGATAGATAGATAGATAGATAGATAGATAGATAGATAGATAGATAGATAGATAGATAGATAAGATAGATAGATAGATAGATTATTGTCCACCTTTGTGGAAATTTGTCTTTGGCTTCTCCAAAACATTAAAACACAACCAAGACATTGAATGTTGCATTAAACATACATCAAACTACTACTACACACCATTAAACATAAAACAAGAATTGTGCATTGGGCAAAAACTAAAGCAGGTGGAGAGGAGGTAGGATACTTTCTACCAGGCCCCTGTATGCCATGTCAGGTCTATGTTATCTAACACTGAAGTTCCTCAGTTTTTTGACAGGCGCTGGTTGGTTCTCTTAAATATACTCTCTGAGTTTGCATTAAAACCTAAGGTATGATCAATGATTTTGCCAAAGTACTAAAAATGTTCCACTACTTCCTCAGGCTGGTTGTTAAGTACAACAGGGGTGATTTTACTGATCCCTCTTTGTTTTGTTTGTATTGTAAGTTATTTTGTTTTGGTGACATTAATTCATTTCAAACTCATTTCTTAACCATCCCTCCGATTATTTACACTACATGAAAATGACTTTAATTTTTTCAGAGGTAAAAGCCAGTATCCCATTCTCACACACACACACACACACACACACACACACACACGTTTCCACCCCAGTAGGCAGCTAGTGGGGGAGTAAGGAAAACTTCTTATGATCAGGCTGTCATTTCCTCAGGTTGGCTGTGTTATTCCAGATAGCCTTTGTGGAGGAGCCAATTGGTCCAGCCGCAGACAGAAGGTAGGCTCCTCGCGTTTGAGGTTGTTGGCTCGGCAGGGGAGGGAGGCACTGCTGGCAGGCAGAGACCAGGAGAAAAACAAACACAGTGCTGAAACCAGACAGAGACAACAACTCTGCTGATGAATACAGTTGGACTGTAAATAATTTGTTTTCCTGGTACAATAAAGAAAATATAATGCTGCACAGTGGCACTGCAGATGAAAGAGGAGGATATTACATTAATCTTTGCTTTGGTTTCCAACCCATTACATCCCCCCTCTTTTACTGAGCATCACTGAACAGAAGGCTGGTTGAAAGTGCAGAAGCACTTTATTAATCCCTTAATGGTGAAATTCAAATGTTGTCGTTGTATTACACAAATAGGCCCAAAATACACACACATGCACACATACACACAAGATCCACAAAGGAGCTGTGTCAGAGCGAAGGGGAAACCACGTTTGCTGGTCAGTTGGGATGCATTGCCTTGCTCAAGGGCATATCAGAAATGCCCAGTAAGTGAATTGGCAGGTCCCCCAGCTACCAGTCAACAATCCGAATTTTGGCCAAGTTCGCCCCGGACTGAGCTGCTGCCACCCCCAACAAGTGCGTTTACATTTTGAAATAATGCCATGCCATTTTTGCCAAGATTCTCTTAAATATAGATATTTATCTCTCAATGAACTTTCCTAAAAAAATAATAATAATAAAAACATAAGAAATAAAATTAAAAAAAATATTTTAACTGGATCTTAGAGTAGCCTCCAAAAAACATGCTTGTGTACTTTCAGTTGAACAGTTTATAGGCTAAATCGTATGATATTATATTATTTCACCCCCACTTGCCATACAGACAAATCAAACACTTGGAGTATTGCATCACCTGTAGCGACATATAGAGTCATCCCACCAATCTCTAAAATATAAGATTACAATCAAAGGCACCCCTCAAAAGGTCACCTGAAATATGATGACTGGTTTAATTCAACTACAACTACAATATGAATACATGTCGTTTTGACCTTCAAGAGAAATTAAAATTATGTGTCTGGCCTTACAAGTCCCTATTTAATAAATAACATTCTGGATAGGGCCCTTCATCGTAATGAGTACTTTTAAAATGCTTATGTCCATGTCAGCAGTGGAAAAAAAACTGAAATATTTACTCTCTACTTAACCCTCATGTTGTCCTTGGGTCAAATCTGACCCATTTACAAAGTTTCTATATCATAAATTTGGGTTTCTTTCAACCAAAGTGCCCAAATATAACATGAATGGTTCCAAAAAATTGAAATGGTTCCAAAACAGTAACGTTATACTGACATATCTTTGACATAGCTACAGTATACCCATCTGTGATTATCCACTCCACATCTTCTAATGTTAACAATTAGTCAAAATAATTCATAATTTTGCTTTACTTAGCTCAGAAATTAGGTATAATAATGAAGTGTGTTGACCATTGAGTTCCAGCAAGAAGTGGAAAACTAGTGATGACAAGTTGGAATGAAGTTGGCTAAGAAGATGTAACGCAGAATTGGGTGATAATTTATACTTTATGTTTTATAAACAGGTAACGTTAAAACAGACGAGGACAACACAAAGGTTAAGTTAATGTTGTATTGGCATCAAAAATAAAGTAGGCTACCAAAAGTAAAAGTACTCAATATACAGAATGTCCCATTTCAGTAATATGTTAATATAATTTTACTGGATTATATATTGATGCATTAATCTGGAGGCATCACTAACTGTGCAATTGGTAAAGGTGGGGCTAATTTCAACGAATTGACATACTGCTGTGTATCTTAATCCATAATAAAACATCATGATTTATTAGTTAATTTGTATTTTGTATTAATAATTTGAAAATGTAAAATAACAAACTAAAGTTATTAAGCAAACGTAGTCAAGTAAAATGTACAATATTGACTTCCAAACTGTAGTTGGGTAAAAGTATAAAATAGGACAAAATAAAATACTCAAGTAAAGTACCTAAAAACTGTAGGCTAGTTTTGTAAATATGCTTACTGGTAGTTCCACTGGTCCATGTTGCTGTTAATACTTTTACTAGAATAAAGGGTGTGGATACTCCTCTTACACTGTTTATAAGTACGAGGACACATCAGGGCCAAGGACAACACACTGTACTGTGTCTAATAATCATAGACAACAGTAATAATGGATTTGAAGGCTTCCGAGAATTTTAAAACCAGGTCAAAGAGCGCCCCCTTGTGTTACAGAGGCGTGACTCCAGCTCAAACCCCAGTAAACAGTGACGTGTTTTTGTCACAAATCACCTCTTGGTGGGGACAGGAGACGGATCTTCCTCCTCTACTGTACATTTACTTATCTATCCTGCATAAACAAACAATTTCTTATCCCTCAGAGACGACTAAAGGTTTCGCAGGAAGCAGACAGTTCATCGGTGATGGCCTCGGTTAAAAAAGACGACAGACTGACGAGCTCTCAGAGCTTTATGTGCGTCGGTTTCGCCGGGGTTTTCAGTAAAACCGTCACGTCGCCCCTTGAGGTGGTTAAAATTAAAAGTCAGGTGGGAACTTTTTATTGCAAGAAGGGTTTCTGGCAAAGTTTTGCCCTCATCTACCAGCATGATGGAATTCGAGGATTTTGGAAAGGAAACCTCGCCTCTTGTCTGCGCTTGTTTCCCTACACCGCAGTTCATCTCACAACATACAAAAAGTAAGTAAAGGTTTAATCTGAATCGTTTTGTCTTATATCGACCTAAAACATATATTGTGGTTGTTTTTCATGTGGTTTGTTCCGTGTTTATGCCAAACAATAGGTGGCCCATCTATGGTGCCAAACTAACGTTAGCTTAGCCATCTTGGTCAGCTGACACTGAGTTAGCAAGTTTCTTTGGCGAACACTGTAAAAAAACAACAACTAGAGAACACATATTAACATCAGTAGAAGAGTATGTGGTCATCGGGTTAATTGTTAATTGTTTGACATAATAAAATCACTAAAGGGTTCGTTTAAATGATTTGTTTACTTTCATCTCTGCAGCTAAAGAAGTACTTCCTGTTCTACCATATGTAAACATTCTATTTTATTAGCCAATCAGAAGGCTGCATTGGCTCTGTCGATACTTAAAGTGACAGTGGTTAATAAAAAAATAAAAATGTGCCTTCCTCTATTGGAATTTAACATACGGGTATGTAGTTATGCACCCTGTATTTTAAGGAAGAATATTTATTTATTTATTTACGATACATTATTCATTCGCAAAGAAAATTGGTGTCCTTAAAAGGTTGGATTTTCCAAAATGTTTTGAATTAAGGCATTAAGATCAATTTCCAAAAGATGTTTTTTTATTCCTCTTTTTAATCAACTTTAGCATCGGTGTGTAAACTTATTCTAGCCACTGTACACATACACTACCAGTCAAAAGTTTGGGGTCACCTATAAATTTCCGTTGCACTCTATTATAGATAGAATACCAGCTGAAATCACTTCAGGGCAGCAGTTTTCAGATTACATTATGTAAGGGTTCTCCAAAGTTTTTCTAGTTATTTTTTTAAATGATATCAGATTAGTAAAAGGAATGTGCCTTTTGAACATTGGCTGAATGGTTGCTGATAATGGGCAATGAATTAAATATCAGCCACCCACTCAGATCAGCTGGTATTCAGTATGTATGTATGTATATATATATATATATATATATATATATATATATATATATATATATATATATATATATATATATATACATACATACATACTGAATATATATATATATATATATATATATATATATATATATATATATATATATATATAAACTAACCAAGACAAAGGACAGAATCAATCACTTATTCACTTTTTGATCAATGCAATCTGTACACTTAATTTTGCCATCCTCTGTGTCCAGGATAGTCCACCTTCACATGGATGAACTGGGCTTCATTTCTCAGTGGAGAGCCATATTTGCCGGCGGACTGGCTGGTATTGCTGCTGCCCTGACCACGTACCCTCTGGAGGTGGCAGAGACCAGGCTCATCGTTCAGAACTGCAGACAGCCCACATACATCGGCGTAGCTCACACACTCTCAAAGATCTACAGTAATGAAGGGCTGCTTGCTCTCTACAGGGGCTTTTCCCTCACTTTATTGGGTGTGTTTGTATATTCCTAGCAGTCATGTAGTTCTAATATTTCAAAATATTTAATATCCACTCCTTATTAAAGGTATTTATCTTCCTCCTGACAAGAGTTTTCGTCTGCAGTCTTCTCATCATTTGCAGCACACATTTCATGAATGATATATTTTACTGTAACTTACAGTTAACTTCATTTGTGTACAGGTGCATTTCCCTTTTCTATAGGATGCTATGCAGTCTACATGAACTTGGACAAACTCTGGCAGGAGCCTCCTTTTCGCTTCACTCCCCTTCAGAACTTCATTAATGGCTGCCTCGCAGCGGGAGTGGCCCAAACACTCTCCTACCCTTTTGAAACAGTTAAACGGAAGATGCAGGTAATTTACTACTCAAACACTTTGCTTTCTCCATGTAGGTTCTTGTTTAAGGAGAAACCTATTAAATAATTTCAATAATTAGTAAGTATAATTCATACATATGACATCAACATTCAAGTTGCTGTTCCTAGTCAGTTAGCCAACTAATTGTCATTAGGCTCATGATCAATTAAGAATGTTTATGATCTTTCAAAGGGAAGTATACATTTGCAAGATTTCTAAAGATTTCTATACGTGACAATACAACTGCATAGGGTGGCAGTCACTCATTCAGTAGGGAGTTGGGTTGGGAACCGGAGGGTCGCTGGTTCAATCCCCGTACGGACCAAAGTATGGTGGTGGACTGGTAGCTGGAGGGATTCTCGGGGCACTTTCCATTGGCTCACTCTGACATCTCTCCATTAGTGCATGTATTGGTACTGAGCATGTGTGTGTAATTCAGGCCTGTGTGTAGTAACAACAGAGTGTAAATTGTAATTTCCCCTTGCGGGACTAATAAAGTATTTATTATTATTATTATTATTATTATTATTATTATTATTATACAGAAAATTTAATAGGTGTTTCAATTAAACAAACTAATCCTCTTTAAATGTATCAACTATGACTCGTTAAAAATTGTTTCTCATCATTCTTGGCTGAAATTATTTGACAGATTTACAGTATATGTAATTTGTGTTGGCTGCATTACCACATGTAGTCCACGGGGAGGCAGTGGGCATGTACCTAAATTCAGTTTAGCTTATCTGGATCATTTAATGTTTTTTTAACATGGAAAGTTTAAAATGTTTATATCATTAGCAGTTTTTAAACTGACCCTCAAAATAATTGAAACGGCTATCGCTATTTATAGCATTGGTCTGCACTCCTTTCCCGTGAAGTGATGTTTGAGATGCCTGCTGCATGTTGGGGAGGACACATGGGGAATAACAATGGCGCAGCAAAGGACAGAATACTACATCCGGTTTTATCAGCCTATTTTTAGCTACCACAAGGTTCAACAGCAGCTGGGAATGTGAATGTGTCCCAGGTCTTCTGAAGCTATAGATAAGTTCTCTAAAGATAGCCGGTTAGTATCAGACAGCAGCAAGCAAGGTAAGAGTTGCGTATGTCCAGTTCACTAAACCATCACAACCATGTCACCTTACTATAAAGAACAATAATGATTTAACTTGGGGATTCAGCTCTTGTCTATGTCTCACAGTTAAGCATTAAAAGTCAGGCAGAGAATAGATGATAGTGAAACAGCTGAGGATGTTTGCAGAAGCTTAGGGTAGCTAAGTATTGTTTAATTCACGGGACAGCTTAATGTTTCCTCGACAAATGAAGCTGTTTGAACAATCTAATACCTCAATGGCTGCGTGTGCTCCCTTTGGGAACCTTGAAACTTCTAAAGATACATTTCCTCCATCACACAACAGTCAGCCTGTAGAGTCAGCGTGACTGTCTCTTATAGTTGAGCTTTGATATGCTGTTAACTCACATAATTATATATCTTTTTTTAAGTTTCCTCTTCCTGTTAACCAGGTTCGCTCCCAAGTTTCCATCTCCCGTGTGACTATTTTAACTAGGGTTGCAAAAGGGCGGACATTTTCTGGTAAATTTCCAGAAACTTTCCATGGAAAGTTAAGCTGGGTAATTTTGGAAACATTCTAATTTGGAAACTTTCATGGGAATTAATGGGAATTATGGGAATTAATGGTAATTAATGGGAATTTACAAGAATGAACTGGAAATGTTGGGTAATTCATACACATTCCATGTTATACAAACATAAATATCAACATTTTGTTTTGTAATAAGCAGACAGGCTTGTACAGATAATACAAATGTTTATTATTTGTCAGCAATTAAAACCATAGAACATTTCCCTCAGTAATACAAGCAAAACCTACTTGACTGGATGTAGTCTTCAATCTGTTTTCAATCAGCTTCAATCTGCTGTAGAATGTCTAGAAAGGATTTGTACAGTGGGGTTCAGTAGGCTAAGTAGTAGCCCAAACCATTGACCTTTAGCTTAAGGTAGCTAGCATGCTGCCTTTAATTCACTATGGTTATGGTTCTATGCATGCTAAGCTAACCATCAGCGCTTTCTATTGTTTCCAGCCAATCAAAAACAAGTGGGCTTTACAATTAACAAACATAAGTTAATAGCGATGGGTTATGTATTATGTTTATTCCCATTAATTCCCGTTAATTCTAATATAGTTCTGTTAATTCCAATGGAATGTTCAAAACGTTGTGTTTATTATATGGTTCTCTTGTCCCTATATTTAATTTTGTAACAGTGTTGCTTATTTTATTTAATAAATAAATGTTATATTTAGCCAATTTGAGCAGGTTCATTGCCATAAAATTAAAATCAGTACACCACTAATTAGCAAAACACTGCTGATTTATAACTTAAACCTTTCTCTAAATTGCAATGCGTTTCATCTGTACACATAATGACATTTTTCTGATTCACTGCTGTTCATTTTCACCTTTATTCTTTTCCCAGGCGCAGAGTGCCCATCTTCCCCATTTTGGTGGAGTTGACGTCCATTTCAGTGGAATGATGGACTGTTTCATACAGGTGGTTAAAAACAAGGGTGTCCTCTCACTGTGGAATGGCCTTACTGCCAACACAATAAAGGTACCTTTTCACTTGTTTTTTATTATTATTATTTATAGCTCTGCCATATATTGTACTCTTGATCAAAAGTACTGGTCTACTTTATCTTGGAACTAAAATAACTGCACATGCTCAGGAACACAAATAACTTTATGACGTTGAGAGAATTGTAACCCATGGCCTACACAAAAGGGAGAGTGAGGACAGGGTGGGGGGCATGGAAAGCAATGTTCAGTGTGTAATTCATAGATCACGTGCAAGGTGAGCAAAGTCTGTCTCTGGAACAACATGCTCCACTCTCCAATTTCAGCTGCAAATGTCACAATAGTTGGACGTTGTTTTACAAAGTGAAGGCCTTGTCATGAGCAGCTTTTTTTTCTTCACCACAACTGTCAACCTGAAAGAAAATAAGTTGTAGACACATTACATTTTTATTTGGTAATACCCAAATCAGATCACAACCTTCTCTGTGTGGATTTATGGTCAATTTATTCACATGAAGTGTTGACAGCATCACACTGAAAGAAACTCTTCTCTATCTCCCAACCTCTTTCCTGACAGATTGTTCCCTACTTTGGCCTTCTTTTCACCTGCTTCGAGATGTGTAAGCAGGGCTGCCTTTACCGCAACGGGTACATCGTCTCACCCCTGAGCTACAAACTTGCACCGGGGGTCGACCAGAGCCTCGGGCCGTACGAGCTGGAAGACGCAAAGCGCTACTTGAAAAACAGGAACTTTGGGTCGGGGAGTCGTCTTTCAGAAACCGCTGGTGAAACTTGATATGAGAAGATATCTTGTAGGGATGCAGGATTCAGAAAATATCACAATTCAATTCAATATCAATTTTTAGGCTCAAGATTCGATTAAAAATCGGTTTTCAATTCAAAAATGATTCTCAATTTTTAAAAACAATTCAAACAATGTAAATGTAGTTACTTTTCCCATGTGATAGTATACAAAACGGGAAAAAATAAATATGAATCGATTTTGAATTCTATGAATTGATTTTGAATCTGTAGAGCTTGAATAGCGATACAAATGTGAATCAATTTTTGTTTGCACACCCCTAATATCTGCTGACCACACTTGACCAGCAAATTGAAATACTTGTTGTGTCTATGATATTTACATAACATTTCAGGTTTCAGGTCTTCATAGAAGGCGTTACCATCTATTTAAATGATGTCCTGTCAGCAACGGTCTACCTCTTTCAGAAACATTGTTATTTCATCTGATGGTATTATTTGTTAATGAAATGTTCTCTCACCCTTCATGTCTTTCCCAAACTGTTTTTAACCAAACATTATGTGCCTTGAGCATTAACTATTTATTTCAGGACTTATTTCAGTTATTGACATCAAATGGTGCCATATGGTGTAATAGATTCTATTTGTAATGTATAATGAATGGAGAAATGTTGATGCTTCTTATGTTTGAGTATGATCAATCACGTAAATGTGCTAACAATAATTGTGATGAAAGACATACATAAAACATTAAAATTTAATTTAGACAACTTTTGCTCCAAAGGTGTTCTTTTTGTATATTTTTGTACGTCTTATATATATTTATAATATGGCTTAACCTTGAGTTTTTTTGTTGTTGTTTTTTTACTTCAGTGAATGACTCCATTTTGACCTATAGTTAAAACAACCTAATGTCTGCACTTTGCTACTAGTGCACCTTGTTTCCAATGAATTTCCGTTTGTCTAATGATTATGTAAGATAAAAGGCAACGCTTCTGGTGAGATTTCAATCAGGCCGACTTGATATTTTAAGTATGGTTGGATCAGTCACCTGATTCAATACTGTACACCTCCATACTGTGGGAAACTGAGTGACAACTAAAGGACATGAACAAATGGGATGACCTTTCCCCACCATAGCCTTCAGGCTGCTTTAAAAGGGACATTTGACATGACTTTGAGTCAAATGTGATCCAAAAAACTAAAAACAATGGAACAGTTCTGTTGAGATGTGATTCAATCAGAATATCTAGACAACTAATTAAGTAGAATAGTTAAACTGTTTGGTCTTGTTGTTAGATTACTTGGGTAGTAATAAGAGCACCAAATCTGAATCAGAGGACATCAATTGACCCCGCCCACTTTTACAACAGCTGACCAATCAGACGCGTGAGTCGAAGTTCACGGTTTCTCTCGCGTTCAGTCTTCTTAAATCCCCTCTCTTCTAGTTAGGAGTCGGCCATTTCAACTCCACCGGCAAACCCCACCGACTAAAGTAATAGGACTGTGTCTGATAACATTTGAAGATGAGTGAGACAGCTATTTCCTTCGCCAAGGACTTCTTGGCTGGTGGCATCGCCGCTGCCATCTCCAAAACAGCTGTAGCCCCCATCGAGAGAGTCAAGCTTCTTCTCCAGGCGAGTGCTAACAGAATAATTTCACATGACTCTTTAATTAGTTGCTGCTGTTAATTAGATCCTATGCTTGTGTGTGCAACACAAAACTGTCGTTGTTAATTTGCAGCATTTTCAATCAGTGATTTCTAAGGGATGAAGGGGAAATTTAACAAGATGTAGGCCTAATGATAAATTGTGGTTAAGCACGTAAAGCTGATGCATTGTTAAAAGTAGAAGCTGGAGTGTAAATACAGTGAAGAGCAGCTCTGCCAGAGTTTGCTGCAGGCACAGACAGGCAATGAGGCGCATCAGACCTGTTACGTAATATGCTACACGCTGCCAGTAAGCTGCTGTCTTACAAAGCAAAAAATGCAGTGTTATAAAAACCAGACAGGGCAATCTGCCGTGGCTACGGTGTTCAAAGTGCGTATATTCCATGACAGGTCTTTATTTTGGCTTGACAAAAACCAGCCAAGGTCACAGCAAGGTTTGCAACTTGGCACTCCACTGCTGCATTGGGCCTGGGCTCAACAACAGCAGCAGGAGGGGCTGTGAATTGTTGAATGGATGCCATCAGAGTTGTACTAGTTGCACATGGATTGTAATGTGTCTTTCAGACAGACACACAGGGGTCATGAAATGACAAGTTAGAGGGTTAACTGGTTCATTCTCACTGATGAAGAAATAGGCTGATGTCAAACTTGATCTGCTTATCCTGCCTTTATATTATAAACTCTAATGACTATATCTCTACTTTTTAATTACAGGTACAACATGCCAGCAAACAGATTACAGCTGCCACACAGTACAAGGGCATTATGGACTGTGTCGTCCGCATCCCCAAAGAGCAGGGATTCCTCTCATTCTGGAGAGGGAACCTCGCCAACGTCATCCGATACTTCCCCACTCAGGCCCTCAACTTTGCTTTCAAGGATAAGTACAAGAAGATTTTTCTCGATGGCGTGGACAAGCGCACACAGTTCTGGAGATACTTTGCGGGTAACCTAGCGTCTGGTGGCGCCGCCGGAGCCACTTCCCTCTGTTTTGTCTACCCCCTCGACTTCGCCAGAACACGTCTGGCTGCTGATGTCGGCAAATCCGGACAGGGGCGTGAGTTCAAAGGCCTGGGAGACTGTTTGGTGAAGATCTTCAAGTCTGATGGCATCAAAGGTCTTTACCAAGGCTTCAATGTGTCAGTACAGGGCATCATCATCTACAGAGCCGCTTACTTTGGCGTCTACGACACAGCAAAGGGTGAGTTTTCATTATCAGTCATTGAAAAGCTTGTGTACCCTGTCTCAGTGGAGCCTTTGAAACTTGTTAACCCTCCTGAGTTCTCTTACAGGCATGCTTCCAGACCCCAAGAACACACACATTTTTATAAGCTGGATGATTGCTCAGACTGTGACTGCATGCGCTGGTTTTGTGTCCTACCCCTTCGACACTGTCCGTCGTCGTATGATGATGCAGTCTGGACGCAAAGGAGGTAATAAATGCGCACAACGTATCAAAAGTAGAATTTTCTGTTTTTGCTGCTGATGCTATAATAAACATGTGACATCTTTTGTAATTCTCCCCCCCCCCCCCCTCCCAGCTGACATCATGTACACTGGAACCATTGACTGCTGGAAGAAGATTTCACGTGACGAGGGCCCCAAGGCCTTCTTCAAGGGAGCCTGGTCTAATGTGCTCAGAGGCATGGGTGGTGCCTTCGTGCTTGTCTTGTATGATGAGCTTAAGAAAGTCCTCTAAGTTGTTTTTGTATGTTCACTGTTCATGTTGTGACGTTTTACTGTAACATATCTTGTACATTTTGGAAGAATTTAAATGCCAGGCTATATTTATAGGGACCAACTAGTATTTTCTACTAGTTGCACAGGGGGAAGCTGTTATGCTCTTCTCTCTTGGCCCATGTTTTTTTTGTTTTGCCTCTTACCAGAATGTCATTCCCTGAACACAGGAACCTTGCTGAAAAAAGAGAAATAAACAACCTACTGAGTGAATCTCTTTCCTGGTTTCTGTGATAGAAAGTATAAAGGGTAACCTTATAGACAGAGTGGCCGAGTGTTGCAGCTCACGTGCTGCGTCCGGGATCCATTTGGCAGCGTCCTGTGTGAAAGTAAGCTTAGTGCTGCAGAGGGCTCTCAGGTTGTAGTTGGAGGTGAGCCAAAATCAGCTGAGGAAGTTGACCTGACAATATTTCAACCAAGCCATACTTGCAGAAAAGTGACACGCAGGAAGTTGCAAGCTTTACCATTATCTGTAGCAAGGTGGATTAATCCAACCTTCTAAATTTACTTTCATCTACTGCCAAGTGTCTTCTGACTCCCAACTGGTGTGACTGAGAACTTTAACCTTGAGCTGTTTGAACATTCACTAGTACGACGCACCTGCTCTAGTTATTTATTGTCATGGTCTAGGGCTCTGTAGAGCTCTTGTCAAATTAAAGTAAGTAAAAACTTAATTCTAGCTGTTTATTACAGTCACGAAGCAAAGGACACTGAGGGTTCATAGTTAGGTTTTAGGCCTGTGTTGATGTGTATTTTAAGGGATGCCATAAATTGAATTCCTAGCTTGCCACTTGTAAAGCAGCGCATGATTGTAGCCTACACAGGACAGGACAGAAAATGTACTTTTTACTGGTCATTCTAAATTATAATAGCAGATTGTAGTTTTTGTTTGAGTGCTGCCTATCCAAATATGAGGTCACAGGGCCACTTGGCAAAAATGTCAGTACAGCCAAGTTCTGTGTCTACGGCTGCCTTTTAACATTACAGAAATCCTCTTGAATATTCAGTCACTGCAGCTGTAATTACTCAAAGTGTGACTACATAAATAAAATCTATGAGAATATGTTATGTTAGGGTCTAAAATATTAGTCCAGCTTTAAAACATAATTCACTTTTGCAGCTCATTTTATGCTTAAAATGAAAGGTTCAAAATCATTAACCAAGGCGCTAAAGCCTTGTGTTCTTGACAACACAAATGAATGTTTCTCACTGTATTTAGTGTGATTGTCTATTAGACTTACAACTTATAGTAGGAGTAAAATACCATAACTGCTGAAGCTGATATCTTATACATTGAGGTGAATGTGTGTGGTCATCCTGAGAAATAAGTATGTAGTCCCTGTGTCTTGCACACTTGAACGGAGGACATAGATGGAGGACATTACTTATTTTAGCAACACTATCAGATTACATGATTTACTCTGCAGGGTGTAGTCTAATCTCCTTTCAGTGATTCTGAAAGTCTTGGACATAAACGATAACCAGGGAAATCAGTTTTTAATACTGTTTTGACCACTCCAGCCCCGAAAGTCCCTCTCAGCAGGTAGCACATAGTTAATCCTAAAAATCAGCAGGCCTCTTTCTACAGCTGCTCCATTACAACTTTAACAAGGATTAGTGAATCTGTGTGTCTGTCTGTGCTTCCTCGAGGTCAAGTCGGGGTTAACAAGTCAGACAAGTGCCGTCTTTAATACTGTTTATTTATAGTAGGCTGCAATGATACATTAATTAATATTTCTCAGTATTGAGAGGCTCTTGAAAACATGTTTATTAATAATTTTGAAATGTGTAAATAAGTCTGCATTTACATGAAAACCTATGAAGATAACTGCAGACCAAACCAAGACGTGTGACACACATTGATTGAAAAGGGTCTCAAAGATGAAGGTCAGGGAGAGTTTTATTTTCAAATTAACATGGTGAAAAACATTCAAATTCATTTTAGTAAATCGTTAAGCCCTTACACTGAACGTCCCTGATATTGCAAATAGAAACACCTGCTGTTACTCCTTTGTGTTTGACTTTGAGGTGTTGGAGCAGGAAATACTGTATTCAGATATTTTACTTAGATTTTTTTACTTAATAATAATGTAGCAATATTACACTGAAAAATCACTTAGAAGTCCTGCATTCAAAATGTTACTTAGCTTAAAGTACACCGGTGTTGGATATTAGCAGAAAAATGTAGGCCTACTTAAAGTATCAAAAGAAAAAGTACTCATTAGGCAGGAGAATGGTCATTGTAAAGCTATCGTATCATATTCTATATTTAGTTATTACTAATACATTACTATTAATGTTGTAGCCAGTGAATAAAGAGCTACTTTTAACTACTATACTTTGTTACTATTTGGTGAGTTTCTATTTGAAATGTTAATTTGAAATGTAAAGCTGTCAGATAAATGTAGTGGAGTAAAAAAATAAGTATTTGCCTCTGAAATGTACTGGAGTAAGTATGATAAGCAAAATACACTTAAATAATCTAATCTAAAATATTCATTATTTTACGCAATTATATTATTAGATTACTATTAATAATGCATTAATGTGTAAATCTACATTGCAACATATTAATAAGATCATTTGTTACATGTAGGGTTGCAAAATTCTGTGAATTTTCAAATTTTGAAACTTTCCATGGGAATATATGGGAATTAACAGGATAGTTTTGAGTATTGCTTGTTATAATACTGTTAGTCTATAACAGTATAAGATGGAGTTTGTGTGGATTACCCAACATTTCCAGTTAATTCTTGTAAATTCCCATTAATTCCCATAATTTTACATTAATTCCCAGTAATTCCCATGACACCCCGTCCCCTCCCCCTCCCTTCGACACACTAACCCTCCAACCCCAATCCCCAAATCCTTCTTGTCACTTATTGGCCGGTACACTGTTTATGTTTCATGTTTTTGTTGGCTTTTGTAGACCCTGGGCTGTCTACAGAGGCCGCGGTTTTTTTTTTACAGTGTGTTCAGGAGACAGGCTTCTAGCTGATAGTGAGGAGATGTTTGCTGTATGTGACAAAAAATGTTGTAGGCTAAAAAATGCGTGACATCGCTTAGAGCACCTTTAAAAGGGTTTGATAGTCAATGTTTACACATGGAGGTTTACGGATCACTGGAGCTTCAGCACTTCACATCAAAAGCCTTCTGTCACGCAGCCTGTTGCGTAATTTCAGCTGTGAGACTGAATTGCGTCATAAATTCACTGGGTCATGACCTCAGTGATTTCCACTCATGAGGACAAACCACACAAGGCAGTAGGGTTTTTGATAGTTTAATTGATTTAATCCATTCCACTTTATTTATATAGCACGATTTAAAAAAAAAAAGGTTACCAAAGTGCAGCACAAAAAGATAATACAGAAGGAATAGATAACACAATAAAAGCACAATAAAAAAATGAGGTACCAAATAAAAAGATAAAAGGAATAAAATAAATCGAAAAAATAAAATAACTAAAAATGCACTGCCAGCATTTGGTAAAAATATTCATGTATACACATAAGATCAACCCTCTACCTGGTGTTAAAAGCCAAAGAGGTGGGTTTTAAGAAGAGTTTTAAAATGAGACAGAGAGGAGGCTTGTCTAAAGTGAAGAGACAGCCCATTCCAAAGTTTTGGAGCTGCCATCAAAGACCATGACTTCGGTCTTTTCTTCATTAAAATCTAGAAAATGTAAGGACATGCCAGGTTTAATGTCATGTAAACACTGTAGCAGTGGGTTAACAGAATTGGAATCAGATTTTTTGAGGGTGACGTAAATCTGGCTGTTGTCCGCAACAGTGAAAAGAAATGCCATGTTTCCTGAGACTAGAACCAAGTGGGAGTAGATAGAGAGAAAACAAAAGTGGGCCAAGCACTGAGCCCTGTGGGACCCCACATGAGAGAGTAGCCGTGGAGGACACCGAGTCATCAAGGCCAACACAGAAAGTCCAATGTGACAGGTAGGACCTGAACCATTCCAGTGCTGTGCCACTGGCGCCACCCACTGCTCCAAATTAGCAATCAGGGTTTCATGGTCCACTGTATCAACTGATTCAGACATGAGTATGTTAGTTAGTATGAGTGTGTTACACAGAGTATGTGCTTATAGTATTCCAGCCATTCTGCTTAGTAGATACATTTATAATGTGAAGAGCATTGTATGGATAAATGTAATAATACCCCTAAAGGTCTGTCTGAACGTTTTCCATAATACATCCATAACCATGAGGGTTTCCTTCAGACATGATTATCGTATCCAGTAATTGTAGAACTATTTCCATAGTGTATTCACTGTCATTCTTACTGTGTATATTCATCGTTTCCTCTTTTACAGGCATACTTTTTGGCAGTTGTCTGCAGTTGGCTTTGCTGCCCTCTATGTTGTCAAATTTACCATCCACAGTAGTTGTTGAAGAGCAGTGTTAGCGTCACCTTGTGGTAATTAACTTATCTGCTCCTTCCTTAAATTATTAAGTAGGTTTTCACATACAAATAATTTTCCTTGGTGTTTTGGTGTATAACAAAAAACATAGTAAGAGAAAAAAGAGAAACAACTACACTACCTCAAATGTCAAGAATCATGAATATGAAATGGACAAGTGTGCAATAAAAATAAGTAATATATGTTTGTTTTTTTAAATGTACAGTATTTGAAACAAAGAGGATGAAGTGTACAAATGTTAACAGTATAAAGTATGAAGAATATGTACAATAATAATAACCCTAATGAATAATTCAATACCAATTCAATAGTACTTATTCATTTATATTAATATTAAATATTAAACCAGTGGTTTCCAACCTTTTGGGCTAGAGACCTTTTACAAAACAACGAGTTTCTTATGAGTTCAGATGTTTTTTAAGTTAACAGTGATTTCCCCTCTAAACCTTTTTCAGATGGTTTCTTTTAAATAATCATTTTTGGCCAAAGAGGTCAAATTATACATTATTTCACATAAAAAAATGTGTGTGGCAGAACTTTGCTTCAGAGCTTCCTGCTTTTAGGTAAAGCTGTTACCTAAAGCTAGTAACTTTTATTCCTGTGTTTTATATGAAATGTTTCTTCTGTTTTTTTATGGGTTTTATTTTCTTTTAACTGTTTTTATTGTTTTTAACTGACTTTGTGTAAAGCACTTTGAATTGCCCTGTTGCTTAAATGTGCTATATAAATAAAGCTGCCTTGCCTTGCCTTACCTGTAGATGGCATCCACGTGTCCTTCGTGCAGCCAATCACAGTTCCCCTTTAACCAGTTTAATAAAGTTACTTTTTTCGCAGTTTCAATTTAGGTTACGAGGAAACAGGCGTGTTGTTCTCGGTGCTAAATATGTGGGTGAACACTCCAGCTCTGCCTGTGTGGAGCACACATCAGCTTAAAGTCAGAGAGACAAGCGAGAGTCTTTTGTAAGAAAAGAAGATGTATCTATGGCGATTCTCTATCGCCATAACCATCGGTTTGATGTGGTATTTTTCAGACTGTGTTCGCACAGTGACTCAGTACTTTTTATGTTTGCTCTTTTGTTTTTCTACTCCACTGTTATTCGGGAACAGTGCACGAGAGCGAAGCACTCAAACTGATGAAGAGACAAAGGAAACTCCACTCCAGGTATTAAATACATATTTTTTGCTTTGTCCTTTATCGCTGGAAAGTGTTGCTTTTACGAGCACTACATGACCAGAAACTGAGTCATGTTTCAAAGACGTAAGCCGTATGCCTTAATAAGTGAGATACGTAATATTGTTTTTTTTAATCAAAGTTTATGTCAGTAATCTAACTTGTCTGCCGTGTTTACAGGTCAGGCTACACAAACACCTGAGCTGTGTGATATGCAAAAATCAAGTCCAAAGTCAAATATTGAAAAGTCAGCCTATCAATCGTACAGCCTGAGGTGCATTTGTTTGTACTGAGGCATGAAGAACTTGTTTTCATTCATTACATAGCTTACTCTGTCACCTGTTCAGCAGTCCCTGGTAGGTCTACTTTAGTTGACTCAGTAGTTTTGTGTTTTCCAGGAAACTGTTGACAGAGAGTTGTTTGGTGACTTGACAGATGGAGGAAGCAGCAAACAGGCTGAACCACTGGATTCTCAGTATCAAAATGTAAAGATGTCTCTTCGGCAAGGTGAGGCATGTCTTACACAAGAGAACATGTGTTTTACAGTGGCGGAAACACATTTGTCTTTGCTTTTAATGCAAATGTGAGCAAATGTTTAAAACAAAATCCAGGTTCTACTCTTGACTGTCTGTGTCAGTAAATCTTACATCTTTTTTGACTTGACACAGTTGAAAAGGGCAGTTTTGCATAGACACAACAGCTGGAGCTGACATTACATGAAGCAAGTAAGGTTACTTTTAAGGAAAGAGATAAAAGGATGAAAAAACCCTCAATAGATGGCTGCGATGTGTTAAGCAGGAAATAAGATAAATGGTTTTCATTATCAGCTGTCTTTACTTTGCATCTATTTTGTGCAGCATTTCTTAAACTGGTTTGTGACCGTCTGTATGATTGATATCACAGCTCTTTTAGAATAAGTGTCTTTAAACACGTATTTCAATTCCTCAAGGCTCAAGTCAGACCTTAAAAACCACTGGTTGACCTAAATATAGCACTCACATTCAAATGCATGACTTTGGAATCATCTATGTATTCCTTTTTGTCTTTGCACCTTTTTTAAACTGTCTTTACCCCAAAAACATAACATCTATTTTGCCAACACAAACTCAGCTATATATTAAAGGTTCTATAGAAATGTACAACTCTTTAATCCAAATCACACAACATATTATTATAGAATAGCTTTAGGTTGTGAGAAATGTTATTTCCCTATTTATACAAACAAATACAGCTGAAAAATGTAAAACTATAATAGTCTATTTACATGTGAAGTGATTTTTATTCCAACCTGTTTTTGTGCCTTTTTTTTCATTAAAAGTCTATGTATGCCTTAAATCACTGAAAATATGAATAATTCACAGCTTTAAAAAAAAAAAATGTTATGGTCTACAGACATAAGTGACACATCAGCGCTCTCAGCTGTTTTTCTCAGCTTTTCTCAATATGTTTATATAAATACCGTTATGTTGCTGTAAATAAAACATGCTCTCTAGAGGGACCCATCTTCAGTTCAGAGGGCAATCCTGTCATGGATATTTGTGCTGAGTTTTGAATTGAATAGTTTGGACAAGGGTTCTTGACCTAAGAAGAAAGTTAAAAAAAAAAAAAAAAACAGAGCTTGAATTTCACCAAACAAGCTTTAAAGTCGCTGCGGTCCTTGACTTTGATGTTTAGGGGGAGAGCGGGGGTGTTTGGTGTTAACTTTCCTGTGTAACTGCTCTCCTCAGTGTTTGAGTGTGCCTACGCCCAGCTGGTCCTGCCTTGGTACGGCCTTCCTGAGCCATGCAAGAACCAGCCTCTGCACCAGGTGCTCAGCAGAGAGTTCGACTTCGTAATCAACCGGATCATTGGGAGAGCCAAAGACTTTGATGTTTGCCAGGCCATCGTGGGCTCCGTTCGTATTTTGACCCAACATTTGCATAATGCAAAGCAGTCTGACAGGTGAGACTTTACACGTATTTTATCTCAGAATTCATGCTGCTTCAGTTACACTTTGCACTCAGTAATGTGTCTGATCTCTAAAAATACCTCCATATTTTTTTTTTTTTTATCACCTGTGAATAATTTACCTAACTTTAACAAGACTATACTTACAATGACACCCTAATGGTTGTTTTTATGATGAATGGTACATCGCATTAAGGTTTAGATATGTGTAGTGATAAACATCTATGATCCAGTGCTGTAATAATCACCTCTTGATTGGTTTCTGTTTCAGAGAGCTCTTGTTCAGCTCCAGAGCAGAGGAGCTCGCTGTTCTCCGACAGTTTTCTGACGCTCTAGTACGTAACCTTTTACCCGAATCTCTCTGTGACCTAGAAGTCAACCGCTGTGCCTTAAATGAGGTTATTGCTTTAAAGGGTAAGAAAGCATTACATTTTCTCATCGCAGGAATAAACTCTTATGTAACGGCTAAGCCTCCCAGATCTTCTTTCAAAAGTGTGTAATGTATGTAATCCCTTTTTGTCTTTGGCATTGTAGAGTTTAAAACATGAATTTTGGGCTGCTTAAAAGGAAGGCTGTCTTCTGCGGTCATTTGCCAATTCCCTTTAGGTTTTTGTCTCTTTTTTTTTTTTTTTAGTAACATTTAACATGTCTTATCTCATGGGAGTCTTGCTGTGCAGTAGGTTTTTTGCAATTATGCATGTAGCTCAATTACAATAAGTGCTTTTTACAGCTTTAGTTAAAAGATTATGTGCATCTTGGCAGCTAGAAACCAATAATTTCTATGTTTTTGCTAATAGACACATAATTCAGTCTTTGCAAGAAATTGGAGAAGTTGGTAAATTATACACGGTATATACATATATACAGTTATATTTACAATCCTGATTTTGCCTAATATCGTGATGTATTGTACCATGTATGTATTATGAGCTTTAGAGGTGCTGGTAGGTGGATTTTGTTATCATTGGACAGAGACGAGCTGTTTTCAGTCTTAATTCTATGCTAAGATAACCAGCTGCTTCTAACTCGTGGCAAGAAAGCAAATTTGCATATTTAGGAAAATGTTCTATTCCTTTTTAAAACTACAGAATCTATTATTACTGGCTGCAGCTGTGTTAAGAGGATTCAAAAACATGACTCATTACAATCCTATAATATTGTGAAATGTGAAAATTGTGCGTCCTGATTTTTAGTGTTTATATCATGCCAAACAGTGCTTGTAGGATTAGTATGTTGGCTGTTTTCTTCAGGGTTGGGCCTGTTGGTGAAATGGCTGTCGGACCCCGACAACCTGAACCAGCTGGTGGTGAGCCAGCTGGACAGCGTGACCCCCAAAGGCTCTGTGGAGGAGCTGTGTGGATCAGATCTGGATCAAACCTCTCTGGCTTCACAGGAGCGTGAAGGCGAGGGCAAGGACAGTGAAGAGTGAGTGGCTGTCATCTTTTGCACTCTGCTGGCTTGACCTAGTCACACTGAGCATCAAAGCAACGACTGTGTGAGCCTCTATCTGTGGTGGAAATTGGAACTGACCAGGTTTTTTTATATTCATTTCTAGGAGCTTGGAGGGAGCAGGGATTTCAACCAGCACCAGGATCAAGGCCAAAAGGAAAGGTGTGTTTTTTGATTTGAGTTGTTATGATTAAAGGCTTCTTTTTTATTTATTTTTTTAAAGCTCTTTGACCTTCTTTGTGGCAGTAAACATGATTCTGACCTGGTTTTTAACTTTGAGTTTGAAAACATTTCAGTTGAGTAAGGCAGATGGAGTAGTTTGTGGGTGTTTAGGAAATAGAGGCCTGTGCTTGCATAACACCTTGTTCAACAGTTTGAAAACTAGCAGTGTTGACATTAGAATTTTGTATACCAGCCTGCCTTTCATTGCATAATGAATCTGCTGTTTCTTGTGTTTGTTGGTCCAGACAGCTAATTACACAAACTGCAAGCTGAATGCCAAATAAGTTCTGTATGTGCAACTTCTATCTCGTTGCATTGCAAACAATCCAGAAGTAATGATGGCTAAATAAGAGTTGATTATGCCATGATAATGAACAAAAATGACAAATGTGTGTATTTTCTGTAATGATCATAAATTCTGAAAAAACACAATTTGTCATATGTAAGAATTATATAACTGATGGGCTATTTATTCATTATAAGGCCATCACATTGATTATAACATACACATTTTGGGTATTTTTAGGTAAAATACTGACTAACTCTGACTTTTAAAATGTGGTTGTTGTCATTTTCAGCTAACAAGTTAAAAGAAGGATGGTCTAAATTTGTGGACAAGGTGAAGTCTAAGAAGCCCACGAAGAAGAAGATGAAAAATATAGAGCAGGATCTGATGCTGAGGATGATGTCGTCCCAGGGAGACATGTCCAACGAGGACGAGGTTGATGGCAGCAGGGAGGGCTCCGTTAACAGCCAGCAGAACTCTGACAGGGTTAGTCTGCTGCAAATATAAAGCAATATACTAAACTAAAGATGACAATTTGTGAAACATTACATATTCATTGTTGCTTTTTTGGCCAAACACCATTAGGAGGACGATGATCTGAAGAACTACTTGACAAGCGTCCAAGAGGACATGATGGAATTCAAGCTGTCGTATGAGATGTGGCGCGTTGGCCGCTGGGCTGTCAGCATCCCTCATGTGAGTTATAAATATCAGTGACAGTGTGGAATCTCACAAAGGCTTGTTATCTGTCCACTGAAACTCTGTTAAAGCTTGTCCTTGGATGACATGTTAATATTTGAGCTGGGGTCTGAGTAGGAGTTGACTGTTGTAGGCCAACTGGGATGATGAGGATCTAATCTTTACCATTCACCTGGAGGAGAAGGGCAGCCCTGAGAACCTCCAGTGGGACATCAGGAAGACCTACATGGATGTTGTATACTTTCGCAACACATGGCAGGTAAAAAGGAATAATTTTCTTTCATTTATATATGTGTTCTGCTTTTAACTGATCCAATCACCTCGGATATACACTCAGTTGCCAGTTTATAAGGTGCACCCAGATTAAACCAATTCTGTCCTGCAATAAAACAATTTGGGGTGCAGTTGAATTGTGTGATGCCGACAGGTGTTTCTATTATTTTTGTCTACCTTATTGATGTTAATGAGGATAGGCTAAATGGTGGAAATACCTCTCTCTATTTTGCAAAACAGTTCAACAGCACCACAGACTACAGCCTCCAAAAGTGTCTTGAATTTGAATCTCTCTGAAACAGTTTTAAATGACCTTCATGATGGGAGGGCTGACGTACGTTAGACTTCATTAGTGTTAGCTAGGTGTACCCAGTAGGTGATATTAGGGGGGATGCCATCCATAGCAAAATGACCAAAATGCATGCCCCTTGTTAATCTGCCACCAACCTCTAGAAATGGTTTGAATATTATGAATCATACATGATGTATTTTGCTGACATGCAAAGCAAATTTCACCCAGAATAAAATTGAGAGAAATACGGGAACAAAATGACAAATTCCCTTTTGATGAACCATAATCACGCAGTCCAATGTTATGAATTTCTATAGGACAATTTAAAAAGATGGTTTTTGAAAAAAATAGACAGGCATCATCATGTGTATTGATTTGAAAGAAGATCTTTTGGTTGTCAGGATTTATTTCCTTTTGATTTTAGAGAAAAGGGTTGTTTCCTGCTTACTGTATATTCAGTGTGAGACAAACTTTTGCCTGATTTGAAAAAACAGTCCTGTGTCCTAAAAATCACACTTTTTTTTTTTTTTATTGTTTTTGCCTTTTTTTCAGGACTCGACCAACCTGCCCACAATCCTGGTGCTGGAGGAGTCGGAGGTCAACAATAAGTTTGAAGAAGAAGCCAGAGTATCTGTGGAGCATTTCCTGCAGGTTAAAGACACCAGGATAAAGCATAGATATTCTGACATAACTTCAATTACAATCTTTATGACTCAACATGTTGGTATGTTCTTTTCCAGGAGTTAGTTTCTGATAATCTGATTGGCCCCACTCAACCGGTTTTCCAATTCCTCTGCCCACTTGACAAACTGCTGAATGAGGAGGAACGTTATGAAGGCGTGTGGGGCCTTCTGAGCGGCTTGGCTTACCTCTTGACTCCAGGTCAAGAGGAAGACGAGGTAAACTTACTCTGTTACTCCTTTTAATGGTTATAATAAAGTTAGGGCAATGACCAAAACTATGGAAATAAGATTCAAGTTTAAAAAACACCATATTTTTGTACCGCACATTGCTGCAGAACCTGTTTTCACCCTGTATGTTTAGGTCTCTGTTTTAGCTACAGAGTGAGACATCTCACTTCTATACTATCTTGGTTGGGAGTCGCACATGCGCAGTAGCTAGTTAAGATCCCATCAGCTAGATAACTCTTTCTCCAACTTTGGTCAGTACAAGGCAGGATTAGCTGGAGACTTCTTTTAAACAAGGGGCACTTGTGGAGTACCTGCAGAACAGGGACATGGAAGTAGTTCTTTTGGAGATTATGTTGAACTAGTGTGTGTTGTAGCAGTGTTTTGCCATTATGGGAACGAGCTAGCCCTAGCATGTGCTACAATTTGCCACCTCGTCTCGGCTAGTGACGTAGAAAGCCGTGCAGATTTTGAACAGCTCATCTGGAGACTGAAGGCAGAGGACCTCCAGAAAACAGTTTCTCACTAAAAACAGCATGGATAGCTTTTTTCAAGTTTGTACATGTGTGGAAGCACCAGAGACACAAAATTACACAAATAACCCAAATCACAGAAAAAGTGATTTTTATTTTTTTTTATTTTTTAATAATATGGGCACTTTAAGCAACTGGGGTTGAAGATATCCTGATTTGTAGCTCCTGCTATATGTCAAGAGTACGGGATATTCACATATAAATCAACATCCATTATATTAAAGCCCTTGCCAAACAAGTTCACACATTGCAGATTTAGCCTATCGTCACCAGGGAAAGTTGCGTATTTTTTAGTATACCGAAGGGGGGGGGTGTGTGTGTCTCTCTCAGCGGATTGATGCAGATACCACTTATTTCTAAAGAGAACAAGTAGTTTAGTAACTCCACAACAATGTCCTTACATGAGCAGTACACAAAGTACCATCAACCAACCTTGGTCACTACCTTACAGTACTTCTCAGCATAGTTGCTTATTTTGGCTCTCTGATTGGTTAGTCTACCTGTATTACCCAATACCTTGACAGGCAGGAAAGGGGCAGAGACCACAGCGCTGTAGTTCTATTATGAATCCTACTTCTTTTCTTAAGTGTGTCGACAGGGTTTGTGTAATTATTCTCATTTCCAGAGGGAAAAGACAAAAGTGCCGCACTCCAGCTTAAAAATATGACATTTTAAGCTGACATCCCTATGCTCCTTTCAAACAATAAATTGAAATTAATGTGTAAAATAGTTGGAGTGTCCTTTTTAAAAATATCTTTCTATAAATGGATTAATTTAGCTGTTGGTGTCTGTCACTTTGCACAATAAAGGCCAATGCCTCACAATCAGCTTTGTTTTCCTCTGCAGAGCTCGAGCCCTCAGACGGAAGCGCAAAAAGAAATCATGCCACCATCTCTACATCCACAACTGACTGCTCTGCCTTTACAAAACCCTGGTGCCTCTGCTGAGAAGGGCAGTGATGTTCCCAGTGCTTCAGTCCCAGCTATTGTTATCTCCCAATATAATTCTTGTTCAGAAACGCCTGAGAGGGCAGAAACCGAAAAGGAACCGCAGTCTGCCGCTAACTCGGACTCTTCAAAAGAAAACCGTTCCCAAGCCATAACAGAAGACTCTGATAATCCGTTAACCTCTCACTTTAAAATTATGTTCAAAGGACTGACTCGTTCCAGGTCACAAGAGTCTCTGGTCTCGATAAGAAACGGCAGTGATGAAGACCCGCCGGATTCAGACTCCACACCACACAGAAGACAAGTTGGAGGCATGCAAGGGGAGATCGCAGAAGGCCTGTCTTGTTTAAGGTCAGATATAAAGGAGAAGCTATGTTTCAAGATGTCAAGTGGAGTGAACAAGGCCAAAGGGAAGGACCAGGGCACTTCACCAAGAGGGGAGAACTCCCAGTGTCAGAAGAGCCAAGTCGTCAGGGAGCAGCTGGAGGCGACCAAAGCCATATTTGATCTGCTGAAAGAAATATCAGGTTTGTTCTGTTTAAACTATAGTTTACAACATTAAGAGCTTCACGATCTTACCAGTGTTTCGTTTTTAATTTATTTTTTATAAATCTTTTTATTGGATTTTTCATTCACATACTACAACAATTGACACATACAATGCATCCAGGTAGTCTTGTTGGAAGGTAGCAGGAACCCTATCCTATACAGTGTATGTTGAAAACAACAACCAACTTAACCTAAGCCAAAACAACTTCTATGACTGAACCGTAGTTACCCATAATCACTTCCCACCTGCTGTTAGAGGGGGAAAAGAAAGTAAACCACAGGAATAAAATTAACAAAATAAAATGAATAAATACAAATTAATCAATAAAACAAACTAGATGAGAGAAGGGAGGGGGGGGGCATCTAGTCACTTTCTGAGTGATTAATAGTTATGTCTAAGTATTCAATGAAGGGCTGCCAGGAGAATCTAACCTTCTTAAGATTGATATGAGTTAAGACCTCCCTAAGCCAGCTATTGTTTGGAGGGGGGGAGAACAAACGCCAATACCCGATGCTTTATCATAGGAAAATTGGGTTATGTAAGAAGAGGGGGACCAAAGACTAAGATCCTTTTGCACTATTGCAAGTGTGTCAAAAATTTGGTGCCAGAAGCCAAAGAGGTTAAGGGAGGACCAGAACATGTGTGTGTGATTAGCAGGTGACTGCTTTACCAGTGTTTTTGTATGTTGTAGGCCTTTTTTTTTTTTTTTTAAGTATACTCAGTACACACTTGCCTGACAAAGCTAATCTTTGCAATGAACATTTAGTTTGCATTATAATGTATCATGTGATATTTTATGGTGAGATTATGGACTGTTATGATAAGTTTTTTGGGTGGTGCATTTATATGCTTGTGACAAGCTCAGACAATCCATGTTTGACAGTTGGCAGCCAAACCATAGACTGAAATAAGCAAACATTCCTGTGAAGGACCATGTTAGTTAGGTAACTTCACGCACTAAAAGGATGCCCAATTAAACCGGTTGTAGCATATCTAAAATACTAATATAAATCTCACTGGAAGGTACGGAAGAATGGGTTAAACAGCTGGTAAACTTGTTGGTATTCATGTTAAACTGCATTGATCAATATGTTTACTACTACTGATACTGACAGTGAATTTAAACTGCTCTGTTATGTCAAAAGGTCCCTAATAAATTACAGAGAATTAACAAGACAGGTCAAGTCAATTTCATCTACTGTATATAGCCAAAGAAATATGAGGAAGAGGGCAAGGCAGAGAGCTTCACAATCTGTACAATGTGCAACACTCTAAAGTTTCAGGCTCACTTTTTTAATTTCGGCCAAATAAGCTTGAACATGCAAAAACAGTGTTTTTATTTTATTTTATTTTATTTTATTTATTTTTTTATGGCTGTCTTCTTGAAAATAGACTTAATGCTATGTCTGTCTTAACAGGGAACTCGATCCTTGTAAACATATTTGATGCCATTTTGAAACCTGTTATGCCCATCCTAAAAAAGTAAGTTTTGGTGCCGCCTTCCAACCCTCCAGTAAAACACTTGAATCTGGTCTGTGAGTGACTTCTGGTTGTGTTCACCTCCAGAAAAGTGAACTCTTTCCTAAACAAGATGAACCCAACAGAAGTTCAGATATCTGCATACATTGATACCCTGCGTGAAAAACAGTGGCCAGATTTTCAACCCGCAGCACCACCTCTTCTTCCTCCTCCTCGCACCGATCAGCAGAAGATCGAGACCAGGGATAGAGCTCACAATCTGATCAGTGCCAGATGTAAGTGACACCTCTGCACCAGTAGGAAATATACAGTTGTTTTTGTCAGTGTTTGATCCATTTAAAATGTATTTTTATGTTCTTTTGTAGATTCAAACTATCTTATCCTGAAGAAGACAGATATGGAGTCTGTTTTTAATATTTTTCAGGACGTTGAAAAAAACAAATGTCTGGTATATGTGAGTACCTCAACATGTACTTTCACAATCCCTTGTTAATTGTCTCTAATTTACACAGGTGTTTTTTTTATTTTTATTTTTCTCAATATAGTATACAAATCTTGTTCTTATTGATCTTTCGTAACAGATGCTCCTGTCATTCCTATTAAGGGAATTTTTTCCCAATGAGCATTCCCTAAATGTGAGCGCCACTGCCCTGCGGAAAGTGACCAACTCCACCAACTGATCTGAATCCTTGATTGGGTTTTTAATGGGACTTTTTGGACATTTTTTTTTTTAAAACATCAAATTATTTATTAAACATCTGAAAATGCCTTGGAATATTTGTGGCCATTTCTGTATGAATATCAAAAACTACTCTCTGTTGTGTTTACCTTGGACATATTGTGAATATTTTGTATATTGAATTTGAAGTTATAAACCCTGACTTAAATGTGTGTGAAATCAGAAACATTTTGTGGGAGCTGGCTCTGCATATACTTAATTGTAAAACTCATTGTATAAAGTATTTCATATTTACAGTTTGAATTTCACCCATCACATTTTAATGTAAAATAATTTAAATGTTCTAAAATATTTTCTGCCACATTGAGCACTTTTGTGTGGTGAGTTTGTTTTCTGATTAATCTGTTTAAGTTTTATAATATCCCACAATTACAATTCACCAACATCTGTCAAAGTGGAAAATCAAAGGAATCTGTTAATGTAAATAACTTGAATTGATATGATATGAAATAAAATAATACACTTTTTTGGTTATATTTCTGGCTTCATGTATTTGAGTGAGTTTGAACTCTGTAAAAGATAAATTTAGAAGTACAAGATATAAATAAAATGCTGATGCCAGCAGTTTATTTGCTCTTGTAGCCAACCCGGGCCACTCTCTGAAGCAATATTTGGGTAAAACATATTTCGGACAAATTGAGCAAATTCGTCCACCTAGGGAAATCCTGTAGGTGTAGTGTGAGATGTATTAAAATAATTACTTTAATAAAAAATACTAGGCTAAATGGTTGTAGTGTTGTTTCTATAGCCTAACCCGTAATGGAAATGCGGTCTCTAATGCTCTTGCTGTAACAGAATTGATTCCAGGATTATTCTGGTCCAGGTCGCAGGAGGGAGATTATTGGGCAGCATAACAACATGAAGTCATGTTTTTGAAGTGAGGTTTTTGTAGCCAAGTAACAGCATCAAAGAACCAAAACACTTTGATTTACAGAAGTTGAGTCTATCTACCAGTCAGAGGTGATGACTTATAACATGAATTCAAAATGACAAACTCATAATGAAAATGGTAGGAGTAAATATAAGACTACTTAATCAAATGTGTCAATAACCATCCACCCTGCTGAAGTGTCCTTGAGCAAAACCTCTCTCTCTCTCTCTCTCTCTCTCTCTCTCTCTCTCTCTCTCTCTCTCTCTCTCTCTCTCTCTCTCTCTCTCTCTCTCTCTCTCTCTCTCTCTCTCTCTCTCTCTCTCTCTCTCTCTCTCTCTCTCTCTCTCTGGTTTCCACAGTCGTTGCTGCAGCTGCTCCTCCGCTCCAGCAGGGGGCAGCTTTGTGATAAACAGCCGCTGTTCAGTAATCCAAGATGTCTGCTCCCTGAAGGATGCTGCTAACGGCGTGAAGGTACAGGACAAGTCACAGGTATAAGAACACTCTGCGATATATGTCGTTTGTTAGAGTTTAACCGTAGTCCTCTTTGACCCGTCAAAAAGGGTTTAAGTTGTTTCTCGGCATACTCTGAATGTTAATTCCGTTGACGCGTCTGTAGCTTTCAATGTGACTATGGACACAAGGTGTCAAACGCGTATTTGTTTTATTAGTAGTTTAAAGATGAAAGCATGCTTTTCCTACGTTGTATCCGTCTTATAAATGTTACTCGTCTCGTAGTTTTGGTTCCTCGAAAGAGAAAAGTGTTAATAGTCATTGGTTTTTGCACTTAACCTGGAAAAGTGTAATTATGTGGAAACATTTGTGTGTGGGTTAAGCCAGAGTGAGTGAAGGCTTACAACTCTTTTCTGTAATGTGAATTATAGAAATAACATGTCCTGGCCCAGTTTAGTACACCCAGCTTCTCTGAGGCTGGCGCTCAGACTGGCTGACAGCAATATTTGAACCCTTAGGAAGTCGTCCATGGAGTTTCTTCTGCATCCCACGAACATTTCAGTGCCTGCAGCACAGAACTGTAAAACAATGTGAGCCCAGTGAGGTCCATATCCTCAGTCCTTAAGAGAAATAGCTGCTTGTCATATCCCAACCGCCCAGCTCTCCAGCAATCGGGCCGTATCAAGCCAGCTGTGTCCACAGTTGTACAATAGTTTTTGAGCACAAAACATTTACGTCATCTGCATAGGTTAAAACAGTAAGAGGACGCACAATACTTGAAGACCCCGACAGGAAAAGGCCATTGAGTCGAGCCCTCATCCTGCACAGTAAATGCTCGACTGCTAATGTATATAGCTGTCCATATATAGGGCAACTCTGTCTTATCCCCCTCTGCACAGGAATGGGCCAAGCAATGTCCCGAACACAGAAAATATTGTCCATTATAAACCTATCTCGAACACAATAAGATTAGTCTGAGTGTATAATCAGTTCACATCCTTCTATCTGTTTGATAATGCTCTTGAAAGTACATTATTATAATGTATACTTTTTTTTTTATTAGTCCCTCAAGGGCAAATTAGAGGAGGGAAACTGGGCACCAGTTCTTAAGTAAAGTCAGATCACCTTTTTTGGGCAGCAGGTTCAATCGTATTCAAGAACTGTTTATAAAAATCTGTGGAGAGACCATCTATCCCTGAGGCCATCTGGTTGACTGCAGCTGTCACCTCCCCCCAGAGTCAGCTCATAGTCCAAAGCAGCTTTCTCATTTGGACTGAGCTAAGGAAGAGCCTCCAGGAGCTCCTCACGACATTGCATGCTGCACTGTTGGGCCCCAAAGAGGGCAGCATAGAAATCCATTGCATGGCTCCTCATCTCACCAGGACTGGTGGTTACTCTACCTCCTGGAAGCTGAAGGCATGTCATTTGCTTCCTCTGTGCCACCAATCTCTCCAGATTAAAGAAGGAGCTCGAGGCATCCATCTCTTTTAACTGGAGGAAACAACACCTGACAAGAGCTCCTTCACCCTCTCATTCAGGAAAAAAAAGAGATGATCCATGAAGCCAACAGGAGTTATTCTACTGCTGGCTAGTCCAGAGCTAAGGCTTAGTGAAATATAAATCCTGTCGAGTCTGGCTGTACTTATTGTGGATGTTTTACCCTCCATGTATCTACCAAATCCAGCTGGTGGTGCTGTGAGCTGAATGTGGGTGAGGTTCCTCGCGTATCCAGTCCACAGTGAAATAAAGAGTACAGTTAAAATCGCGGACTTGATGGTACTGATGTAACTCATTTCTTAACTGAGTGAAAAAATTTACTCTTTCTGATCCCTGATTAGGGGCGTAAACATTAACAAAACACAGAACTCTATCTCTGCCCTGACAACCAGCAGGCGTCCCTTTACCACGTCAGTGGAAGATACGTTTACATCCACTGCTGCCTTAAACAAAACAACCCCAGCATAGGGACCCTCCCACCATATACCCCTGTCTGTCTCAACTGCTCAATAAGAATGGGTTTCCTGCAAAAACAGCACGTCTATCTTTTTCTGACTAGACACCTCAGAAATCAAAGTCCTCTTGTGCCCATCTCTCCCACCATTGATATCAAGATATCTTATTTTAAGGCTCCTCATAGAAATGTCAGAAAAAAACCGGACAAGTTGAAACAAGGAGAGGACAATATAAAGAGGTGTCATGATCATTTGAAGTTCTGAGTCTTTTCAAAGTTCTATATCCTTTGTCCTTTCTTAAAGTTGTAATGTGCTTTTTGAGGCAATACTGTTTCTTTTTATCCAACAGGTCAAAACCAACTAGTCTTTTCAGTACAGCAACAGACTTGATACATTTTTCTGTGTCTTGGAAGTAGTCCACCACTTTCACATATCTATTAAATGTTTCATTCAGAAAACAATCTATTTCCTCCAATGTATACAGATCTGTGCTCAGATTAACTTCTCCAACAGAAACAGTATCAGTATCTGAATCATACTCTATTTCCTCACTAGCACATGATGCCTGACTGCTGAATTGGCCTACACCCTGCGCATCAGTGGTGATAACAGAGGGACCTCTTCCACTACGGATGTGGTTTTAGGTGCCGCAGCCTTGCCATCAGTCGGCGCTTGCTTTGTGTGGGGATTCAAAACATTTCAACTGTCCAGAGCTTGCATACACCATATAAGAACCGTCCCCATGCTTCACTCTGAATGACACATCCAGCGTCTGTGTGGGCGAGTCCATGAACACAAACACCTGCCGCCTCAGAGGCTGCACATGCTAACCTTTAGAGCACCATAAACTAACGTTTAGGGAACATTCCCTCCGGGTTATAACGTTGCCTAAGCGTTAAGAGAACCAACCAACTGTAATGTTCTCCTGCGGTTGCACTGTACCTCCACACAACGTTCCCGTTTGTTGTTCTGAGTTTTTGAAGTAGCATAAAGGTTTGCAGTCACTTGGTTTAGATTCACTCAAAAATGATTGGTCTTATAAAATCTATGTAAGATAAACAGCATAGCAAGATAATCTATTTATGTTAAGGCTGATATCAATTTAACTTTAAACAATACTTTTGTGCTTGACTTTGGTTTTTGCAGGGATTCCTCCCAAAAAAGACACTCGACCTAGAAACCCGATTCCTCAGCAGACACTCCAACAAAAAAAAAGTAACTTACCTGATCATGCACAAAATGACAGATTGAAGATACAATCGTAAAATCCGAAAAACAGGGACAGAAACAGTTTGAAAACTCGGCGCCCACTTGCATCACCGCTCACCAGAGAGAGAGCGCCCAACTCTAGTTCCAATGCCATTTTTTACTCTCCGATACCAGAACCTGATTGTTGTATGGCCTGCTACACACATGAACAAATGCATACAATGAATAAATGCCATACAACTTTTTTTAAATATCTATTTTGACAGTCATAATTGAGAAAAAAATAAATTTTTAGTGCTAAACTACATGGTATTGGATTGGTGCATATAGACTCTCAGATACGATACCAGCATTTTAGGCAGTAGAGGCATTTCTTTTTATTCTTTTTTTTGGGGGGCATTTTAGGCTTTTATTTTCATAGGACAGATTAAAACATGAAAGGGGAGAGAGAAGGGTAAAGATATTTAGCAAAGGGCCGCAGGTCGACGTCAAACCCGTAGCTGCTGCGTCGAGAAGTAAACCTCTATATATGTGTGCCTGCTCTACCAACTGAGCTAACCTGGCCACTAGAGTATACTGGTATTGTTATTGTGCTGATATAATCATACCTCCCCAGTAGTCTGAATATGAGGTCCAGCTGCAGCAAGAGCTCAGGCGGGGGCAGATGGCTCCAGAGTTCAGAGGGTTTACTGTCAAATTGTGGCTGGAGTCACAGTTGGCTTGCAGTCTCTGAGCTGTACTTCTGAAGGCTGGATTTGTGTGTGTGTGTGTGTGTGTGTGTGTGTGTGTGTGTGTGTGTGTGTGTGTGTGTGTGTGTGTGTGTGTGTGTGTGTGTGTGTGTGTGTGTGTGTGTGTGTGTGTGTGTGTGTGTGTGTGTGTGTGTGTGTGTGTGTGTGTGTGTGTGTGTGTGTGTGTGTGTGTCTCTCTCTTCCTCGCATTGCTTGTTTATGTGTTGTGGCTGAATATATTCAGCCACAATACAAAAGAAGTCCAATGATGTGTGAGCAATGGAAATAGATTTTTCCTCCATCTTGTACATCCAGGCTTTATAAATCATGTATCCATATTCTGTTCAGAATAAGAAAATATGAGTTGCAGTGGAGCTTCTAATGTTACTTTAGCTTTTTTTTGACACATCAGTATGTAGTTTCATGTGCTTTGAAAATCGACAGCTAATGTAGCCACATTGTCACTGTCTGCAAAATATATCAGAGATGAACAGAGTGTTTTTCCATTTCTTTATTTGATGCGTCATTGTTGTGGTTTGTTGCTTTTTAAAAATGTATTTCGAGTACAGGCAATTTGTACTGTGCTAGGGTAATGTAATTCAGGGGTGCCTGTAAAGCAAACAGCCCCCCTGGGATTTGATCGCAGGCATGCGGAAATAATACATACTGGGAGTCATCACTATTCAAGTTCAAGGTCCTGGTTTGAATCCAGGCTGCAGTGATGAGAATGTATCAGTTGCTTCAATAATCGGCACTATAGCAGCGCAGAGAAGGGCTGCTGCTCTCAGTAACTGTCTTATTTCTGCACGGTAAATGCTTGACTGGAAGACGAGTGAACTGATTACAATACACTGTGTGGACACAACTGTGGGCTGTGTGGAGGAAAACCAATTTCCAAACATTCTCAAAACCGTTTTGATAATTGATTAATTGTTTAGGTCAGTTTACAAGTAAAAATACCAAACATTTGATAGGGCAGAGCTTCTGGAATGTGAGGATTTTATGCTGTTTTGTGGTTTACATTATAGAAATTTGAATATCTTTGGGTACTGGACTAGATAGATAGATAGATAGATAGATAGATAGATATAAATGAGATACTAGGAAAAATATACATACATACAATATACATGAAATAATAATAGGAATAAAATAAAGGAACAAATATTTGAATATATACAGAATGGGAAAACCAAAATGTGCAACCGCTTAAATAATGCTAAAATGTATGCTAAATGTAAATAAACCAATTGTGCAGGTTGCACTTAGTGCAGCAGTGAGTAGTAGACTACTGAGTAGTTAGGGGTTAAGGGCCACATTTTTGAGTGGTCTTTTATTGTGGCCAGCCTAAGGCACACCTGTACAATAATCATGCTGTTTCATCAGCATCTTGATATGCCACACCTGTGAGGTGAATGCAAAGGAGAAGCGCTCACTACAGATTTGTGAACAATATTTGAGAGAAATAAGCCTTTTGTGTACATAGAAAAAGTCTTAATCTTTGAGTTCTGGTGTAGCCAGAACTTACTCAAGCACTGATACAGCGCTGTGGAGATATGTCTGGCAATGCAAGACTAGCCGATGACTAACTAGAAATTGCAGTACAGAAATTCCAAAGATGGGTTTAAAGTGGAACAGTTTCAACAAACGTATTAAACAGATCCTATTAAAACATTTATTTAAGTGTATATGTATGTTTCAACAAATATCAACCGTCATTGCTCAGGTAATACTAAACAACAATGACAGATTTCAGGTCTATTGAGTGAGATGCCCCAATCCAACGTATTCATTCTCGATACAGAGTACCGATTCAATATCAGTGTTAAATTAATAAGCTGTATGCCTTCGTCAAAACTTAAACAGGAATTAAAATTCTAAGAAACAGTATAGAAACATACAATTTAATCACTTACTTTTCACTAATACCCGATCCAGCCTACTCTATATCCATGACGTTCCACTTCCTGGATGGCTCCGTTTTGTTTGTGTTGGAATTTTAAACTCTGGGGGATTTCTGAGGACTATGGTTAACTACTTCTCAGATCTCTGCAGGGTAAATCCAGACAGCTAGCTAGACTATCAGTCCAATCTGAGTTTTCTGTTGCACGACTAAGACAACTTTTAAACGTACACGTTTCACCAAAATAAGTTCCTTCCAGAGGCTTTTTTGCAGCAGCACCAGAGCTTTCCCCGCCCAAGACAATTGTGATTGGTTTAAAGAAACGCCAATAAACCACAGCACTTTTTTCTCCCATCCCGGAATGCTGTGTGGAGTAGCCAGACCCTCCTCCGCATTGCTGTGGAGAAAGGTCTTGCATGATGGCAATGATGTGTTAGCTGGTTTAAACACTGTTAAATTGCTGACAGTTAAACGGTTGAAAGTGTGACTGTATTTCACTAGGAAGGATTCCAACACTGGGAAGAACAAGAGATAAGTTTATTTCTGAAATGCACAGCTCTGAGAGACAAGACCTGCTGATATAGGTCATGCAAGTTCCCCCTTTTCGGTCTTGTGAGATCATTCAGACTCTTCTTGAGATCTTCGTTTTATTTCACTGGCCTTTAGCACTTGGCATTCAGCAATCAATAGCTCCAGAGCCCGAGTTTGATGGGGTGAATACTAATGTAGTGGAACAGCATTGGCATTACTGGCTTTCTATAACTTTATATCTGACGTTATCTTTTAATCTTATCGGGAGTGTCCCATATGGCTCTCTGAATAATCACAGCCCAGTACATTTGTTCTGTTTGATCACTGCATTAGGCTTGTCGATTACAGATAATCTGAAGCTCCTAATTCATAATGTGGTGCCATCTATAACGAAAACTGCATCCCAGAATCCCCTGGCTGTCACCGCAAGCCCTTCCTGTGCGGTTTATTGTGCTGTTAAGAGATTTTGTTATCCTATGTATTCAAGGAGGCCAGTCATTTATTGTGGTTCTAATGGTATACAAACTTTTCTGCAAAAAGGGGCAGAAACATGAAATTGCTATTATAATTTTTGTACTTTGCCTGTATTTTTTTCTATTAGACTCCAGGGACTTCAGCTTGTCTTCAGGCTCTTTCTTATCTACATTTTTTTTTTTGGTGGTAGGTTCCTGTAGTGGTGCCATTGACTATCTCAGAAATGACACACAGGTCACTGAAGAGTACCATTATCTTACTGTGAAATAGTCTCTCAGTTTAAGGCCTGGCCATCAAATGTAAAGGTGAGAGCTACCACTAGATGGACTGCCACACTAAGAGTTTAATGAAACTGATTGTCAAGAGTTTTAGTGTGGGAAGATAAGAATTAATTCTGTCACTTTACTTGTAAATTCAAAGAATACTAATCATGGTTTCTGTTTGGATATTGGCTCTGACAGGGTTCTAACTCTTTAAAAGGATGGAAACAGAATTTTCTTTTGTTTGTTTTGAGTGATGAGACCACAATAGAAACATTTCAGTTCTTATTTGTCTCACAGAATTGGTCCCTGAGGACAAGAAAGATGTATCAAGTAATGGATTATACATTTTAAACATAACCTAGGATAGAAGCTTGCTTGTGTTAATGTTTTATATGAGCTAAAATCATCCTAATTAGGGCTGTGATCTATCAGCTAAGCTATAAATACCATGTTATTGCAACACTTGGGGAACAGTGGGATGAAGTAGTAAATTAAAAAATAAAAAATATATAAAATATAGAAATAAATGCTGCACCAGTTCACCGGATGGGTGATAAACAGTGCATCATAGTGGCATAGGGGTTAGGACAGATATATATTGTCACTGTAACAGGATTTGGGAGAGAGATCTTTGTTGGATATTATTCCTGCTCTTTCTCTCTTCATTTCATGTCATCTCCCTGCTGTCCACCTTAGAATAAAAACAAAAATATCCCCAAAGATGTTAGAAAATGCTCTGTCAGTATATATTTGATTTTTATCATTGAACACAATAGCCTAATACTGTATATCCAGAAATAAAGGGATAAATAAATCACTGATGGTGGATAAATTGATCATCTCATGGTATATGTATATTGTCACATTGCCTTCACTTGTTAAAATAAGACTATAACCACGCTTGCGGCTCTGTGAGGCTGTATTTTGCAGTGCTTTGCGCTAAATGCTAACATCACCATGCTAACATGCTCATTTTGATGACGCTAAAATACTGATTAAGGGGTATACAGTAAGGCTCACCATCATAGATTAGCATCTAAGATAGCCGTAAACACAGATGAGGCTGATGGGAATGTCATTAGTTTTGCAGATATTTAGTCATAAACCAAAGTATTTCAAGTATTGAGGGATTGCCAACTTTGGTACAATTCACTGTGTAATATTCATCTACAGCATGAATATCTGTACCAAAAATGACAATCCAATCTGTAGTTTTCAAGACATTTCACTAAAAATGGCAAATGACAACCTCATGGTGGCTAGAGGAAAAATCAGGGGATCGCCAAAGTCATTAGGATTTATCCTATTGAAACCATGAATATCTGTATAAAATTAACAAGTTAATAATAGTTGTTGATATTTCTGTCTGAATTGATGGATTTTTACCCTGACCACATGGTTTAAAGTGACAGTTTCCCATTGAATCCTATCATCTACTGGCTTGACCCGTGTGAGTTGGTTCTGAAAGCAGTGGAGAGATCTCGGAGAAGAAAGCGACCCAAAGCAGGGTTCAGTTCACAATGTTCTAAAGCAGTTAATGTTTTTTAAGCCAAGGATCCCTTAACTGAGAGAAAGAGAGTGTGGACTCCCTACTGCATATATTGTATAAAATAAAATTGCATAAAAACTTGGCCTACAACAAGGTTTAGGGCAGCCCAAAGTCTTTCATAGATAAATTCTTTTGCATAGAATACTAAACTATTTAAATAATCCTAATAATTGTTGACATGATTTTATAAATCCTGTTTTAATGTTAAACATACATGTGACACAGTGAATCCTGTATCTGTGGATGACTATCTTAGTGACTTACTGTACCTATAGGCCAGTAGGCCTATCCTCAGTGGGGATTTATATTTGCCAATAATATGTTGGATTAATTTTAGGACTTTTTAATTTTTTTAAAGATTAACAATTATTTGGAGCCACCCTGCATTGACTCTGAGGACCCCCTAGGGGTTCCGGATCCCCTGTTGAAGATCCCTGTTCTACAGGTTTAATGAGAAATACAATGATATACATATTTTCTAAAAACAGTGTTGCAATTTAGGATACAATTAAAACGGATGAGAACAACTTTCTTCAGACTTCTCACAGAATGGAATATGTAATGTAACATAATTCACAACAGCCATGTTGGTGTTAAACCTTAACAAGCACAAGTCAGCAATTCTAGCTGTAGTCTGGTGGGCACAAGTCTGCCCAATCCTACAAAGATGTTTTAGGATGGACATAAGGATTAGCTGTAGAGAAACATACACCAACCACATAAGGTACCCACAGGTTACACTGCATTTACGCTCACATTAATCTTTGTCAGAGAGTTAATTTGAAAAGATAATAATCTTTTATTCTTTAATTCATGTGGCAGCACAAAATATGTTATTAAAAGTATTTGATTAATTTTCTTCATGGATTTTGTTTTAATTTAGAGATATAAAGGTGAGAAGACTGATAAAGTGGAACAAAGGTTATTGAACCAGATTAGATTCTGTGTTGTTGCAGGTACAAAGACTGATTCCACTGAGAAATCAATTAGTAATTAGTATTCCGCTTTTTGTTCATCTGACTGCAGTAAAAAGGTTTGAAAGATATAAAGAGAAGTGTCAGTATATTTCATATTGAGGGCGGTCTGGGACGTTAAAACGCAAGCGTTTTTATTTATTTATTTTTTTTTCCATTTCTTCCATTTTTCAACATGTCATTTTTTGGAAGATCAGTATCCGTCTTAGAGGATTTATTGATGTTGGGGCTACTGTTTGACTTGTCTCCTTAATGAAAACTAAAGAGCCTAATCGCTTAAACAACCAACAGCAGTGGGCTTCACCAGTGCAATTAAACACACATTTTAATAGCAAGCTGATTAATTTCTTTAATCAAAGTCAGCTTTATCCTTGTACAGTCAGTGTTAATTATGCTGAAACACACCACAGAAGCTGTTTACAGTTGCATAAAAACCCTAAGGAAATTTCGACACATTATAATAAATAGATGATAAAGTAGGTGGAACAGTTTATGTAGACTGCTGCACATTGACAGGTGGGATTTTTCTCCAGCCTTTCCCCTGTGTGCTCAGTTTTATTGACATGTTTACCTCTGTCAAAGATGTTGCGTTTCCATCCCAGGTAGTTTGTCTGACAGGGAGCAGGAGAGATTTCCTAGACAGATGCGCCAAGAAACGGCTCATATTTAGAGTTTGGATTTTGGTGGTGATTTATTAACCAAAATGATGACGTGAGTTGATAAACAACAGACTTGTTGCCAAATCCTAATGGAATAATTGTAAGGACAAGGAATACATTAAACTTAAAATGTCAGGAAAAGGAGTGAAATTGCTGGGTGCAACCACAATTTGGAGGATGGTCCAACATTTGTGGTCTTCATTATCAGTCACCTCATCCTCCTTATTAGGTGGTAATTTACGCGCTGGCTTTGTGGCACATCATTTATCAAGCATGTTTCAGCAAAGCGCTTTTACGCTGCAACTCTACACGGCCCAAACAAATTGCTCTTTCTGTGTACTCCGTGTTATCAGCGACGCTGTTGCCAGTAATTGCTGTGGGAATGTAATATTCCGCCTAAAGGGCAGCTCAAAATTGTGTCTGTTCCTTTTAAATTACTGCACCTTTGATTTGATTATTCACAGCAAAACCCAGCTCTGATTGAGGCTTATTGTACTGCGTTGAATCTTGTTTCCCGCCACTGCACAGTTAATGCTTCTTTATTCCTTGAATCTAATGTTAATTCAGCTGCGAGAAACGTACCGTCGGTGCAGTTGTGATGCCTTATGTAGGTCAATTCTTGAGCGTTCACTGCTCGGCCCTGTTGAGTGATTTCATTTTGCAAGGGAACTGCAGTTTTATTATTCATACTTCAACAGAGATTGGAGTTGCGGTGCATTAAAGCATGACGTTGTCATTTCCCCACTCGCAGAACTGTTATTCCCTTTGCTCCAAATTAGAATTAAACCCAACATTTGATGCTGGCCCTAATTTTTTTTCTCTCGCAGTCACAAAACTCCAGTCCAGCCTTGTCTCTCTGGACGTACACTATGTAATTTTATTAGTTGATACTTTTTGTAACCCCCACTCAATCTGCCGTTTTAAGTTATTGTTCTTCAGCTTGCTAGTTAAGGATTCATGAGTCTTTCTGTCATTGTTTGATAACAGAAGAGGGTTTTCTCACTTCAGATTTAATGCACACTGGTCTCTGCATTTTCTAACTCGCTCCAAAATTGATCTGAACTGCAACACCATTTTTCTCCAATGAAGTACCTGAACACATTGGTTGAATAGCGTGAAATTGACCTCTGAGATGTAGCAGTGTATGAGACTTGCATTGTGAAGACAGCTATTGAATTCAAACTAAATGGATTCTATTTGGGACTCTTTCTGCAATATGCGTATCAACTTATTGCCCTAAATATTGCCTCATGGTGGTTGCACTTTAACGGCTGCTGGATAATCAGCAGCCCAGATAGAATCATAGCTTTTCTTGGGAGCAGTTCCTCCCCGTTTGTTTCTCTAAAACAGCGTGAGGTCCCATATATCTTTTTGGTACTGTCTCTTCTGTTGATCTAATTGGATACCCTCTGTTGCCTACAATGAATCATTGCTGGATCTCTTCTCTCCCCTCAAGTGCTTGTTTTTTTATTGAATGCAGGTTTCCCCTGAATCACAAGGCTCAACCTAAAACTTGTATTTGTCCCTTGGCTTCAGTCATTGATCTTTTTTTTACAGCTGTGTCAGTATCACTTTTATTCCAGCAGAGGATTATAGGCTTGCTTTTATGTGTTTCTGCCTCCCCAGTCATTCTCCCCACTCCACTAATTGGCTCCTAATTTGGCAAATGCATTTAAGGTGGAATGGAAGAGCTGACCCCTCTTTGCGTTCATATGTGGGGATGCCACATCCACCCCTCCCCTGTATTAGTATTGATACATATCCCTCCTCTGCCTTCTATTGACCTCTACTGATGCAGAAGAAGCTCTGCCGCACACAGGGACTTTGTGGTGACACATCAGAAACAAAGGTGAACAGATGGAGGCGTTTTGGCATGCACCCCATGATTTTTGGGAAAGAAGTTTAAATCCTGCCAGTTCTCAGGCTCATCAACATGGTGAGCATCAGCACTAGGCTACTGATCCACACTGGAAAACACCTCCAGGAAAGTAGCTCTCACTGAGTCGATCGAAGGCAAAGATTTTTTTAATTACTCCCCCCTCTGCAGAATAAAAAAAGCACGGGTTTTGCCCTGCAGGTGTCGGTATTGATTTGAATGTATGATGTTTTAATGAGCCCAGCGTGTACATTTTTTTGTTGCAGTTGTGTATTGATGAGAGGCTAATTTGTTTTGTTTTTTTCTTCCGTTTTTCTTCTCAGTGGATGGATTCTCAGTCGACTTGGAGGCAGATTTAAAGCTTTCGAGACAGAACACGATGTCAAAGATCTCTAAGGCAGCCAAGGCTGTGAAGAAATTGGATGCCAACAATGTAATCCGGGCTATAGTGAGGTCAGGACAAGCGGCCCCTGGACCTCCATTAGGCCCCATCCTGGGACAGGTAAAATGACCTACATATCTACTTATTGTTCCTCCGTGTCTGTTCATTTAGAGTAATCAGGAGTATTACCTTAATTGCAGGAGCAGCGCTTCATTTTATCAGCTGACCTTCTGCACACAGGTCTCACAACCTGATCCTTCTCTATTTTTACTTTGCCAATCACATAGTTGCCTCTCTCTCCTTAGTCAGCCCATTGTACATCCCCAACACCACCTCATTCTCTCTTCATATTCCCATTCTTATTCTAGTCGCACAGCTCCACCTGGCAGGTAGGTGCCACACTCAGTGTGCAACTATTTTCTCACCGTTTCCAGGCCACCAACACCTCCATCCACAGCAGCTGTCCTTATACATTAGCCTCACTCTTTACAAGCCAGTCGATGAAACGAGTTTGAACCTGAGGTTTTCTCTTCAATTCTTGTATACTTCTCTCTGCTTCAATTGTTCCGTAGAGAGACACCTGAGGTTGTCTTCTTTTTTAATTGCTCAGGGATGTACCACTACAACTTTTTCAACACTGATGCCAATTCCTTTCCTACTAGAAAAAATTACAATAATAAAATAAGTCAGCAGTCATCAAGTGTTGAGCAGTGAACATAGATGGATTGGAGTGAGTGGATAAAAATGACTGAGGCTGAATTATTTTTCATTGTAAATGAAATCATGCTTTTGTATCTGTTGATGCTGTTTATCGTTTAACGTCATGTTTGTTTCTGATCACACAAGTGTATTGTTTTAAATCTTGTTAAAGTTATATTTTATTTTACCCTATAAAGGTACAATCTGCTCCGGCTTTAATGGTGATTCAGCTATTTAACTTTGATTGTCCTTTGCTACATTGAATGGATGTTATGGCTTGTTCTGTACATACACCCAGGAAGGCTCTTTAATGGACACTGCTCATCAGCCTTGAATGCTGTTGCACGCTTGGAAACCAGATCAATTTTCCCAGTTAATCCATCTCTGTGACTTAAAGACGGCACATTCTCTGAATGAGAGTAAAAAAGTCAACGTAACTAGCAGAAAAGAGCTACAAATGATTATTAATGTCAGGAAAAAGCTAATGTAAAGATCACAAAAAAAGGAGTTGATGATTTAAAAACATATTTCTCTTATACGACATTGACTGTTTTGTTCAAAATGATGTACTCTGCTGTCACCAACTGCACAACTTTACAATACCGGTCAAAAGTTTGGGGTCACGTAGAAATTTCCATTGCACTCCATTATAGACAGAATACCAGCTGAGATCAATTGCATTGTTTTTTTTAACCAGGGCAGCAGTTTTCAGATTACATTTATGTGCTTACATAATTGCAAAAGGGTTCTCCAATGTTTTTCTAGTCAGTCTGATCAGATTAGTAAAAGAAATGTGCCTTTGGAACGTTGGATGAATGGTTGCTGATAATGGACAATGTAGGTATTGCATTAAAGATCAGCCACCCACTCAGATCAGCTGGTATTCTGTCCATAATGGAGTGGTATGGAAATTTGTAAGTGACCCCATACTTTTGACCGGTAGTGTATAAGATAAAATCAGTTCATTACTGTATATCTGAACTCCATAGACACTCTGGGGCTTAGATTTAGTGCTCGAAAGTACTGTACTTTTAAGTCATTTAATAATTAATCATCAATTAATCATTCTGTCTAGAGAAGGTAAAAATTGGCCATCACAATTTCCTAGAGCCCAGCGTGACCTCCTTTCTGTGCCTAAGCAGTCCAGAACCCATAAACTAAAAACCGGTTGTACAAATCTACCTGCTCAACATCAAACTGCAGACAGTTAGCGTCACCAGCTGGTGAACATAGTGGAGCATTTAGCAGCTAAAGAGAGATATTTTCCTCAGGAGTTGATGAAATCAAAAACGAAGTTAAACAAGAGTATTGAACTTAAATTCATAAGGTCACTCTAAATTAAGAATAATGTTGCTCTGTATCTACTGGATGTGTAAATTGGCAATTGTTTGCTTACTGTACTTAAAAGGTGATAATGTGTCTAAATGTTTGAAGCTTGTTTCCACGGCTCCAAAGTGGACAAAAAAAGTCAATGAAGCATTGTTTTGATATCAACACAGTATTAACATTTGTAAGGCATCTTGTTCAAAAAAGTCTTGCAGACACACATAATGGTCAGAAAATATGGACTGATATTTGACAGTGACTGGAATAAGGAATAAATACACTGAGCAGTTAAAGTTATGCTTTTTACAGTTGGGAAACATCCAGTAATAGAGAGGAGGATCTATGCTTTAATCTCATCCCATTTCACCATCTTTTACTCCCTCTGGAAAATGCAGAAGCCAGGATTCTTCCTGCTGCCAACTGAAGAGTCCGTAATAACCCAATTTTACCGCTGCTGCACTGTTTACCAGTTAGTTGTAGCTATAATTGATTTTGTGATTTTTACTGATCACATATGAGGCTCAGCTAAATCTCCCTTCCCCTCAGCTACTGGAGCTAAGTTCCCTCTGATCCCCCGAAGCTAAGAATTAAGAAACTTGCCCCGTCACTCAACCCGAAAGATCATTACGGTTTTCAGTTTGTAAGACCGTCCTGACTCCAGTACTTGGAAATAACACTATTTTTTTTTTTTTTTTTAACCATTTTGCATTACAGAAAATACTTTACAACTACAACATTGTTCTCAACATTGTAATTTTTTTATAGCAGAATTGCATAATTTGACAGACGGGGAATACTTTTAATGGCACCTCCAAATAGACAATAGCAATCATACAATTTTTTTTTTTTATTTTTATTTTTTTAAATCCCTCCATGTCTCTCACATCATATAAAACCTGTCACAGTGACATGAGTGCTGATATGTTAGCATCAGTGGGAGTATGTTTGGATCTTTGCATGTTTACCTCCCCAAAAAATGCTTTAGTAGCAGTAGCCCATTTGTAGCGACAGAGTTATCAGACTATGATTGTTTCTGGGGCTTTCCCTGTCTTTTAATAGACTTAAAGAGAAAGTAATGTGAATCACAGCAGAGCTAACAAGTGGAGCGCCACTGCTTAAAGCAACTGATTCAGTATGTAACAATAGGGATTCAGTAGGGTCAGTTCCGTGTAAACATTCGTTGTCAAAGATTCTTCTTCTGAACACCTGTAATTTACAATCATATGAAATAGAGAAAAAGCAGCACATTCTCATGTTTGAGAGGCTGGAACAAGAAACTGTTGCATTTGGGTTTTACAAATATATAAATAAGTCATGATTAAATTAGTTACACTAACGTCCCGTCAATCAGCTAACTGATTAATTGTTTTAAGTCTAGTTCTTTATTTCATTTTATTTAAGCATCAGAAACCTTGACCAGTAGTTATCATCTGTTTAAGCCTGATGTCACCCCAACACGTGAGACCAGGATTAGTATGCATCTGTCTTCAGTATTGCATTGCGTATCTTCTCAGACTCTTTTGCATCATCTTGTAGAATATACTTTGAAGTTCTCCCCAAAAGCTTTGGTGCTGATTGTGTGTCTTCTGCTGAATGATTTAGACATCTGTCTGTTAAATGTGTCTCTTTCTGCCAGAGAAGATGGGTGTGAACTTGTAGTCATACTGTAGCTGTCGCCATGTCGGGGGTAATGAGGTGAGATGGTTTGTAACCAAGTGCTCAACGGAGCGAAACAAAGCCATATGTTTGTCTAAAGATGCCTCCTTTTGGACTGTTTTGGATGCCGTTGTTGTCTGGGCGGCATGTTGTGTGCGTTTGTCTCTCTGGGCTCCCGAGCTCCATCAAGCTCACACTGTGTAACGGTAAATAAATGGCAGTCGGCAGCCGGTCTGCTTTAGGCAGTGGCTTGGGCCCTTTAATCTTAGCCTGCCTCTTCTCCTCGTTTTTTTTCCTCCGTCTTTGGCTAACCACCCTTGACAGGGGAAGTGCAGAGAGGTAGGCTGCCTGTCGGCTGCGGGGCAAATTTAAACAAACGAGAGAAATAAACGAAGGAACGGGAGACAAAAAAGGGAAACTGACAGCTTTGGTACAGGAGAATAATTAAGGACTGTATTGAAATTAGCACAGGCGAATGGAGGAGAATAAAAGAGCACCGGAGAAAGAAAATAGGAATGTGAGTGGCTCATGCACTTTTCTTCAGGAGCAGGTTATGAGAGTCGGTGGGAGCTGAGGGAAAATGCTGAGCATTGTATTTAGAGCTTAACAGGTGTAAGAAATTCTAGGAGGTAGTCATTTGCAGAGGCTGCTGCCTATGCAGTCAGTGCTTTTAGTATAATAGAAACATGAGACGTTGTCCAACAGGGAGTGCATCTAGTATGCTTATGTTTGAAATGTAGAATAAGCAAAGGAGGAGGGGGTGAAAGTAAGAGGATAGTCTACTACCACTACTGTGGTCCCTCTCTGGTTTTCCCTTAAAAGTTTCTCTGAACTGGAGAGAAATTCCCCACTGACACTTTGGATGAATTTCTTTTTATGCCTTAGTGTGTACATTAGTCTTAATACATCCTGTTAATATAGCTTGTAAATCAAGCGTAAAGCACTGAGAATAAGCGCTTGCATTTTGACAAATGCCTCAATTTCAATTAATAGGACCATTTAAGCTCAGAGGCAAGGCCGGCGGGTGCATTCACAGCCGCTGTGAGCAAAGAGCCAGTTCACTCTAAAACATCACACACTTAATACAACTCTTGACAGGCACACCCCATCTCTCTTTAAACATTAAAGGCAGACAACACGACGGCACGCTCACGGATTACTTCGAGAGGATCCAAGCTGATGGGGCCACTGGCATAATTGTGATAAATGACAGCCTTTTGTCAGCATGCCGCACCATGAACCAAAGTGCATCCTCTTCTTGTTTGAACGTGTTCATGTAAAAAACATAAATATGCAATTTTCTGTGACTGGAATGCAAGCTGACTGACAAAAATATGTACATTTTGAAATACATAATACATATTAAGGCCTCTTGGTCTTAAATAAGGATTGACTCCTGTTTTTCCCCATGTGGGTGATAGGCTGCCAATAACACTCCTTCTTAATAGCCAATGAACTGTCAACACTAGGCGAGTATGAAACACTTTATTAGCTTACACTCTGTCCTGGAGGTGTAGCTGACAGCGGCTGTGGAATAACTTCACAAGTGTACACATGGCATATGTCCAAGTTCCGCATGATACACATAATGTGTACACCTCGTGACGACGTAGAGGCTTGTAGATCCATGAGGAAACAAGGCACTTGACTGTACTGTACATCCTCTACACCTGCTGCTCTGACCCATAATCCCATCATGACCAAATACTACAACACCCACACGTTACCCAATCGGTGAATAAAAGGCTCCATCCATAATAAAAATAATAAAATAAAAAAACAAAATAAAAAAGTGAACTCTTAAAAATCTGAGGCAGCTTGACAGTTTTTCTTGTGACTGACGGAGACTTAAAAACAAGTACAGACCACAGCAAAACATGATTTTTAAATGTGTTCTGAAATGGTAAAAGGATTACTTACAATGGTATTCTGACTTTGTAAACAGTGTAGTGAAATAGACCTGTACTGTAGTTTGTGTTGCAATAGGATTAAGATGATGCAAAATGCCCATCTTTAAGCCCTACTGTTGAAACATTTTATTAATGGAAACGGTGTCTTTCATAAATAGTTTGAATCTCTTCGCTGCAAGAGTGTTTTAACATTTAGAGCAAAAGTGGTTCTAAAATAAATGTGATGGTTCAGTATGCATCTCTAAAAACACAAACACATCTCATCTCAAGCTGACGTTAAGATAAATCTTGGATGTCATGAGAGTATAAAAAGATAGGCTATGAGGATAAAACATATGCTACACATTATTTTTTATTTTATTTTCTTCTCAACTTTACTTTTTTTATTTTCAAAAACTGGATAGCTTTACCTTTTCATGCCTTTCAAATCTATTCAAATAGGACTTGAATCATGGCTTTGTGGGAAGGGAAAATAAATCATCACTCCTTTGTATTAAACCTTTTTTCTGTGAAAGGTCCCTGTAAAGTGACAGAGAAAAATGTACACTAAAGGTCAGAGTCTGTATTTTGGTATCTAATGGCAGAAAAGTGTTGATCTCCATTTTTTGACAAGCCACATGACCTGAACTCAAAAATTAAATAAGTAAACCAAAATTACATACTGTAAATGGGTTAATGCAGTAAAACAATGCAATAATTAAAACCGGGGTCTGAATGCAACAAATTCAACAAATTTGTGGCACTATACTTCAACATACATTTCTGGAATATTGTTTACAGGCTGATAGATGTGTTCACAGTGATCACTTTAAAAAATACACTCCCACAAATCTCAGCAATGCATTTTAAGTTATTAGCACAACAAAGTGTGCATAAAGCCAAGCTTGCCAAATGCGTTTCCACAGCTCTGCATTAGATCTATCACTGTTGTACTGAAACGCGATACAAATGTGATACTGGCTCTGCTGGTCCGACTTTTAAGTGTGGATTTGAGCACATGCTTTTGTTCAGAGTGACTCTCTAAAGTTCGTGGGAAATAAAAGAGGGTCCTAAGGGCGTCTCTGTGGGCTCCATGCTGACGTGGGAGAGTGAGTGGCTTTGGGACCGAGACAGTGTGTGATAATGAGAGGGAGGAGCTTTTCCCTGGTCCTGGCCCTCTCCTTGTTCTGAGTTCTGGCTTGGCAGGGTCGAGTCTCCTGGTTCTGCTCCAGCCACAGTCCCAGCTCCTGCAGCACTGCGCTCCTGCTTGTGTCTTTCCCAGGCTGAGCTCAGCTTCACAGCCAGAGCCAACAGGTTCTTTCCCAGGAACACAGTGGACACACGGGGGTCCCTGTACCACAGCATGCCTGTGCCCCTCAGGGCCAGGGTGAAGATATTTATAGTGACCAAGCTAAGCCAAGGGTACAGAGCCTCCTTCTGGGGACCCCTCTGTCCTGGCAGGCCAGTGGCCCCCAGCTCTGTGAGAGCCACACAGGGCAACAGCAGCAGGAGGGCGTAGCAATAAAAAAAGACAAGGCCCTCCGCCCAAATGGGCAGCCTCTGCTCAATGACCCCTCCACTTCCCACTGCAGCCCCACCTTGGGCTTCCCATAGTCCCGCCTGCAGGTCCAGCACATCCAGCAGGTCCACAACAACCCACAGGAGTTGGCCACGCACCTCCTGCTTTCTGCGCTGCGGGGTCATATGGTCAGCTCCCGTCAGGATAAGAAATAGGGAGGGCAGGCAGATGGACAGCAGCAGCGTCAGGGTCTTCCTGGCAAGCGGATCTGGCGGGCGGCGCTCCTGCCTGTAGTTATGGCAGACAAAGAAGAGCTTAAGCTGGAGCAGTGACAGGAACAGGAACCAGAGGGCGTTGGCAAAACCACGACGCGGCGATCGCGCCTCTGACACCACACCGACCGATACAAAGCGCAGCGCCAGCAGGAAGCCCACATCACCAAGCAACACTGCAGCACACTGCCACATGCTAGGTCCTGGAAGACCACGAGCACCCAGCATGCTCTGCTCCAGCAGGTAGAGGTCCACCACTGCCATCGTGCTCACTGTGACCAGGGTTGATACGCACACCTGGGGCGTGGGCACCATGCCTGAAAGAGACGTACACACATGCAATGTGTTAGTCTGTTCGACAGAATTCAAGCTCTGCTCACATCGCTCCACACAGTGCCATCTGTCCTTGACAGATTTGCAGGATAAGAACATGCTCGTTGTTCCCAACACTTACTCAAAACCAAATGTAAAATAGTTTGATGTTTGTTGCTATGGTTAAAGACATTGGCTGCCTAGTAAGCAGTGAACCCCCTTCATCTTTGGCCAGAGCTACAGCTACCCTGGCTGTTCAAGCTGAGAAGCCTGTTAAATTGTGTGTGTGTGTGTGGGGGGGGGTTGTAACTCTGAAGCTCTTTGAATTTAAATCTTTATTTTCCATTAATGTCCTTGCTTCTTTTTGATTCTCAGACTTTCCCTGAGTTCTTTGCTGTTACTTTTTTCCCTGTGTATTGTTGTTGTTTCTGTTCTTTGTCTTATTCATTATTAATTAATTGTGTTCAGGCGCAGCTAGGTATCCTGTCAAAGCCTTTTCTTTGCCTCTATAGTGTGCCATGTTTATTCTCATACTGTGCTTCAGTCTTTAATCTTTTCAAATTCCCTTCTCATTTCAGATGAATATTGATAACTTGCTATTTGTTTGGATAATGTGTACACACTATGTAGCTCTGCGTGAGTGCATGTAAGCAATGCTAATTTGGCAAATTTTTTGTTGCAGCTCATATCTCACCCACGGACAGTGTAAACCTCAGTACTGACATATTGTGAGAAATGATCATTGACTTTACAGTTCAATCAAACCGCTGTCTCTTTATCGTATTTAGCTGAAAAGCCCAGACCAGTGGACTGTCTGTTATCTGCAACGCGGGGGTGTCAACCCCTCAACTGGATCGATGACATTATAATATAAAATAACTACCAGCTCAGATTTGTCGTAATGGCAACAGTTCAGCGTGATCGAGCAAGAGATTGTCAGCATGATTGCAGCCTCCAAAAAAAATCTGCCAGTGAAAAGTGTATATTGATATCTTGAATATAAGACACATCACTTCCTTCACTGTAACAGGAGCTCTGCCAGCTCCTCGGTGCTGTCTGTCTGAATTGTTGAAAAGGGCTGAGGAACTCCACTGGGTAAAAGTGTGTGTGTGTGTGTGTGTGTGTGTGTGTGTGTGTGTGTGTGTGTGTGTGTGTGTGTGTGTGTGTGTGTGTGTGTGTGTGCGTGTGCGTGTGCGTGTGCGTGCTGTATATGTGTGGAAAAGGAGCATACGACTGCAAGTGAAAGATTAATAGGCCTCTTGGCTGTCTACATGTCTAATAAAGTGTTACTGCGTGATGGTAATAGTTCATAAATAAGCGCAGGAGGAGAGGGGGTGAAAGTGATGAAGAAGAAAAGACTCCAATGTAGATACAAAGTGACTTCCATCCACTTATATGAAGACATGCTGTTCAAGCGCCAGCCCGGCCTGGATGAATCCAAATGTATTCATCACCAGGGCTATTGAAATATCCCAGACATTAGAGTTTGTCTGAAACGGATGAATCAAAGAGATGAGGAAAGGAACGATCTCTACTGATTATTCTGCTCTGCTCGGAGGCATGGTGGGAGGACAGGCGTGGATCATGCCAGCATTCGGAATATCTGATTGTCTATGGAGCCTTTTGTCTCATTGCTTACTGCAACTTGATTACCATTCCCCGGAAATTGAATGAATTTCACCAAGCTGTAGATTGAGAGGATATTGGAATTTAAATTTGTTTTTTTTCTTTCTCTGAGAACAAACCCTATCTGCAGGGAGGAAAGGAAAGGATGGAGAAGTTTTACAGCCACTGTTGCAGCTGGCTTTTTCTCGAGGTCGTGACTCTAAAAATATTCCACCTGCGCCTTAAATTTCACCCTAGAACTCTCCCCCACAGCCTGTGTTTGTGTTTTGACTCTCTGTCAAAGCTGTGTAATTTATTCTGTTCTGAGTGAGGGACTGGGAAGACAGCCCGTGTGTCCACTTTGTTCATCAATAATGACCAAATTCATCATTCCCCTCACTGGAAAGTGACACTGCCATTGACAAGGTGAGGCAAACTATTTAGGTGTAAGCATGAGTAATGGCATGTAATAGTGTGCAGGTGAAAGATATGTTCATTTTTTTATGTCTTCTGTTTTGCACTGTAAATCCCCCATTTTCTTCCCACTTGTTGTCTTTAATCTTGTGTGACACCATGTGCACACTGGTCTCCCTCCATCTGCAACAGTGTATTGTAATCGTCCAAACAAACAAAAAACTATCAAATTATTGGCAACACACCCTTGTGCTGACAGAGATAAAGCAATGGGTGGGGTTGCCACTTCCATTTGTTTTCTATTATTGGTCAATTTCCAGGTGGACAGAAATCCATGTAGAGCAAAGATTAATTTGTTTCCACTCAGTTTATCTCAATGAACACCACAGAGCTCCAAATCACGTCAAAGACCAGATATGCCACAAGTTATCACATGTGCCACTAGGCCACCAAGGGCATCAGGACAACACCTAAGCCATTACCGGTATGTGCAAACTAATGAATTAATAGAGAGCCAGGCAGTGTGTAATCCCTGATAATGCACTGCTGAATAAATCCCCTCTCCAGACTTAAAGCCACATGACTGAAACATCTGTTGAATTGTAAGGTAACAGCCCAAGTGTTACCTGAGGGGATTTGTGTTGCTTTTTGAACCGAGTTACCACTATTTTATTTCTTCTTGAAAATAGGGTTATCATTACTGGCCCAGCATGCAGTGCGACTTCTTGCATCCTCTGACAATTAAAATAATCTTCTCTTCTCTGCAACACCTGTTTCATAACTGCCCTATTAACAGCAGGTACTGTGAGATTATCAGTGCATGGCTGCTAGTAAAGTGAAGCTTTAGTTACCCAAACCATTCGTCTTGCACTTAGGCTCGATCCTCCTGGCTTGATTTACAGCGAGTAATGGGCTTCTTCTTCCAAGTTGAAGCGCAGTCGATGACCAATAAAGTGTCTTTTATTGTCGTTGATGAGCCAGGCTCGGTGATAAAGTCTTGTTCTTACAGTCAGGGTGTTTGTATAGAGCCAGGCACCACGGGGAGGCTCATCTCGAGGCTGTTAATAGTGGAAAGTCATCGCCACTGCCACGCCAAGCAGACCCGAGTTTGTAGTATCAGATTCTGTGCAGAAATGCCATGGCCGATGTGTCGGTGGTTATTGCAGGGGCTCGATCTGAATCTGGATCTGTCACCTCCCCGCAGTGTCGCGGTCTGCCGTTGGTTTATCTTTTCACGCGGTAGCAGAGAGCCGTGCAAGACTCGCTGCTGCGGCTCGGGCGGGCTCCTGCTGTGCGGAGTCGGTCAGAAGTGGAGCATCAGCGTAACGTAGAAGTGGAGACCGTAGACTGAGAAGAAGATGGCTCATGCGAGAGCAGGCAGAGCGGTGCAACAGCGAGAGCAGAAACTCACTCACGCTGTCCGACTTTGGTTGTGGTGTTAATTTGTAAGCAGGTTACGTGCTCCACTCCAGCCCTCCCACCCTCCTCAGTTTCTCCTCCTCAGTTTCTCCTCCTCTTCTCCACCAGCAGCTGTGGAAGTTAAGCTGGAAGATGCTATGAATATTTGAGAGTACCCAGTTACAGTATACTCATTGGTTATGGTAATTATGATGATGCCACTTGCAGAAGATTAGTTGCATTGTGTGGGAACAGGCGGATACCTTGTTTACCCTTCTTCGTTTGAAATAAGAGCGGAGGAAGTGGAGCGAAAGATGCTTGCCTGTAGACACACTTAGAGCTCAGAAGGCAGATGTTACAACTTTAATTAGACCTCCTTCTGTCTACTTACTGTCTTAGTCACACAAGGAAATCATCCCTCTGTTGTGGATGAACTCATTACAGCCGGCTTACTGCACGCTTAAACAGAAGGATTGGGAATTTCTGCGACAGATCTAGTTGAAAATTAATCTTTTGGAAACTGTTTTCAAAAAGAGCTGGCTGCTTTTCTGGTTTAAGAATTTAATTTTGGTTCCCTTGTCAGCCACAGATACGATTTTTAAGGAATTTCATAACGTCACTTCTTAAGGCTCCTTCAAGTGTATCTGAAGGCATTCCAGTCTGCACCTTTAGCAAAGGCTCAGGTCCTCAGCTTCCTCGTTTCTGTGGCTCTGTGTGCTCGGTTCATTTTAGAGTGAGAGGTTTAATCAGACTTGTGGGGAAAAGGAAGGCGAGTCATCTTTCTTGTCAGATTCAGCTCTGTGCTCCGCTGGCTTCCAAGAAAAGAGAGATTTTCCATTTTCCTCACTTCACCGTGGGTTTTTGTTTTGTTCTTTATCCGTCTTCTTTTCGCTGCTCTCATGTTTATCCCATTTTCTTCTCCATCCTGCTACTGTCCCCTCTCTTTTGTTTGTGTTCCCTATGGGTGTGGTTGAAGGTCATTCTGCCCACTGGCTCACTTTCAGAGAGGAAAAAAAGACAGGCGTTGAGCGAGGGGCAGCCAGGCGGGCAGGCTGTCCACAGTACTGTGCACTCATCACTTTTTGCTTCAAACATGATTGGGGAAGTTTGGAAGGACACACGGGGTTGCAGACTGTCCCAAGAATGCTAAAGGCGTCAACACTGAGTCATGCTCCACAGCAGACCCGGGGCTGACCTCCACAAAAATGGAGTACCCAATCCCTTTACCTTCCTCCTCTTGGCTCTTTCTCTTGCTGTCATCTCAGATTGTTGGGCATTAGTTAAAAGAGCATTGCTGTAGCAATGCTCTTCTGCAGCATTGTCCATCTCATAATGTACAGTACAAAAACATCAATGTTGAACTGAAATCTCATTCTTTTTTATTCCACGCATTATTCTTCATCGTCAAAACCTGGCACCTACGTACATTGCCCACAATGCAACTTGACCACCAGCAGTCTGAGATTTGGGTGTGTGCCGTTTCAGATTTTGCGCTCTGCCCTCTGTAGCCATAAGTCTTTATACAATTTTTTCACATATGCGGTAATCCTCCCCAGTACTTGCAAACAGACTTTGATGTGTAACATTGATGGATTTCCCTTTTGAATGACGCTTTTAGTGTGCAAAATTCACTATTATCTGCTATCAGTTGTTATTTCAGTCTGACTTTATTCCAACCCCTGACTCTCTTTCTTTGTGTGTCTCTCCTCCACTTGTCAGTGTCTTGTGATTTTTTTTTTTTCAGACATCTCCAGTGTGGAGCCTCAGCTGCCTGCAGTTCAGGCTCCTGTGTTTCTGCTGCAGCCTCCACACGTGATTAATCATGTGAAGTGGCAAAAAGCACAACACTGTCAAGACTGTGAGGGGAACCTAATGGAGTTGAAAATGGGATGTTTTGTCATGATGCAATCCATTTTGTTCCACCCTTCGCTTCCTTGCTTTCACCATGCCCTCAAACGGCAAATTCTTCTTCTTGTGCCAGGCAGAAAAAGTGAAGGCTGCCTCTATTTTAAGCAGAGATCCAGACAGCGAAAACAATGCTAAGAAGTTTTGATTGGTTTTGGTTGTTATTAAGATGAGGCCCAGAATTAGGTTTGCTCCATCAGTTCTGCACTCATGCTTGTGCAAGGAGTGCTCCTCAGCCTTTTAGATATTGGCCTCTGCACACTTCACTGGAGACGGGAGGGTGAAAATCTTTTCATTTTCCACTATTAAGACTAATCCACTGATTCCAGGATGGAAAATCAAGTAAAATGCATGTCCAGCGTGAACTCAATTTATTTTGGGCTGTTTTGCTGTGTGCATCTGTGTCTGTTAGACCTAAACTGACCTGCTTTTCAGCCTCTCAGTTACCCCGTCTGCAGCTGAGGGGTTCAACATGAAACCTAATCAGCTGTATGATGCTACTATGGGGCTGAATGTGATAAAATGCCAACAGCGAAGCAGATTAAATGAACAAGGTAATGATGGTAATGAATGAGAGTGTTTCACACTGAGGAGTTTAATTAACCTTGCCTCCCACCAGCCTTTCTCCACTGTAACACCTTCGTCACCGTATCGCAGCCCTCCACTGTGTCGATCGCCCGGGGCAATTTATCAGGTGGCCTTATGTGCCAGGGGCAATTAATCCTGCCTCCTGCCCCAAGGTCTTATCCTGCATCTGTGTGCTTTATCTCCATGTTTGCCATGCTTCCATAAGCAAAATACTTTATCTTGACCTACTCACCTTCTTTTTCTGATCTCCCTCTGTATCTTCCTCTCACCCCTCCTTCTCCTCCTCCATTCCCTTTTTCTCTCCCTTATTTCTTTTCCCCCCTGTTCCATCAGATGCAGAGACAACTGCAACCACACACAGTGAATGAACACTTTCTTACCGTCAGCAATCCCTGGCAGCTTAATATGCACACATATCCACTCTTAAACTGATAGTCTTGTCATATTGAAATCAGCCTGCAGTATTTATACATAAACATAGACACACACGCACACTTACCCATATTCATGAGGACCTCCTGTGGCCTTTCGCTTTACTTGTCTCCTCTCCCATTGTTACCTTGGTTAAACAAACCCCATCTCGTTGTTCAAATATTGACCACAACGATCACTGGCCACATTCTGACAACTTTAATACACCTCAACTGTCTCTCTCTTTTTCCATTCCTGTCTCTCCTCTCCACCCCTCCATATATACACACACACACACACACACACACATACACAATTCTACCACACCAGTGCTACATCTTGTTAAAAAGAGTTAGTGAAGCTGAAAGGCCAATCACATTAACACGGAAGGAGTGTCAAAAAAGACTGCAGAGAATATGTTGGATGGGTCAAATCAAATGGACACTTCCCAGATTTTAATTGCAAATGCCTAATTGCTCCCATAATTACGAGTAATAAGACTCTGCCGGACTGATCTTGAATGGGTCATATAGCAATTACTCACCACTGTCGCTGCTGGATTGGACGCAAGAAATATCTTCTTAGATTAGCGTTTAATCACGGTGCACAGGATCTCAAAAGTCTTTGAAGATGTGCGGCTGAATGTCCTCGCCCACAGCAGGCATGGAAGGCCCCGCCTCGGGTGATGGGCTGCAGCCATTTTATACTGGAGAGCGCCCTGCTCTAATCAGTCATGGTGAAAGAGAGAGGATTTATCCAGCAGCTCGGACTCTAGGATGATTAGATGCTCAGATGCAGTGAGGGGGGTTAGCGATTTGGCCGGGGCATGAATGTTCCAGTTCTTTCTATCTGATATATGTCATGCAAAGTTGGAGGAGCCAACCTCGAACTTTGCTTTCATGGCACCCAAGCCCTCTGCCACATTTAAAGACTGTGGTTGCAATTACCAACATGGTTGGTTGGTAGCCCGAGGCTAATATAAAACTTCCTCACGCTGCCATCTCCACGGGATCAGATGCCTGGACTCTTGTGGTACAGCTTAATTAAAATATGACAACGTGTCTCTGGTGCATACTTTGTTGTATGCAGAGCTCATGGGCAAACTCTCTGCCTCCCCCAAGTGGGTTGTGTCTTATTTGCCACTTAAGCCTTTTTTTTTTTTATTTGTTCTAGCCCTTTTTAGCAGAACTATCTTGTCAGAGAGCCCGTTCGAATTCTTTGCCTGTGTCTATCTTTAGAACAGTCGCTCCCCTGTCTGCATAATGTCTCGCCATCCATGCTTAAGCACATTTTAGAAGCATCAGGCATTATCTCCGGCTGGGCTGGAAGGCTCTTTCATGGCATTGTGTGGCATGAAAGGGCTATCTGAGTCGGTGGGAGAGATTATTATCCGACATGGGCTGAACAGAAGGGAAGGAATGGGAGCTAAATGTGAGGCAGAACCCGAGGGTTTGCTTTGACTCATACGCAACATCACAGCCTTTATACTAATCCATATTTAATTAGACTTTCCTTCAGTGCTCCCCCGCTCATTTGTTTACCCTTGCTATGTTGTTTTATGGGAGGCGGAGGGAGGGAAGGGCATGGGTAGAAGGTTGACATGGGATTACTATTAATAAGCATGGATGGGGAGGGAAGGTAGAGCCTAGTCAGGGCTCCGGGGACGTAGCTGCATTTCATTTCATTAATAGCACATTGTTATTCAAATAGCACCAATCAGCTCTGAAACCATAACATGTCTGGTCTTGTGTGATGTGTTGAAATTTCAATCAGTTTTTTGCAATTGTGTTAGCGGATCTGTGTTAACATAGAAACTCCAGTGAGTAATGAGGAGCGTTTTTGACCCAAAGGAAGTGATGGGGTCGTGCAGATCAACAGCTGATTAGCATTCATCAGGTGCTTTTGAAGCCTTTAGCAGAGATGATGTTCAGAAAGCTTTCTGCTCCGTTAAATTTAAATGAATGTCTTCCCTGTGTTGTCATTGGAGAATGTCAAAGGATGACTGACTTTTCATCAGCTCCTTTATTAGAAACTGAGGGCTTTGCTCTGTCGTGGAGCAATAGAAGTTTGCGAGTCCATTAAACTGAATAAAATGTATAAAATGAACATTTCAATCAGTGTGTTGCCTTTGGGAAGGATGGCTGAAGAAGGTTGGTATAATGTCCGGCAGTAATAGTTAGATTCTTTATTAGTCTTTGCCTCTGACTTCAGCTCCAAAGAGGAATGGTGCAACGGAGCAGCATTGGCCGAGCGTTGACTTAATGTCACCCATCCATTTTGCTTTCGCTCTGGTTGGCCTTGCAGGAGCTGGAAAATGGGAGGCTCATTCATCACCAACATGCATTCAGTCATAGCTTGTGCAACACACACACACACACACACACACACACAGATGCATCGCAGTGTGAATATGACAATTACTAGTGTATAGTGTGAAAATGTCTCCTTCAAAATATTACAAATAAACACACACCTGTCGGATATATTTATTTACCGCCACACGCTCGCTCCCTGAACCACTCATGTCTGAAAATATAGTCAGACCTGGAGGTTTTGTGATTGATTGTTGACTGACAGCAGCGCAGGCATTTTGTATTCTGGCAGCACAGTGTGTCACACGAGTGACGTTCAGCTCAATGTTTGTGGCTCTTCTCATACATTTTAAAGCGATCCTCCATCGTTTTCTCATGTTTATTTCCCTTTTTTTTTCTCAAACAGAGAGGAATCCCCATTGGGCAGTTCTGCAAGGACTTCAATGAGAAAACCAAGGAGCTAAAGGAGGGCATCCCTCTCCCAATCAAGATCCATGTGAAGGTGCATCTGTGAGGCTTGTTGTCAGTCTTTCTAACCCATCCCTGACCCTTTACACTAAGCACCCCTCTCTCCCACGATTGTGGTTAATTCCACTAGCTGCATAACATTACCAGAGCACTTTCATTATTCATACTCTTCCACTGAAGTAAGCCTTTCCATTTGCAGTCATTAATGAAGCATTGCCCAGAGGAACTTGGAGTCAAGAAGCATTAAGTGCATGCAAGAAACGTGATTTACTCAGAAAAGAGGTGTTATGAGCTTGTAGATGTTATTTTACACAACCACACATTGTGTGACTCGTCACGCCCCCCCACACCCCGTCCTACCTCTTTGTGTGCTTTTTCAAATGTGCTGTAATGAGGTTTGTGATGGAAGGAATAAATGTGTGTTGTAATGAGGTTTGTGATGGAGGGAGGGGAAGCCTAATCCTTTAAAAGGCGTGAATTTATTTTGATATGCAATATGCAGCAACAACTCTGCCATCACACATGGGGCCTCGCTGCTGACCACCACTGCCATCTGCTGGTGGTGTTTAGTGTTCTGTTCACACTGTACTGCGTGTGATGTTTAATGTGTGCCTCTGAGATGTACTGTATGTTTCTCAGATTTCAACTTTCACCTCTGGCTTGTCAGTAGCTTTGAGCACCTCTCACCGTGCCTTTCATCGTACTTTGAAGGAACAGTTTGACATTTCTTGGCAAACAGTTGCTGGGTGCAGGGACCTCCTGGTGTCTTGTTGTCACAAAGGTTGCCAGGCAACAATTTATGTATGTGGACGGCTAAAGCAAACAAGATAGAGCCAGCTAATTAATTGAGTTCTAGAGGTACTAGTAGGCTAATTTTTTATTTAACTTTGGACTTCTGTTTTCAGTCTTTATGCTATGCTAAACACATCTAACTCTCATTATGAAAGCTCCTATAACGTTCCTACACTATTATTCCCCTTCTCTCTCCGTCTTTTGTATGTCTTTTTTTTTTTTTTTTTTTAGTTTACCTGTCAGATGCTATAATGTAGGTGGAAACAATAGCGACACATCGGACCTTTCCAACCAATAGCTTTTCCATAGAAATAGAAAAATTTTGTTTCCTTTGTCGAAAGGTCATTGCTGTTAGATAACACGACTCAGATGACAAATCACCTGCTTTGTGGTATCTTCTCAGCTCAGCCTACAGTTTAGTGCCCTGTATATTTTTTTTTTATTGATGTCTCAAATAACAGATGATCCAAGCATCTGTCCTCAGATGATTTATTGATTGGATCTGTATGTCACATTTTAGTAAATAAAGGTCAGGGAGGGAATCTGAATTAAAAGGAAAGGGTCAGAGCAACTCATTGAGGCTGAAGAGATTTAAATTTTTTTCCTTAGGGGAGGATAGAAAGGGCGAGTGAATGAGGCAGGAGAGCAGATGTGCAGCAGCAGCCCCCCCACCCCTTAAAGCTGCAACATTGTCAATTAACTCTGCAGTTCTTCTCAGATCTGCAGAGCTTTACATCCTCTTTCATATTATGGTGTATATAACATTTTTTTTTTTTTTTTGCATGACTGGGCCCTATTAGCTTATTATAGGTTTATAGTGGCTTGTTCTACTGTCAAGACATAGAATAAATATGCTGTAATTTTGAAAAAATTGAATTTGAAGTGTTACAATTTTGATACAAATTGTAGTGTACCATGGTGTTATGCCTTGTTAAAGGGCAAAACCATGATTAACAGTTAAAGATGAGCCTGGTCCGTTTACAGAAATGTTGATTAATCTGCATTGTCCTAATAAAATTAATCTTATAAAGTATATGTCAGTTTTTTGTTCCCAGTTTATTGGACATAGATTCAAGTTATAGTCTCTGACAGTCACAAAAAAAGACAAAATGATAAATGACTTTGTTGTTTAGAGGTGGCACAGTAACCAAACATCTAATATTTGTACAGATTATTGTAGTATAATTGTTGTTTCTGTTACAATAACTATCGCAATGAATACAAAGTAGTTAGGTTGAATGAATGAATGAAATGAAAAAAATAATGGAAGCAAGGCTTTAATCCGAGAGGGATAAAAAAAGAAAAAAAAGCATATGGACTCTTTATTAACGGGGAGCTTCAATACTGTAGACAAGAAAGAGAAAGATTTCCCCCGAAATGTCAATGCACTGATTCATTGAAGCCTTTGAAGAAGACCAGAGAGCGGTTGATACGTGTTTGTATTAGCTTAAATCATGAAGTCTTATTATTATAAAGGCCTTTTAACTTTTTGAAGTTTAACGAAGCACTGAGCTTTGCATTTTAGAAGGAATTCACCCTCTCATGAATAGAAAGTCCAAGCTACATTGATACTTCAGTTTAGAATTTCAATTAGAAACTATTTCAAAACCATATTAGATGCACAGAAAAAAAAAATTATGACTCCTGCGGCTTCTACTCAGTATTATTAATTTAAGTTATCAAGAGCCATAAAGGAAGATACCGTTTTTTTGTGAGAGCTATTGCCATCATTTAGCACACCTAGAGGCAGGCAGATTTTTATTATTAAAGGCCAGTTATTTCATGGATTATGGATGAATTAAAATACACACACACACACACACACACACACACACACACACACACACACACACATCATGTGATGATGGGGGCAATTTTAATTCCAAAGGCCCAGGGGAATTTATCAGGATGCATAGTATTCTGGATCCATGAAATAACTGGCCTTTAATAATAAACATCTGCCTCTATAGAAATTTAACATAGGGCCATGTATCTTAAGGAAGAACATTCATTTATTTACGATATATTATTTATTTAAAAAAAAAAAATTGGTGTCCTTTTTTTTCCTCTTCTTCAACTTTAGGATGGGTGCATACATTTATGAGCACCACTGTAAATTAAAATCCAATAGATGATAGTATTTCTCCAGAATTTGTCCAGTTATATTCCTGGTCACCTCAGGCCTGTCAAGCTTTGGATTTCTCTGCATGATGAATGCATGGAGCGAGTGAGAGTGATAATTGGCATTTAAAGAGGTTTTTTTTAGCCTTTCCAAAACAAAACAAAAGCATCATGGATCATTGTTTATCTTTTCTAACAGTAGCTGCAATTGTTAGCATGTCTGGCTAGCTAGCCTACAGCTTTACTACCAAGGCTGAGGAGCATTTCAAATTACATTATTTTGTGGTGTTACAGGTTAAAAAATAAAAGCCCAATCCATAACCAGGACTTTTCTATTTTCCCACGGTCTGTAAGCTAACATTCGTCCAGGTTATCAGGGTTTATTGTAATTTTAGCAGCTCTGTGCTGCTCTTAATAGGATTAAAGTAAGTTTAACCTGCCATCATTACCCAAGAAAGTGCTACGTCTACCAAACACATAAGCAGTCAAAGAAGGACATGTACAGGGGGGTAATAGAGGGGTATTACAGTTTGATATTACATTATTCGTCATTATTCATATATTCTAGGACTAACTAGGTCTGCGCTGCAATACAGGAACAATGCTGTTTATTCTGCTAGAATCTCTCTCTCTCGCTCTCTCGCTCTCTCTCTCTCTCTCTCTCTCTCTCTCTCTCTCTCTCTCTCTCTCTCTCTCTGTGTCTGTTTCTTCTCTGTCTGTTTCTTTCTCGGCCTCTCTCCTTCTCTCACCCCCAACCGGTCGAGGCAGATGACCGCCCACCCTGAGCCATGGTTCTGGTCAAGGTTTCTGCCTCTGTCGCCTAGAGCTTGCTCTTGGTGGGAATTGTTGGGTTTCTGTAAATAACGTCACAGTCTACGGTCTAGACCTGCTCTTTTATGAAATACGATATGAGATAACTGTTGTTGTGATTTGGTGCTATATAAATTAAAAAATGTAATTGAATTAAATGTTACGTCTTCTACATCAGTTATCAATTACTATGAATTTCAATTGTTAATCTGCCAACATTGCCAATGTAAACTGCATATGTGTCAACCAGAACAGAAAGTTTGATAGGGGTAGCAACAGTAACTAAGGGGGCTTAGTGAACAGTCAAATTGAATGGAAGAAATTAATAAATAAATGTGAACAAAAAAATATATATCTCAATCCTACCTACAGCCCGTTTCTGGCTCACATTTGATCAGATGTTTTAATTTTGATTCTTCTGTCTCCGCAGCCTGACAGAACCTATGACCTGAAGATCGGCCAGCCCACAGTGTCTTACTTTCTCAAGCAAGCAGCTGGCATTGCGAAAGGGGCCGGCAAGACAGGTGAGATGTGCTGCTGCACTGATGTATCTGCTCTCACTGCCATCTGCGCCCACCGAGCCAATCTTGTAACGGACACACGTCTCTCCCTGGGCTCAGTTTTGAGCTTTGCTGTGATTGATGTTATATTCATGACATGCGGGGAACTGCAGCACTGGAAGAACCAGCGAAGGAGGCGTGTTAAGAAAAGAGAATTATGGATTTTCAACTTTTATGCTCCAAGCCATCCCCAGCCTTGTTTCAGCAGTTAACTCCTAATACCACCTCTACACTGTGACACACACACACACACACACACACACACACACACTCTCACACTCACTGACTGTCATACCCCCAATGTCCTCTTTGGTGCTAAACTGTATTTTGTATCGTTATTGAATTTTTCTGTTTTTTCTTCTTAACACCGTGCAATCTATGTGTGTGCGTGTGAAGGCCACGAGACAGCAGGGATGGTGTCGGTGAGGGCGGTGTATGAGATTGCCCAGGTGAAAGCCGAGGACGAGTGTTTCAAAATGAGGAACGCCTCCCTTGAGACCGTCGTCAAAAGCATCATCGGCTCGGCTCGTTCACTGGGCATCAAGATTGTCAGCGAGTAAGTCTTGGTGCACTTTTTATACTATTATTGTATTGACCTGAGATGCCTTGAACTCAACCTGTGTGCATGCAAGCAATGCCGTCAGAAGCTGGTCCTATCCTGTACTTGTTGGTCGATCCAAGTAGATTGTTATCATTTTGTATTAAGTTCTTTAAATGAACAAAGAAACACGGAAACATAAAACGTCACACATTTTACTGCAGAGTTACAAGGCAGCAGCAGGTGGCGTCCTCTGTCAATGCTGCTATGTCTCCTAACGGCCACTAGAGGTCAGATAAGATAATAGTGAAGTGGCCAAAATACCATGAACACCTACAGTAGCTTCACTATATAATCAAATTCAATAAAAAAGCCCTGCTGCAATAACTGTAGAGACAAAGAGCTCAGACAGAAGTTGTGATGTCCCCATCATCTTTTATTTGTTCATGCTCTTGATCCCGTTCTGAGTCCACTGTAGGAGTCTGTATGGAGCACTCAAATCTACTCTAGGATCTATGACACACACCTGAGAATGAAATACAGCTTCACAGTGCATATTTAGGTTAAAGTAAGCAAATAAATTACAACTTGAATGTCAGTGTTTTTAGCATTTTCAGAGTCCAAACAATGTAATAAAGCTTTGACAGCTTAGGCTGGGGGTGGGTGTTTAGGGTTTTAAAATGTGGTAATGTGGTGAGTTACTAGGAGGGCCCTATTCATGTGTCTCCCTAGGGGCCCATTGCGTCGTCATTGTGTCATAATTTCTCCATGAAAATAATTAATTGGACAGCTAATGTTTCTATTCATCTTTACAGGTCCTATAGAGTACCTTAACCATGCTAAAACATTATATTATACAATATCTACTGTACCAGTGTACCTTGAACAATCTGGGATTATTCAATGCATATTTAGATTTGTTTATGGTGCAGGTTTGGTTTTAGAGACTTATAAAAGTTGTTATTCAAACGTCACAGTTTAATTGACATGCGTCAATGCATTTGTTGCATAATGTCCTGTTAGTATAAACCTGTTAACTATGTTGACTTTTTTATATGTACATACTGCAAAAACGTGTACTAAGTACACCAACAATATATACTGTATACAGTCAGAATGCAGTATGGATTTGGGACTAAGATGAATGCTATAAGCTTCACGAAGATTGCACATCTTGCTTTAATATCAGAATACTTTAGATTTTACAGATACTCCCCCACTCCACCTCCAACCTACTTGCGTACCCTTGAGGGGCTTTGCATCTTAACACCCACTTGTGTTTTCTTTCTGATATTTATCATTTATTATGTGCACAGCATGAACTGTTGCAGTATTCATGCACAATCACAGTCCCTCAACCTGCCGCATCTATTTCTTCTTCACATAATGATATTGTACTTCTCCCAGAATCCCTTTCCCCCTTACTTAAAGCTCAACATGTCTTGCAGCTTCAGTGCATTATGATTTATTGAGAGTACTGTCAGTGGAGAAATTGGTATCTCTGGCTCTGTTACAATGGATTTTTCCCTGGATGGTTGTTAAACACTGCTGCAGTGTGCTGAGTTCAGAGAGATAAGCATGGTTACGCTATGGTTATAGTTAATATTGCAGATAGCCGAAGGAACAAGTAGAAATGTCCATTATTCAATTGGAGTATCTCCACTGGAAATATCTTGATGTGATGTTTGTCATCCACATTTATCCAGTTTTATTAGATTTTACTACAAAATGATGTAGTAATGCAAGGAACACCATCCTAAACATTTTGCCTTTTAACCTTTAACAGTAGCTTGAAGTTTCCTGTTGCAGTAAGTCATAGTTTTAGGTAACTAAATTTTTCTCTAACTCTCTCTCTCTTTCTCCCTTCTCCTCTTCAGTCTCTCAGCTGATGAGTACAAGCTCTTCTTGGAGCAGAGGGAGGAGAAGTTGAAAACTGATGCAGCAGCAGCTGCAGCTGCCGCAGCTGAAGCTTTGACAAGCAAAAAGAAATGAAGACCTGCAACATTTTTAATCTTAATCCCCGCATTCCTATTTGTATTGACTCCATAAATAAACCACATGCATACAAAAACACTGTTAATGTTATGTCTGTCAGTTAATAAACAGTTAGTTTGTGATTTATTGTGATTGTCCTTTTTTACGTCTGATTCTTTACAACAAATTGTTTGGTTTCAGTATTTTAGAATGATTTAAAAGATTTAACGTCAGCTACACTTTAACAATAACAACAGCCACTCAAAATATTTATGACCCTGAGTGTTTTATTTTCACTGAAATGAGCTAATAAATCTGTAATTTCTGTTTTGGAAAGATTTGAGTGCTTATTCTCTTTGATGTTATTATCTATTATTAACACTTCTTGGAGCGGTTTGTTTTGTCAGGTTGTGCAGATGGTATCTTTTTTATTTTTAATCTTATTTTTTTTTGGGCATTTTAGGCCTTTATTTAATAGGAAAGCTTAGACATGAAAGGGGAGAGGGGGGGAATGACACGCAGCAAAGGGCTGCGGGTTGGAATTGAAACTGCTGTGACAAGGACTGACCTTGTGGTTTGGTTTAATGTACCACCAATGCTGAAACAATTCATTAACCAACAACTATTTTGAAGTCATTTATCCCCCAAAATACCAACTGTGAACTGGTTATAGCCTGTCAAATGTGAGGATTTCCTGTTTGTTGTTTTAACATTGTAGGTTTTGGCTGTTGGTCGGACAAAACAAGCAATTTGGAGATGTCACTTTGCACTCTGAGATTTTTGGTTTGCCATTTTTCAATATTTTGTGATATTTAAAGTAATCTCAAAGATTTTTATTCAGAAATGTCTGTTAAGTCACTATCCATCGATGAATGATGTAACACAATGGTGATTGAGCCTAGGGCCCATTGATGAAAGCCCTTGCCTTTTCTGTTGAGACTTTCAACAATTACCGCTTATAGCCATAGAGAATGAAACAGAACTCCTGGAGATTGTAACAAAATTGTAAAACAAATAATTGCCTGATTGAAAATATTCACTTGTTGTAGCCCTAAATGGAAGACCACACTATTTTATGTTTTCCTGCATTTGCCATATATCAGTATAAGAAAATGTTTATTATAGGCTGGATTACATTTTATCAAATCCATTTTAAAACAATACTCACATGCCTCTATATACATTCAAAGTATTATTGTTCACTGTAATTGTTCCTTCACTCCATACTGGCTGTGAAGATCATCCTTCCTAAGGTGATTTTGATGTCACCATCCATCTTTATCTCTGCAAATTTCAGTTCAGCTGACTCTGGGAATCATTCAGCATCAAAGTCTGGGGTGGCTGTGGATCAGGATGTAGACGTCTATTAATCCCAAGCTTCGTGGTCCGACCTCCCAACTCATCTTGTGTGAGTGTGTATTTGTATTAATTACAAATTTATTACAAATATAAAAGAACAAATGTCCACCTTTGTGTTACAATTCCTCCTCTACAGCTCTGTAAGGAAATGCTGTCTGAGGAAATGGAAAGAGGGAATAGGTGTCTTCAATGCCACTATGGGTAGGAGGAGCAATATCACCAACCAACAGTGTGCATGGGAGTATTGTTTTGTCAGATTAAAAATGTGAACCTATCTTTTAATACTCGCTAAAAATCGCTGCCATATCCTCCAGCCCTACATGGACTTTACCTTCATGTAAGCTTTGAATGGTGTAATTTATTAAACCTGTACTAATATTCAGCGAGCATGAAGTATAAAAAAAAAAAATATGTCCTCACCCCTGCCTTCTCATAACCTTTTCCTTACACGGACTCTAGCACAACACACACTGCTCCTCTCTGGTGCAGTACTTGTCTTTGCCAGAAGATGACAGCCTTCAGCTGAGCACACTGCTCCACTGCTCATCTTCACTCCATCATAGACACTGCAGCAGCAGCTAGTGATGGAAAATAATATTTGCTTGCAAAAAAACAGTATAATGTTTAGAGCTTTGCCTCCATTAAATGTAATAAACTCTGTATTATCTTGGATGCAGCACAGGTGATGAGATCTGGCAGAGAACGATCCATAAAACACATCTTCTAATTTTGTTTTACCTATCATGATGTACAGAAAATGGGTTATATTAATCTATCTTTTCCCTTTGATTTTAATTATGTTCACCTCTCCATCCTGTGGCTACATATCAGTTTGTCCCACATCCCTCTTTACTGTACCTCTAATTTTAGCCTCCTTTGTCTCCCCTCTCTCCCCAGCCCTCCCCTCTCCGATCCTTCTGAATGGAGGCTGAGAATAGACGATATGCTCTTTCAGTTAGAGCAGGAATGCCTATATATGGAGTCTTACACCACTCCGTGCGCTGATTGAGTCACAGGTACATTGAGTGAATGTGGGCTACTGTGATTTGTAAAGAGGGGTGGCTGGGGGGGTCACATGCCTACTATTATGTGTGTGCATCATCATAAGTGGGAGGACCACTGTGTGTGCCCGTGTGCACATGCTCGCATGCAAAAACCTTGATGCCAAGAGTGTGCGTCAGTCTGAGTCAGATAGTGTCTCATTCTGTCTCGTCATGTGTGTGCGTCAGTGCTGTTGCTGAGCGAAACTCGCTCCAGGGGAAGAAATGGAGGAGAGTGTATGGGAGGGCGGAAAAGAGGCAGGGATAGTGGGATGATGATGATGATGATGAGGCTGAGGGAGGAACAAGGGGCTTGACTATGACGACACAAATGCATCAGCCGCATTAAGTGCACTTTTAATATAAATGCATTTGTATGACAATCAAATACACTTATAAGCAACACAATAGAACACTGGTCCACAATGTCCATTCTGCAGGAAGTAAGATGTTTAGAATATATTTCATCTTATGCAATAAAAATCTCTTTCTTATATATACAGACCAATATTGTTCAACTGTACAAATGTACAAATGTGTACAACCCTTCTGAAAAGAACATATGCCTATATCCACAGACATAATGCATATGTAATAACATCTTTTTCAAATATCACACATACAATACAGTAATTTTACACATGTATATTAACTTAGCCTTTAATAGCTAGAACGTAGGAATCAATCCTTTACTTGACCGTAGACAACTCTACGTGAGCATGTCGACACCATGGGAATAGTACCATTCTCAACCCGTGTCGCTTGGTAACTGAATAGAAATAGCACCCCATCCCTATTTTCATTTTTTAAAACAAAACTTTTGTAATCTAACCCCTCTCAAAAAAGAAGAATCACTCATTCACATAGTCAATTGTGCCTCACTACACCGCACTCCAGTGGAGCAACGATGTAAATGTCCATGTTGAATGGACATGATAAAGAGTTCAGAGTTCAGCAGGTCAGGGCCGTTTCAGGCACACAGGAGCCGCTATAAGCTGCCAGCATTGCAAATATTGATGCTGCAACAATATCCAGCCGACTGCCCTCAGGCCAGCAGGGACCTGGAGAGCCCACATTCAGAGTCTAATGTACAGTACAACGTAGCATTGGATTTGTGGCATGATCAGTGCTCCGGCAAACTTCCAGACAATTTCTTTTTTGGTGTTATATCTCGTAAAGCAATGGACGTCTTCAACATTCTTGAGATCTTCACATGCCAGGATCTCTTCACAAGTTTCCTTTTTTGTTTGCACATCACATTGATACACAAGATTTAGATGGAGAGATAAATAAGAAATGTTTAAGGTTTAAAGCTGCAAACTCAAAGCTCAAAGTATCTCTGGTTAAAAGTTAATTATTTATTTTGAGTTTTGATGTTGCCTTTAAGGCAAGAGTGCTATCAAATTAGATTGGCTCTGAAGACCGGATAGAAGAGCTATTGGCAGGATGTACTGATAGTGGTCATCCTAAGGATGTAAAAAATTGTAAACATTTGACTTTCATTACATTTGAGGTTTGGGTTTGCGTTGCTGCATGTCAGGCAAAAAAGTGCTATAATTCATCTCTCTATTGAAATAGCAAGAAATGTTCTTTTTTTGTTCACAACAGATTTTTCACTACGAGTGAATACAAATGCGCATCTGGAAGTTAAACAGCGCTTACAAGTTCAGAGAGGTTTCTCTGTTTGATCATATCTGAAGCTTGTGTTACAGAGAAGCTGAAAGACACCACATAGACTCAAAACCAAGTCAGTTATGGGTCCATGTGGTTTAACCATCATGTAAATGTTGCACCAATTTTGTAGTAGTATACAGATAAATAACTGAACAAAAATATAAAGCCAATCTTTGTTCTTAGGAGACATGTAGGAGTTAAAGTCCTTAAGTTGTATATACATTATGTATATTTATACACTTAATAATTTTTTACTTTTCAGTAAAAGGGGCTCCACAAAATATGACAATATGCCATACTTAATGAAGTAAGTCACAGACTTATTTTAGAACGGAGGAACACTTCCACTCCCATCTGAAAGACAAAAAAGGGAAAAGAGAGAAAGAGGATGTTAGTGATGTATTTTGAGAAATGGGTTTTCATCTCTTTTAACAATACTAAGATGAAAGAAAAGAGACAGATTCTTACCTTTGTGGAAGCACTGTGGCGATGGATGACATTGGAGTTGATACAACTCAGGTTGTTGCCCTAAGCCAGGGGCGATCGAGGCACCTGCCCCAAACATGGGTTCCAGGACAGCCAGTTCCTCTAGGAGGGACTGATTGCAAGACACAGCGGGCATGGGCGAGACGATGGGCGTGGAGGTGGCAGGGCTGGGGGAGGCAGTGAGGATGAGGGGAGGGGAAGCTTGGATGGAGGAGCAAGAGGACACAGGAGATGACACCACCTCGATCTCCATTGCTTCCTCCGCTAGCCCCTCTCCTTCTGCCATTCTCCCGGCCTCAGCAGCCACAGTCGCCCCGCACCCAACCATAGAGTTACATTGCGCCGATTGGACGCTACAGAAGTGGCCCACTCCCTCAAACTGGGAGGGTTGGTGCCAGCATACTGGGGTTTGAAGAGAGATTGGGCTGGAGGGATTGGGGGAGGGGGAGGGGGAGGAGGGGCCGGGGACGGAGGAGGAATGAAGTTGTCTTGGAGGAGGGTATCTAGGATGCTCTCTTCAAACAGAGAGTCATCATCGTCGAGGAACATAGGAATGTCCAGACCTCTCCATGCTTTGATGGGATAAAACTCCCTAAGCATATGGACTGAATCAACATCAGCAGTTTCAACAACGGGAGACAGGAAGGGGGAGGGAGGGGAGGATGAGGGTGACATGGAGGGAGGAGAGAGTTTGGACAGGAGTGGATCCAGATAAAATCCCTCTGCCAGTGAGCTGATGTGCTGAGCTAAGAGGGAGATTTCTGCCCTCTCCTTCTCCCTCTCTCTCTCCAGGGAGAAGAAGGAGAGACAGGGCTGTTTGCCGGGTGATGCCTCAGGGGTGAGGAGGCCCTCAGGGGGACACTGGAGGTTCCCCAGTGGTACATCCACATACAGTGGACCCCGAACCTCGGGCAGGGTCATCACTGTGCAGTCGCCGTCTCCGGGGCTGTCAGGTGTGGGGGGAAGTTTCTCATAAAGGGCTCCGCTGCCATGCTCAACAGAGAAGAGGAAGTCAGTGGATAGAGTCGGTAGCTTGAGCGGGAGCTTGGTGGACAGAGTGGTGGGGGGGGAGGGGCTGGCGGTGGTAGTTGGTGGAGCTGAGGAGGAAGCTGAAGGGGCCATTGAGGTGGTGGTGGCAGTGGCTGTTGTAGCAGAGGGCGGAGGAGTGGTAGTGCCAGCAGGGTCGAAGCTGAAGAGAGGTTCACCGAATGGAAAGCTAGACCCAGCAACATGGGGAGTGTAGGGTGGTGTGCACACAAACTCTTTGGTCTGCTGAGCTTGTGAGGTGGGCACAGGGGGGAGAGGCAGGGGGAGAGCTGGCAGTGGAGGGTCAAGTTGGAAGGATGGCGGCAGAAGAATGTTCTGGGTCAAAAAGTCTAAGTCTGCTACTGTTTCAACAGTGACTGGAGTGGGAGAGGAGGCAGCTGAGGGGTTTTCAGTGGGATGCTGCTGAAAGAAGCTGTCTTCCTCCAGAGATGAGATACTGGAGCGAGGGTCACCCTCCACCTGCATAGCCTCAGCAGCAGAGCTCCCAGGTTCATCAGAGGAACCCACGCTGCAGCCAGCAGTGCTGAAGTCAAAGGATTGGGCTGACAAGCCACTGCTGCCTGGGGTGAAGACTTGGTCTGGGCTGGACAGGGTTTCTGGAGACTGGAGGCTCAGACCCTCCTGCTGAGAGGTACCACCACTTAGAACCAGGGTCAGCTGGGTGTGCTCTGAGCTGAGGTGCTGACGCACTGACCAGGCTTCAGACTCACTGAGAGAGAGAAGAAGAAACAAAGGAGAAACAGAAAGTTAGGAAGGTTTTTCTCTGTATTCATCATTCTTTTGTTTTTGATGACTGATTTGTTGTTTGAAGAAAAAGGCAGTAAATACCTGATGATGTAGTTGTTGCTGATGATGGGGATTTCTCCAGGCTGCAGCTGAAGCACCATGTAGAGCCAAACCCACGATTGGTTCTGAGCTTGCACACGCACCACCATTTCAGCTCTGCCCTCTCCTCCTTCTCTCACTGTTGAACAACAGTCACAGCACAAGTTGGCATCTTGTATGTAATTATATTAATCATCATCGTGTTTTTCACTGTGTGGATATGGCAGTGGGCACGATGTGTGTGTAATTGTGTGGACATGGATGGTTGTAACTGGTAGGTATGTGTGAAGAGTACACTTACATAGGCTGCGGTGTTGAGCGGAGGCATGTGACAGATCCTGTGGGTGGAGGAGGCTGTACCAGGAGCAAGAGCGTAAAGCTGTCACATCAAAGCCGAGATAGGCGCTCACACTGTAGGAGAGAGTGGGTGGTGGTATGTTAGGAGGGATCATCATTTTTTTTAACCATTTAGTGATTTCATGAACAGACTAATATACCAGTAAATATTGAAGCAACAGGTGGAGGTGTGGATCAGCTATTTGTGTGAACTCACCTGTCCTGGGCAGTCTGCAGCCTCATGTCCCGGCTATGCTGGGAGTGGAAGCAGGCCAAAAACAAGTTGGCCTCAGCAAGGGGAGGGGTGGAGGTTGACTCCCTTTCTGTCCCAGGGCTGGAGCGGGTCGGGTGGGGCTCCAGCGGGGAGCAGAAACACACCCACACAGGGTTCGATGTCCAGTAGGACCCAGCAGCAGTAGAGGCAGCGGGGGGAGAGAGGCAGCGAGCTCGGATCAGAACCAGCTTGTTCCCAGCACTCTGCCTCCGCACGGACTTGGAGGTGTTAAAACGACAGCGGAAGAGACGGTCTGTGGAGGAGGAGAAGATGAGAGGGGGTTATGAAAAATCATATTTTGTTGTTAGTCCGCAATAGAATAAATCAATTTAATGTTTGTCTTACCCATCTCAAGTGACGTGGTGGTTGACAGGTTGCTCCTCATGTTAAAGTGGTCTGAGGCGTCGATGATATCATACACACTGTCCCCCTGTGCCACAAGATCCACCTGAAAAATTGAAAAATACAAACAGAAACGTTATTTATTAAGCCCAAAGTAGAGCTTGAATTGAATGAATCGGTTCCATGTAGACTCACCATGGAGTGTCCGAGGTGGTCGGAGACGCTATCTGACAGGTACAGGAGCTTCCCTTCCCCAGTCAGCAGCATCAAAAAACCTGGCAGTGCCTGCATCAACTCAGACAGTTCGTGAAAAGAGAGAAACCCTGCGCTCTCGTCAGCAGTTTCTGCTTCTAGACAAAAAAAAAATGGGACAGAAAATGTATTTGTTAATAAACCTGAACCTAATAAGAATGAACACAACATATCTGATCTCCGCAATAAGAAAAACAGTGGCCGCAGTGTGTTTCAGCACCACGGACAACGGCGCTGCTGTATTGATGGTGCTAAAGCATTTCAGCACCACGGACAGCGACAAACTTCTATTAAACGCGTTAACGAGCTTGTTTATCGACTATTTCCGAATAATGAATGATCCATAGCTCTACAGTTTTTTTCCCAAATAAGATATGTATCAAGTCAATTGCCTGCAATGCCATTAAAACACTTGTTGATTCCACCACTGAGAAATTGCAGTCTGTCAATGCAGCACATGACATTCATCATCAACAGGTCGTTTTATTCAGAGTACATTCATTCTTACCTTGAGTGAAGAAGACGGAGTTCCTGGTGTACATGCAGGCAAGTGACATGATGTGCAGATATGAGAGCCGCGCTTTATCTGCATCGGATATGGGCAACAAGTCCTTTAGGCTCCGGATCTCCGCGTTGATCTGGTCCCGTCGAGCCTTGGATGCTCCTTTGGTTGAGCGGTACATTGTGGCCGGTTGTTGCGGGAAACTATCGAAATTCCTCCAGATGTGCGTTGGAGAGTTGAGAGCGGTGTGTTGTTTAACGCCGTGGCTCGGCTGGACTCGGGGTGCCTTGTCTCCGAGGTATGGTAAGAGACAGGTTGTAAAAGTGGAAAAGCTCTGACGTGTGTTATTGGACTTTCATCTCAGCTCGGTTTATTTTTCAGAGAAAGGTTGTACAACCTTCTCTTGCCCTGTCTCTGTCTGCTTTAGCTCCTCCACAGCGTCCAGCTCGGATGCTGGCAGGCTGCTGGATGTATGTCCCCCCCTGTCAGAGTGCAGGTGAATCGGCGGCTGTGGTAGCCGTCTCTCGCACAGAAGCCCGTAACCCGTAAATCTGGTTGAGGGACTCTGCTCGCCAGTCACTTATATAGTCTGGGACTCCGCCGGAGCAGGGGGGCTCCCAACACACCGACACCGACGTAAAACGGAGGGAGGGGGTGGAGAAGAAGGGAGGGGGGGGCGAGGGAGATAGATATGTCTCATATCAGTGTAGCAATGGTGAAACTCTCCCCCTCCCTTTCCAGCGCCCTCTCCTTTCGTTGACACTTCATCGACGTCAGCGCTTCCCTCTACTCGGTGATGACGTCGGTCTGAAATCGGGAGCTCCGGCGACGCAAAAAGCCCGATTTGGACAAAACCGAGTAAGGGGCGGAGCAAGCGTAAAACGTAAACGGAGTCACCGGACTCCGGTGTATTGGAGCAGGAGGAGGGGTGCAGGGGAGGGGGATGGGAAGACTGGTTTGCATACGAAAGAAGTCTCTGTGTTTATATGTCTGGCACTTGGTAGGCTACCCGTCAATGCCTGTTAGCCCCGGACCTGTCAGTAAACACGACAGGTGCTTGTTAGGTGCAATTCGATCATTTCACTTTGACCACATTTACTGTCAACATTTTAAACATGTGAGATTGATGATGCAGAGCTGAACACAACATACTCAGTTGCCTTCCAGGAGACAGACATGGGATGCTGAGGCTTTTTCACATCGCTACGTCTCTCCGTCGCCTTTCTGAATGGAAATCATTCTTGAGCAGTTGAAAACACTAATGGATGCATAAAGAATGTGCCTCCATTTTTAAAATGTTAGACACGAATGCTGCGCTTTTCACATTTCACATTTGTCTTGTTAAGAGACAATCTTTAACATTTTGTGAGCATGTTTTCCTCAATATTGTCGATAAGAAATAAACTGAAAAACTACATGTAAGGTTTTTACATTTTATAAATGCACTGTGATCCACGTCAGAGCTAAATCTCCATTGCCTTGTGATGGACACTAAAGTTTTTAGGATTTAATAATTAAGGAGTGAGAATAGACTCCGAGTGAATTTGCGTTGGAGGTTGTGGTTTGGATTGTAGAATAAAAACATGGACTCGCAGAAACAATCAGAGCATGATCAACTGCAAATCACTGAAAGAAACTAAAGAAACAGCTGGCCAGTTTGACCAGTAAGGCGCTCAAAAAACAGTTCAGACCATTATAATTATCGACGTTTATGTGTGACTCGGCACTTTGTTCTCTTCCTCCGTTTAAAACTTACAAGGACGATTTTCATAATTAAAAGTGTAGTCATTTTAATGAATGACATTCATGAATAATGTGACGCGCGCGCAAATAGCAGCCGACATTGAGCAACCTGCAAACCTGTCACCAGTCTCACGTGAGGTAAACCGTGCTGTTTCTAAAAATAGTTCTGGTGACCAACACAAGGACTGCGAGGCGCGCATCCCGCTCCAATCGTACTATTTATAGATAAGATTTCACTTTAAACGCCCTAAAATAGATCTGTAGTATGTGCTTCACATGTGGATCCGAGCACAGACACACACCTGGATCTGTGCCGCTGTCACACACAGTCATGTTTCTTTCGGACAAATTACGATGCTGTGTGTGTGTGTGTGTGTGTGTGTGTGTGTGTGTGTGTGTGTGTGTGTGTGTGTGTGTGTGTGTGTGTGTGTGTGTGTGTGTTTATTTCTGATGGAATACAGAACTTGGTCTATATCTACTTAAGATGAAAACAGAGTAATGTAGAGTCAAGAGGAGGAGGTCATTTGTCAAAAGGTATTACTTACTTTTGCCCACTGTTTATGTACTTTGATAGTTTTTAATATGCATAGCTATATGCATATTAAAATAGCTGATAGCTCATTGATGAATCATCCTGCTTCTTGTTTCAGCTTTACTTGATTCAGTACCTGTGTGTTTTTCTCCTTTGAAGTTTGTTTTTGTCTCATATTTCTTATTGAATGACCAAGCCATCTCTGCTTCCTCTTCTATAGTTGTATTTCCATTAGTGTTTCTCGTTCAGTAATGACCCAAAGGTACCAGATTGTTACCAGATGATCAGAGAAGAATGGTGGCTTTGCACATACATGACCCATAGTTCTCATTTTCAATGTGTACAGGTTAAATTGGCTTCACTTGAGCTCATGAAGCCGTACAAATGAGAAAAATGAGTTTGTCATCTCTGCTCCGCATCACATGGACGAGCAGCGCCTCCAGAGCCGATAGAAATACATCACACATCAATCTGTTGCTACAGTGGGGACTAAAATGTGTCATGACAGTGACATCCGTTTTCCTTTTGGCTATTCTAGATACAGCGTTACATACGTTCATTAGAGCAGTTCACTCAGAGAAGACATAATTGTACAGATGTTGTGCAAATCTACTTTCTTTTTTAAAGAGCCTAAAATTGATGCTTTTTGTTTTAGGTGCACCTAATAACCTTTCACTTGGTTTGATGTTGGCCCTGTTGCATGAGTTTAAGGTAAAAAATCATCCAGCTCTAATTCCTTCTCCTGGACTTAATGAATACAACAGGTGCCACAGGTGAGTGCCCTAACCGGGAAAGCGCAGTGAGAGTATAAGTGGGAGATATCTTGATTTTAGAGTCCAATTGTTCTCTCTGCCTTCACAACCGTTTTAAATGTCCAGCTAGAAAGTACAGACTAAGAAATAGCTATTTTAAATTAATATGAACACTAAAATGTCAATGGACACTCATATAACAAGTGTACTACTAATACTACTACTACTACTACTGCTACTACTACTACTATTACTACTAAAAAAATAATGGAAAAATGCTACAATTCCCTGGTTCGATATTCTTAGTTGTGAGGTGTTGTTGTGTTACTAATAATGATCATCAACTAAAGGCTTTATCATGGGCTTGGGAAATGGTGATGGACATTTTACACTCTTTTATGACATTTTATTGAACAAACAAACAATAATTAGCAGATTAAGCAATAATGACAACAGTTGTTAGTTGTGGTCCTCATCTCCACACACTCCAACTTCCAGACCATAGTTTAAAGGTGGGATAGGCCGTTTTTGGGAAAAAGCCAAACAAACACGCCAGAAAATATAGCTCCTCCTGCTGCTCTATCTCCTAAGCCCCTCCAAGCAGACGAGCATGGCCATATTTACGCATTTTATACAGTAACCTATACATGTCCTAGTCATTCATTTCAATCATCCTGATCATGATTGTGTTCCCGATGCCATCATATAGTGGCAATTCTGAGAATGATTGCCTGTTTTCTTTGCAAACTTGTGGCCCTGTAAAGCCCTTTGAGATGCTGTGATTTAAGTTTTGTCAATATCGGCAAAACAATTCAGAGATAGAGAGAAAATGTTGTAGTTTAGCTTTCTGCTAACCGTAGCTGTGAGCTTTTGCCTCAGCTGTGAGCTTTTGGCTACGGTTAGCAGGAGCTAAACTATTGTCAACGTTTTCTCTCTATATCTCTAAGACACTTCTCAAATATTGAAATGATTTATTGCGTTTATAGTCAGACCCATTTTTAGACTCTCTCTCTCTTTGTCTCCCTTTTTAGGGTTGCTTTGCAGTGTATTTATGTGTAACCAGATTTTTCGCTTTTGATTAAGGTTTTTACCATCTGAAGGCATGTGTACACTTATCTAGAACAGCCAATAGGAACACCCTCTCTCTGAAATGGCATGTGATTGGCCCCAGTCACAGGCTAGATATTCTAAAGCCTGAAAAGGGAGCAAGGAGGAGGTGCAGAGGCCTAGTATTCTCTCAGACAACTTGCATTACAATATGTTAAATGTTATTGTGGAATTTTTGTCCAATGATGCAATACAAAACTGTGTAACTCAGCTTTAAAGGAGAATTCCGGTCAATTTTAATACGTAACTCTGTTGTTTGAAAATTTGGAGTGCTGTCAGTAGAGAGAAAATATTGAACAATTGGTGCTGTCCACATGTTATCCTGCTGCTATGTTATGCTGTTAGCACCCAACAGGCTTAAACAGGGCACGTTTTAAACTTGTAGCCTCTTAACATGTTCAAAAGTATCATTACAAGTGCCTAGCCATGTGCAGAGTTTCCTTCCCAGTGAACACAGTGAATTTGACTGCAGTAGATGTGACAGAAAGGCATGAGTTGTGTTAATTCAGCCAGTGCACATACCTCTGTTTGTTTCCTGTTTTCCGGTGAAGTCCACGCCAGTCGAAACACGCCTTTCTGTCACATCTACTGCATTTAGATTCGCTGTGTTCACTCGGAAGGAATAACTGCACATGGCTAGGCACTTTTAATGACATTTTGAACATGTTTAGAGGCTAAAAACAAGTTTAAAACTTGCCCTGTTTAAGCCTGTTGGGTGCTAACTCTAGCAGGAGGATAACACATAGACAGCACCAATTGTTTCAATTTTTCTAGCTACTGACAGCACTCCAAAATTACAAACAACAGAGCTACGTATTGAAATTGACTGGAATTCTCCTATAAGTCAGCAACTCCATGTGGTTAAAACTGGAGCATTTGTCAGCAGTGGCAATGTGTTCTTGTTGTTTAGGAATGATAATAAAAATAGGATGTGTTCATTTTAGTCTTGTGTAGCGTATTCATAACTGCATATTAGCAGTGTCTAGTCACCTCATATGCTTCAGTAGTGACATTTTCAGCCCTTATTTTTACAACATGATATCATGTTTTATGGGTTTGTTTGTACAGGTAATGACGTTGGATTACATTTTATACTTGCTACTGCAAATGGGTAGTTTATTATATCCACCCACAGCACTTCCCATTCTGTAAAGCATCAAACTCTTAGGATCCTGACATTCTCCTCAGGAACTACCTCATACTGCATTATGGCACTTCCTTCCCCCTTCTTTTGTTTAAACAACCTTCCACCTGTCACCAGTAGTCTGGCTGTTAAAATGTTTGTGTCCAAAAGTCTTCAGATTATGGTCCTCTGCATCTTGGTTTAGCAACATAACTACTCCAGTATTCTTGTTTCATGTAGAACAAAACATAAAATTGAGCAGACAACACATTTAAGTCTGCGGCATCATTAACTAGCCTATAAACAATTTGTGGTCTTGTCTTATGTTGGCTATCAGTGGTATAATGAATGATAGACAACAATCTAACTATAAAAAAGGATTATTTTCCAAAGGACAACTGACTCCAAAATGACCTTTTCCCTGGGTTTGACCTTGTAGGTTTTCACCATCAACCACAATTTGATTTGCTAGTGAATTATTTAGATTTCAATCTCTTTATAGTGGACCATGCCAGTTTTTAAACACAATTTGTTTCCTTTCCTAAACCACATTCATTATTAGTGACCATTTTCTAAGCTTTTTTGGAATTTATGAATGTGTGAAACTTTCAGAGTCTTACTGTGTTGCTCTCAAATTATGTCTCAGCTTTTACATTTTCATCTTGGAAATGACATATTTTTCTAACAGGCATTAAAGCTGCCAAAAATTGTTCTCTTTATGTAGGAAATCTCTGTACATAATTACAAAAGCCCAATCAATTAATACATACCTTGATATGATTAATTTGGATCTTGGACACAACGGTGCATGGTGCCAGGGAGGAAACCATTTTATGTATGTGTTATAGTCATCATCTTTGTCTGTGCATTCTTTTTTGCTTTCTTAATGAATTCTGGTTAATTTTTTCTGTATAATTGTATAAGAGATGCTTAGGATGATGAAGGGGTGGGTTATTTATTCTTTCTTTATTCTTGTTGGTAACTAAAGTGCTTCACAGTTACTATTAAATATGATACGCTGATGACCTTAGGATTCGAGATATGGACCTTATGGGATCAGCAACACACTGATAACAACCAATTTGGAGTTCCCAGGATGCTGTGGAGTCTCTTTGCAGCTTATTTGAACAAATTGTTAACAGACATGCTACATTTTCTTGGTCTAAACAAGAATATAGTGCATTACAATACTCAAGACATGAGAAGATAAAATAAAGGAAGATTTGTTTGAGCTGTTAGCAAGATAAGAAAGGACATAGTTTGGCAATATTTTTTAGCCATGCTAGCAGTGTGGCTCAATGTCATACCACCACCTTAGTCCAGACTGAAATACAGTATATCAACAACTTCTCAATCAGCTGGCACAACATTTTGCACAGACATCCCCATGGTTCCCAGGGGAAGCATCGTAATGACTTTGGAGATCATCTGACTTTTCCTGTAAAACCACCATGACGTTGATATTTATGTTTTTTTCTTTGATGATCCCCAGATCAACGGGTTTTAGGGTAGAGTAGTTTGAATAAAGCACGACGGTGAGTCTCATGTGAATCTCATTTTCACTGGATTTTTTAACTTGGCACACATCACTTTCTTCAAGATGTGTTTTGAAAGATTGCCTTTTTTTAATGGCGCTGGCAGACTTTCTCTGGGCAAAAACAGCACACATCTGTATGTAGAAGCTTCCAGAACAAAAACACTCAAAGTTGTTTTTTTGGGTTTTTTTTTTGTCCAGCAGTCTCGTAGGTACTTAAGCTGTCCTGGTGTCCCACACACTCTTCTGTCTCAAGCGCTGCCATTGTTGCAGTTGTCATGATAATCCCTGCCATTATGAGAGAGGGTTGTGTTGGTATCATAGGTGGGTGGCAGAGAAGAACATGGCTGTGGAGAGGCGGATGGGTGAAGAGCGAGGGGTCGGAAGGATGAGTGCCTCGTCTCCCTGGAAGCAAATGGACTCAAATGAATCCAATTAGTGGGCCGTCTTTGTGCCAGAAACTCCTGTTTGTCTCAGTATTCATGTGGAGGCTCATTTAGTCTTATAACCCTCTTTAGCACAATTATTCATCCTAGCACATTAAGCCGAGCACTCACTCATTCATTCACTCAGTAATTTTTCCTCTCAGTGAGCCATTCATTTTTACACTCAGTCACTCATTCACAGGGGCATGTCTGGTACATTTTGAATGGCTGCCTGGGATAGGTTTGGTTGTTTTCAAATGCAATTTATTATAAAAAATTTCAGACAGACAGAGAGTAATTCATGTGTTGCATTAGCCCAACAAGCAAACGGTCAGTAATGGATGAACAAGATGCTAACAGCTCAGTAAGGCTGTATACAGGCACCACTGTGCTTTGCTAACGCGCTCACAATGCCAATGTTAGCATGCTGATATTTGGCAGATATAATGTTTACCACGTTAATGTCACTTACTCATTCATTCAGATTCACTGTCTTACTCAATTATGCTCACATTTATTCTTTCACTCATTGACAGCAAAATTTGGTCACTCATTCACTCAGATTTCTTGCACATTCACACATTTTCTCTCCTATCCACACATTCACTTAGCAATTTACTTATTCACTAACTCACTCAGACACTGATTCATTTGCTCACTCACTCATACCTTGACCCATTCAATTATATTTGTCACTAACTCCTTCACTCATTTACTTGATTTCTCACAAAATCACCCACTCTCTCTGTTATCCACCCATTACTTTTTCACTCATTCATTCACCCGCACCTTCACTTGCACACATTACTGTATCTCTCTTAGACACACATTCAAACACATTTCTCACACAATCACTTACTTTCTCTGTTATTGACATATTTCCTTTTTTCTCGCTTGCATCTTCACTCACTCACATATTACCTTGCTCACCCTCAACATAACTTAGTTTCTCTGTCATCCATACATTTAGTCTTTTTGTCATATTAAAACTGTGGTAGACAGTTGTTTTGACAGTACAATGGCATCTGGCTAACAATCAGGATGGTTGAAATGGATGACTAGTACTTGTATAGGTCACTATACAAAACACGTACATATCTCCAAGCACGTCTGGTGGGAGAGGCTTTGGGCAGAGAGGAGAGCTGCAGGAGAAGGGCTATATTTTCAAATTCTGGTGTGGTTTTTTTTGGTACCTCTTCGAGAAAACTGACTACACCCGCTTTAATTCACTCTGATATTCTAATAGGCTCACTTACTTATTCCCTGCGTTTAACTTGCTTTCTCATTCACTCACCTTCACTCACTCACATATTATCTTGCTCAGTCTCACTCATTCAATCTCTCACAGGCCTCCTCACTCACTCATTTACTAAATTATTCACACGATTACACACTCACTTACCAACACTTCCCACACACACACAGAGCAGATGTACAAAGTATAGGAGTGTTCTGGCTCATTCTGTACACACACACACACACACACACACACACACACACACACGTACACACTCGTACAGTCCCCAACAGGTGTGACTTTCACAGCTTCAGCTGTTGGCATAGATTGAAACTGTGGATGAGGGATGAGCAGCATGTTCCTCCACAACCTTAGTCATCACATCACAGGGAAAAGAGAGGATAGATCATCATTCTCTGCAGCAGCTCCATCTTCGTATGACTTATAAGAGTTTATTACAGATAAAACATGTTACTGACAATGAGAGATAGATTGTGTTTATCTCAAATGTAAATGGGTTTATGAAAAAATTAATTATTTCTGGACGACTACAGGGTGAAGTGGGCAGGAGTTGGTGGGGGGGGGGAGAATACTTCCAGGGTAAACAAAAATGCGTGGATTTTAAGGCAAAGGTGAAAGATACTTGTCTTTTTTCCTCTAAGACGGTCTTTTTTCTGTTTATTTTTACACCCAGAGAGTCAAGGTCTGCGTTTTGCTTCTCAAAAAGAAGGAGCTAATCTGTCGCCTAGCAACACCTCCCACTCCTGCATCGAAGCGGGAGCAAAAGAGAGAGAGAGGATCTGGAGTAAATAGGAGAGATAAGGAAGAAAGAGATAGAAATGTATGGACACAAAGAGGTAGAGGGGAACAGAAAGATGGACATTAGTTTGTTTTATCCTAATCATCGAAGGAGGAGATTGATTATCACATACAATACATGTACCGCTCGGTACTGCATTATGCTTACATATTCACACTTGTGCATCTATGTGAATACATACATAAATAAACAATCTTTTTTGTATTTTTTTATCATGAATCTGTTGTTTAACCTGAATTTAAAAGGCTGATCTGGGTTTGGGGGCTGTACATTTGTTTCTGCTAGATGTCTCATATACTGTGCATAACATCTGTTGCTACCATGTAACAATGTTAACAAATAGATACATTGAGAAAAAAGGAGATTTCAATTCTACAATTGAAATATGTCAAAAACTGTATGTACAAATGTAGAAGCTAAACCTCAACGGGAATAATTTCATATTATCATACAGTCTGCTGCATTGACAGTGAAAGTAAAAGATAGTACTTTTGGATGTACAGGCTGCCTTTTGTTAGCATTTTGCTTTTATTTGATAGTAAAGAAGCAGATACCAACACTAAACATGGCAAGAAAAAGAAGGTGGTATGACGTGCCAAAAGAACCTATTAATACTAATACTTTTAGTTGTTATGATAGCAAGCAGGTCACCAAGACCCCTGTATATACTGCTTTATGTGTATGAAATATTTGTTGTATTTTTGCATTTTTTTACATCATTGCATAAGTTCATCAAATGTCTACAAGTATCCAGGGGGAAATCTGATCAAATAACTATTAATACAACCAAGGATAGTGAAGTGGCACAGGAAATGAGGGGAAACAGAGAGGAAGGGACGGCATGCAATAAAGGTCCAGTTACGGTTACATGCTACACTTCTTAGACCTCTAGGCCTCTGTGATCCCCCAGCTTTTATGTCTTGAGGGAGATCAAAATTATAATAAAAGGATCTGTTTGGGACTGAGAACCTTTTAAAAATGGATGCTTAAACAGCAAGTGGCCCTCTGGGTGCTTCTTCCACACTCTGGACACATCCGGGTCAGGTGAATTTGTAACTCTAGGTCAGTGGTGGTTGCCATTCTTTTTGAATAGTGACCCCTTACAACAAAGAAATATCTACTTGCAACCACCAAAATAAGATTTATTAGAGCCCCAAATAAGTCTTAAAACTTAAGAAAACTATTACAACAATCACTTTTTTCCGGTTTCCTTGTAATCATGTTGCAACCTCTCAAATTTATCTTTTGACCAGTGAGGGTGCCGACCTCCCCAAGGTGAATCCTACCTTTACCCAATGCATGCTGGGACAGGCTCCAGCCCCCTCATGACCCAAGAACAGGTAATGTGTTGTGGAAAATGTGAAATTCATTGTTCAGTCCTTAAATTGTGTCTCTAGACTCAGAAAATAACGTTTGAATAGCAGTAAGCATGAAATAAGGCTGTGGATGTAATGATTCAGTCCATTTCACAGATGTGTAATCATAATGCCTGCAATATCTTTGCAGGATTTGAACGTATACTATGTTATCTGCTGCTCAGTTCACACACCAGCTCCTTCTGACAACGTGTCGCTCCTGTCGGATCTGGCAACAGGCAGACGCAACCTGTGAATATAAAACATATAAACACCCACACACAGTATCTACACCCACACTCCTGCTCCTCACCTCCCACCTATATCCATCACTCCCTGCCTCCTTCCCTCTATATGGTTTTGTGAGCCACTAGCCTTGTAACTTTTCTCTTCGCGTTTCAATATCTAGTTTATTTTTAGCAGCCAGGGCATAGAACGGGGCAGAAGTTTTTCACTAGGGCTCTTTAGTTGTGTTCAGAGTTCTACGTCCCCCCAAGGTCCCTCTGATTATACTTAGACTAGCAGGAGAACATTGGGACAATAACTCTGTAAATAGCCAACATATTTCTGTTGAGGATGGAGTCCGCCACAAGAGGCTTTACAATACTGAGAAATGAGATTGAACATGTGTCTGTGCTCACAAATAAGATCTGTATCAGAATATCTTTAAGGAAAACTATTTTAGCAAATATTAATTTAACATCTGATATTAATAATTATAGATGTTTATATACAATTTGTTTACTGTAACATACAAACACAGACACTGACTCTTTCTTCTCACAGTAAGTTGGTGCTGATGCGGGGTTGCTATGGTGACAGGATGTAGATGTGTTACATCATGAAAGACCTCCTAGCAGCAGATCTTTCACTGAGACTCCCTCTCTACCTTTTCTCTCCCTGCTTCTCTTTGTGTGCATCTTGCTCCCCTCAATTGACTCTCAGCCTCGATTTCAGACAAAAGGTCAAGAACAGATCAAAGACAAAAGAGCACAGGCCTTATATTTGCATTTTACATTTTGGTGTTAGCTGAATTTTAACGTGTATCATATGTTCAAGATGAGCAGATAGAGCGAGGTGTTGCATAACAAAAGCAGAGAGTGGGGAAGGAACAGATGTGCTGAACGAGCACACCAGCCAATAAACCATATTTGTACCTTTTTCTTAGACTTGTCTCATTTGTCCTCTTTTGCCTCGATGTCCTCACTCAAAAAAATCTCTACTGACCCGCGTTTAATACTCCTCACATAACTATCATTACAGCTTACATTTTTGTTTTTACTCCTCTTCTACGTAATGTACTAATTCATTCATTCTGGGCTGATTCATGAATGGATGGGGTCAATTACTTGTCAGCTGTGGCTTGTTTATTTCTTCCCATCGAGGCCCTCTTTTCTATCTATAGTGCTCCGAAAATACATTTAAAAAAACCTGTATGGTGTTAACCAGCTGGAAAACACATAACAAGTCTTTTTTCCAACCTTTTAAAAGCAGCCTTTAATTGGATATTATCATATCATATAAACGCTGCTGTAACAAGGAAACAAGGAAATTTCCCCGTTGTGGGATGAATAAAGTATAATCTAATCTAATCATCACATTGATTTCTTAATACAACGCTAAATTAGAAATGGCTGTTAAAACCAGTTTTGGATATATTGTAATATTCTGGTCTCTTAATTGCCTGTTGTGAAGCCGGATTGTTGCAAGTATTAGAGGTCTGTTAGGTGTTTACTGGAAAGCAAGGTTTTATTCATTTTTAGGAGAGGTTGTAAAAACGTTATTGGGCAGATGTGAGGAGTCCATTTACTTGTTTACTCTCTGAAGAAATACTAGTATTTATGCTATTATATATAATCTTACACTGCATTTCAAAAGGATATATTGTACTGTTTCCACCACTACATTCATCAAAAAGTTACTTTGCAGATTAGGATTTTACAGACATCACGTTATAAAATGTAATGCACCATTACAGATTTAACCGCCTGACAGAATATAAAGTTGTTCCAATTAGCTCAACCTTAACCAGATGTTTATACATCAGTTATAATAATGTTATATTAGAATGTAACTCTGACAGGGGCCATTCGGCTGCTTAACAAATATTTTTACTATTTACTCATCATTTTTTTCAAATTCATGTAAAGTATAGAAATGGTAACCCTTCCTTTTGCCACAAACTGAGCTTGTATAAAATAGTTCATGTTTTAAAAGTTATTTTGATTATTCCTAAATAAACACATATTCCCAAACACATATGTGTTGAAGTCATTCGCAGGTAAATGTACAGTTACCGTACATGGTCATATTAGTTATGTTCAGAGTCAATACAACTCAGTAATAGACTTCTTTAAAGCAAACGTTTCACAAAAGCTATGAAACTCCAATAAAATAAATTCTAATAGACTTGGGAGGTGTAATATTATAGAAAAGGAGACTAAAAGATAGACATACACATACAGTATTGAATTTAACCATATTTTACAGCTGGGGTCTCTGAGTCCACAAACCTTTTCTGAAACATCAATCCAAAATCATGTTTAACCCTCTGGCGTCTAGGCTGATTTTAACTTTCCATGCATTCATTTTTGTCTTTGTTTAGCACCTTTTAAACTGTCCTTAACCCAAGTGCATCAGTACAAACTCAGCTATAAGTCTAGCATTTCATTTGTGAATTGAACAAAGAATAAAGCTGCCAGGATCCCTAAAAATGTATGAATGAATGATCATATGTATGATCATTACTCAAAATATCATTACAGAACACTTGTAGGTTGTAAAAAAATATTGTTTCACTATTTATACACACAAAGACAATAAAATGATGCGAGCAATCAAAACATGAAACTTATTTCTCCACATAATATGAAGTTGTGTTATTGATAATAAAACATGCTGCAGACTCCAAAGGGTTATTCTCATGAAATCAGTAAAGTTGTGAAGTAGCATGCTAATAAAACAATTTAAGTATTTTAACATTGTTGTATTAATACTTAAGTAAAGGATCTGAATACTTCTTTCACCACTGTCTTCTCTGCAGATGAAAGTCTCAGCCCAAATATCTGTTTCACAATCAGTTTGTGTTGTGGTGATTTACAAAAATCCTCTCCAGCTTCTGCTTCCTACTGTTCACATACCATTCACTTTTTCATTTGTGTTATTTTCTCAGGGCTGAATGTCTTTTCAGCATGGGCCCTTTTGCCGCTATACACCCACACACCCATAACGACACGTTGTCGTTTCTTGGTAACCGCATTTACGCAATGAGTAAAGAAATTAAAGGTAGAGTAGGCATCGGTTAGGTAAGGTCTATATATATATATATATATATATATATATATATATATATATATATATATATATATATATATACACACACACACAGTACTGTGCAAACGTTTTAGGCAGGTATGAAAAAATGCTGTAAACTAAGAATGCTTTCAAAAAATGGAAGTTTTAATAGTTTATTTTCATCAATGTGAATAAACAGAAGAGGAATCTAAATCAAATCAATATTTGGTGTGACCACCCTTTGCCTTCAAGACATCCTCAGTCCTTCTAGGTACACTTGCACACAGTTTTTGAAAGAACTTGACTGGTAGGTTGTTCCAAACATAAAGAGCACTAACCACAGATCTTCTGTGTGTAGGCTTCCTCAAATCCTTCTGTCTCTTCATGTAATCCCAGACACACTCAATGATGTTGAGATCAGGGCTCTGTGGGGGCCACGCCATCACTTCCAGGACTTCTTGTTCTTCTTTACACTGAAGATAGTTCTTAATGGCCTTGGCTGTTTATTTGGGGTTGTGGTCCTGCTGCAGAATAAATTTGGGGCCAATCATGCGCCTCCCTGATGGTATTGCATGATGGATAAGTATCTGCCCGTATTTCTCATCATTGAGGAGACCATTAATCCTGACCAAACCTGCAACTCCATTTGCAAAAATGCAGCCCCAAAATTTCATGGACCCTCCACCATGCTTCACTGTTGCCTGCAGACACTCATTACTGTACCGCTCTCCAGCCCTTTGGCAAACTACAGCCAAATATTTCTCATCAGTCAAGCGCACCTGCTGCCATTTTTCTGCATCCCAGTTCCTATGTTTTTGTGCATAGTTGAGTCGCTTGGCCTTGTTTTCATGTCGTAGGTATGGCTTTTTGGCTGCAACTCTTCCACTCTTCTTCTGGCCAGACTTCTTCGGACAGTAGATAGGTGTACCTGGGTCCCACTGGTTTCTGCCAATTCTGATCTGATGTCACTGCTGGACATATTCTGATTTCGAAGGGAAATAAGCTTGATGTGTTTTTCATCTGCTGCACTAAGTTTCCTGGGCCGACCACTGCGTCTACAACCCTCAGCGTTGCCAGTTTCTTTGTGCTTTTTCAAAAGAGCTTGAACAGCACATCTTGAAACACCAGTCTGCTTTGAAATATTTGTCTGGGAGAGACCTTGCTAACTACCTTGTGTCTTGTTGCTGTGCTCAGTCTTGCCATAGTGTATGACCTGTGACATGAAACTGTCTTCCACAACCACACCTTGGTAGCAGTTTGACTTCTCCTCACCCAGTTTTAAGCCTCCTACACAGCTGTTTCAGTTAATGACTGTGTTGTAACCTACATGTGACATTGATGAGCATTAGCACCTGTTTGGTATAATTGGTTGATCATTCACCTGACTACAATCCTACAAGTCCCTGACCTTACCAAATATTGATGTTATTTAGATATTTCTATTGTTCGCTCACTTTGCATTTTGTAAATTGACAAAAATAAACAATCATCATTTATATATATATATATATATATATATATATATATATATATATATATATATATATGTATATGTGTATTATCAGACACCTGCACTGTCATATCTTTAATTGCATTGTTGTTAATCACTGACCCAATATCCTGCTCGCTGCACTAAATTCCCAGTGTGTTCGTAAGAGATTACACTGACCCGAGGTAATGAACATGCCCAACTATTGAACCTTTATTTGGACCGGACTGATAAGCTAATTATTTTACAGAGCAATAACAAGAAATGACTCCTGTTGGATTACAACCGGGGGATTTATAGAGCGTATCACATGTAAGCTCCTGTGGATAATGTGGAGGTCTGGTTCTGAACTGACAAATGTTCAAATAATAATAAGAAAATGCCATAGAATCTATTTCTAAATAAAAAAAATAAAAATAAAAATCTTTAGGTTTGGAAAAATAATTATACTGTTAAACATTTGAGTCCAAATAGATTTAAATGACATTTTTGTAGCTTTGTTGGTGTCGGTTTGTTTGTCCACTATTTTGGTCCTGACTGAAATATGTCAACAACTCTCAGATGGATTGGCATTTGTGCACACATTCATGGTCCCCAGAGGATAAGCCTAATCACTTTGGTGATTCCATGACTTTTAATATATATATATAGTCAGTTTGTGGCCAAATACTTGCCAAACTAATGGCATTCCCATCAGCCTCAGCTGTACTTTGTGTTTAGTGCTAATTAGCAGTGGTGGAAAGTAACTAAGTACATTTACTCAAGTACAATACTTAAGTACAGTTTTGAGGTACTTATACTTGAGTATTATTTTTGCTTTATAAGTCTACTCCACTACATGTCAGAACAAAATAATGTAGACTAGTTTTTCTTTTGATACTGTAAGTACATTTTGCTATTATTACTTCTGTACATTTTTAATCCAGGATTTTTAATTGGAATTAAGTATGTTTACATTGATGTATTAGTACTTTTACTTAAGTAAAGGAACTGAGTACTTCTTTCACCACTGCTAATTAGCAAGTGCTAGCATGCTAACAGGCTAAACTAAGATGGTGAACATGGTAAACATTGTACCTGTGTTGCATCGTCACTGTGTGCATGCTGTTGTTAGAATTTAGCTCAAAGCACCACTGTGTCTACAGCCTCACAGAGCTGCTAGCATGGCTATGGACTGTTAAATAGTTCTTGTATCGCAAGATGTAGGTTATACTGTAGAGTAGCTTTATACTGTAGTTTTTTTCGCAGTGGTAATTAAGATGTACAACAGTATTATCCTATCCTATTAAATTCCTAGATTAGTAGTTAACAACCTTTGTTTTGTCTGTACCACTCTCAGATGAGCTTAAGTACCCCTTCAACACCAACCTGTTGTATTGCACAATTCTTTCAACTGATTTTCAACTGTTAATACAATGAATATAAAAGTGGAAATTGTTGCAGTAATTCTTCACAGACACATTGATCCTGAAATTGTTGCGTTTGGTCAAATTTGTATTCTTAGTGCTACTATGTAGAGAAGCAGAGATGTCCATTACCTTTTTTTGACTCTCAGGTTGGTGGAGGTGTGTTCTGTGCATTCAGTCTCTTATAGCTGGTATTTTATTGCTTATTGGGACAATAAATACTCAGAGTAGGGTTTTTCATTTTCTTATAGCAAGAGAAGTTGGAGTCTACTAATAGTTTACATACCGAGATCAATATATACTCTCCTCAATTTCCTCTAAATTTCAATTTTTGTCTATGGAAAAACATAGTTTGAAACATTATTTGCAACACATTTTTTTATTTTATAATGTGTCTGTAAAAGCCAGTAGTGTCTTGTTTCGTTAAAATTTTGATGTTGATGTAGTATTGTGAATTGTCTTCCCCCTCTGAGCACCCTCTCTCCATATATCAGTATATACTGTGTGCAAATATCCAGAAGTGAGACAAATATCCTGCCTCTTGCTCTCACTAATTTACACTCCCTACTCACCTGGCCCTTATGTATTGTGCAACCTGTTTTTGATGTTGTGCAGATTCCACTGCCCCCTCTTTTGGTTAATGAACTAATCACAGTGTTTGGGGGCTGTGGGTGGAGGGAAATGACACTCCACCTCGCTCTTTCATTCAAAAATATAATACCTGTATTGTGGTATAGTGGAGGAAGTAGGCATTGAGAGCTTTGTGTAATGCAATAGGAGAAGATCAAAGCATTACATCTGGGGAACAGATTGCTCCTCCGTCATGTCAGCATGTCTCAAACTGAGGGTCAGAACAGAATTTATATAACATTGAAACTGTCTTTTCTGTCCACCATGTTTGTTCCATTGTACTGGAATGGTTGGTGCACTTTGGCCCTGCATGGGCCGTTTCGTTTCTCCGCTTCCGGTTCCACGCCATCCCCCACTGCGGCCTACAGGGCACGGCTTGCCCAGAAATTAGATCATACTCCAGCAAAGGTGCCAAAAAAGAGGCCCAGGCTCTCCAGCACTCCCCCCTGCCACCCTTAACACTCCTCCCACACGTTTGTGTGGGCAATGCCACTCTCAAACACATGCTCTCCTGTGTAAACACCCACATCGTATACACACACACACACACACACACACACACACACACACACACACTAACACACTAACACACAAACAAAGGCACAAACAAACACAGACACAGACCTACAGTACAAATGGAGACACAGACACAGACACACACACACACTCTCTCTCTCTCGCTCTCTCTCTCTCTCTCTCTCTCTCTCTCTCTCTCTCTCTCTCTCTCTCTCTCTCTCCACACTGTGTCTGTCCACTGTGCTAATCGGTTATCGACGGATTTTGAGATAATGCCCACCTGAGCACAGCCATAAAAAAGGCCCCCCCAGCCCTCCTTTATACTAACAACACACCCAGACTGAAAACAACACAAAATGACGTCAAAATGTTGAGTCTCTTTTCTGGTTGTCTTGCATCTACATTTAGGAGTTTTGCTTAGATCTTTAGTCGTTTTGTGTCTATTTTAGCCGATATGCATCTGTTTTCAGTAATTTTTCATCCTTTGTGGTCATTTAGCATATTTTTGTGGTTATTATAAATGTATTTGTGGTTGTATATGCATCTCTTTGCGGTTATTTTGTGTCATTACATGGTAGTTTTGCATCTCTTCGTGGCCAGTTGCTGTATTGGACATTATTTGTTAAAAGTAGACAAAGTTGCTTTTACTTTTTCCTCCCACAGGTGTATGAGTTCATGGAGAACTGGAAAATGTAGGCTCACTAGTCAATTAGGTTATAAAACCAACACTCTCTTTAGGTTGTTGCTATTCCTGGACTGCTGCTGTGGGAGATCTGTGTGGTCTGCTGCCCCCTTGTGGCTGAATGCCGTCTTCTCTGATTACACAACAGGGCTGAGTGTGTGAGTCATCACCCCCCAGTGAGGACAGATGGGAGGTGTGTTTGTGTGTAGGATTGGGCGGAGCAAACAGCAGTGGACTGTAAAATAAGGGCTTTCCCCTTTCTCTTTTTCTCCCTCTCTCTCTCTCTTTTTCTCCTTGGTTTCTTTGTGGGTCAGGAGAATCAGTTAACACACAAGTGAAGAGCGGTGACAGTAAAAATAGAACAGAAGGCTGCAGAGCATCAGTCTTGTTTAATTGAAACAGCATTTTGCCTTTCCTCTCTAATTTCAGGATGTTAGGATGTTGATACACGATTTTCCCCTGCTTCTTTATGGAACAGCAATGCAACATTTTAGATTATTAGAGAAGAAGAAAGAACTCTAAATGGGGCTGTGAGCTCTCTGTCTTTGTATTTTACTGATTTGCTGTGTAGCTTATAAGAGATTCCAAGCTGCAATTTAGGATTCGAAAGGAACAGAAACTCCACAATTGGAGTTTTTACTTTACTGTACTTTTTATTGAACAATATAACAATATACACACTTTACAATATACAAGTTTAGATGAAGTGTTAGATTGAAAAAATTATATTTTGACTTTTCTCTCTTACTGGGCCCCCTAGTTGCAAATGGGCCCTAGGCAGGTGTCTAAAATGCCTATGCCTAAATCTGGGCCTGATATAAGGCAGGGTGACATTGCAGAGTATCTGCTCTTTGATTTGGTGGTGGAAGTATGATTTAAAAAGGCAACTTTAAGGTACATTAGATCAGAGCTAGATAATCAGAGAGCTCAGTATGGCGGCAAACAGTCCCTGTTTAGGACTGTCTCATAGTCTTGGAGTGTCCTGTAGACAAGCTCAAGGAAGCGTCTGTGTGTTGCTCATTAACAGTGGTGAGGCACAATCTAAATTTTCTTCAAAACTTGCCATTTTCTTAATCAACTTTTTAAAACACAAAGTTTTTCAGTTTATAACAATAAAAACTGAGAAAAGCAGCAACTCACATTGGAGAATAAAAATACCTATAAGAATGACTTTCACTGTGACACAGAGGAAAGGTATACTGTTTAATTTGGGTTTCAATCTTAGACAAAAAAACAATACAATCAGCAATGTGACAAACCTACAAAAGGCAGTGATGAAGAGCTTGAACATGGGAATGAAGAGTGGAGGGTGAAGGAGGAGCGTGGGATTGCTAAGGTTTGATCTGAGTGGTTACTGAATCACGTCTGTCAACAGGAAACAGGGATGACAAGAATAAAGTGACAAAACAGAGCAGAACCAAAGATAAGGATGTAAACTTGTGAAACCAGATTAATCTACTGACACTGGGCGTGAATCATTCCACCTGAAGGCAAATAGAAAACATGTCACACAGATTTGTAATCCCCCTGAACAGATGTGAAGAAAATAAAATCCCTTTGTTTTTACACGTTGACCACAGAATGAGGCTGTCAGATAGGTGATAAATAAAAAATGACAGTAAACATGATATCCAAGAAAACTGACACATCAAACCCAAACAAATGTAACTAGGCTAATTATTTTATGGCTCTTATGTACTTGTGAGACAGTACTTCTACGATGTATTTGTATACTGCGATTGCAGATGACTGACAGATGAGTGTGGCTTTCTTTGGAAATCCAAAAGCTAAAGAGTAACATCACAGTGACTGGTTGAACTGCATCGACCACTTTTGTTTTACAGCTTTATTTTCCTTTTTTTGCATCTGTGTTGCTCTCTCTCCCTCTTTCTCTGTGTCCCTCCTCTCTTCTTCTTCTTCTTCTTTACTTTAAAAGCTGTACGGCCCGACGTAGATGGAGAGTCTGAGGGCAGAGCTGGTCTGGTAGTTTCCCTGGTAGCTGAGCAGAGGGTTAACTGACACCATCTCCAGGTCCAACGTGTACTCTCTAGGCCCCGACACAGCCCGGGCCAACACCAGCATGGCGCTGATATTATTGATTTGCTGGAGAAGACAAAAAATATATAACTTCACACATTTCTACATTCTTTTCACATGAAGAAATAATTTGATATTTTATTAAAGCTGTATGCTTATTTCTTGCCCAGAGTTAAATGAAAAGATTTTCTCATCTAATTCTCACAAATGAGCAACGGTTTTCTTAGACGACGTAAACTGTCCCACCCAAACAGATAATACAGGACAGTGAAGGAAATGTTAATCAAACAGTTTGTACGCACAATCCTAAGAAGAGGTCTAAATACTTAGTCAAGGGGCTTTCTGTTTAAATTTATGTTTTAAGATAAAGGACAAATTGTCTGTTTTTAATGTAAAAACCTTGAACAGAGACACACAGTTAGTGGGACCATGATAAATCTTGTTTTCAAAAATAGACAAATAAAATATTGAAGTTAATGTTTGGCGAAAAAGTAAATGAAAAGCACAGTTCCTGATCCAATTTTTCTCAGTTAAACATGTAAAGATGTCTGACTATATCCTGTGAGCTTCATGATTATAAAAAAGAAAGAAAATGAATTATGTTTAGAAAAGCATTGACTATCCTGTGAGAAGATGCAAGAGAGAGGTTAGTTTCTTAATTGCAAACCTATCAGTGGCTGATTTTTTAGGTCTGTATTGTAAAACACTGTTGAACTACAGCATCTACAGCATCTTGTGACAATAAAATTCCTTTGACACTAACCAGCTTTTTTGGAAGTCTGACTTAAACACATATTTATTCAGGGGGAACAGAAAATGTAAGTATATTTGGCCCTTTTTTTAGGAATTAGCTTGTAAAGGTTGCGCTGTTATGAATGAATGAAATGTGGTTTGTGACGTTTCAAGTCAGGACATCACTACCTGAAAAAGTCCAATGTTTAATAAAAAGAACGATATATCCATCAAACCCAAAACTAGAACTTTTTCTTACAGTCATTACACTTTAAACTCCAAACAACCATCAATCATCAGTGATAAAATGTAACTAAGCTAAGATTTTTAGTTTATGCTACTTCTCCACTACATCTCAGAAAATATTGTCATTCAATTACTTTTATTTGACAACTAAAGTTACTAGTCACTTTGTGGATGTAGATCAATAATACAACATATAAATTAGGATATATTATTATAATTTAAGTAAAAGTAGTTGAAAACATTATTGCACACAATAATTATAGTTAATATAGATTTTTTTAGGTATATTTTCATGTTAATACTTTTACTTAAGTAAGATTTTGAATGCTGGACTTTAACTTTTAACAGAATATTTCTACACTGTAGAATTATTGCTTTTACTTAAATAAAGGTTTTGAATACTATCCACCAATGTCAATCATGCTCTGTAACAGTTCTCACCCTGATGTAGAAGTCTCCATTTTCATCTCCAGAGCGGATGCGGAAGGTGTTGTAAGCCCCCGGAGAGACGCTGGTGGCCTGAATCTGGAAGATGTCGGAGGGGACAGAGCGCTCCGAGGTGATGCTCATGTAGCGGTGGACGATGGAGAAAGGCAGATCTCGACAGACGGGCTTGTTGACTGGACACACGCAACGGCTGGACACATACACAGGGAAGTAAATCCACTCTCAGTACAATAACAGCAAATTGTAGTAATATTTGGTGCAGAAAACATTGGCAGTAGTTCTTATATGAGCCAGCAGAGGGAGTAATATGATTGAAAGGAAAGTCCTCCTAAAATCTAAACAAATATTGAACAGTAGCCATTTTTTCCCTCATGTTTTTCTGAAACCCATTTTATACTTCCAAATCATCTGGGATATGTTAGAAGTGACCCACACCTGTTACCAATCCAACACTTGTAACAGTGTAATGTTTTTCTTATTGCACTTGGACCATGTTCAGAAGAAAAGGTTGTAAGTTGGACTCATATCTGGAAAAAGTAATTGGTGTAATCTTGCTGTTTGAGCCATACTCTATACAGGGGCTGATTCTATTCTGAGCTGATGGCCAGCACATATTTTAGTAATTGGAAAAAGGTGTGTGAGTGTTTCACACACAGCTTTCATGAGGTGTCACTCACTTCTCAGACACCTGCACATAAGGCTCTTGGCACCGGTTTGAGTCCACACACTGGTATCGTCCATGGATATTCACGCAGGTCTGTGTGTCGGTACACTGATGTTCACCTGTTTCACATTCATTTATATCTGCAGAAGAAAAATAGCTGCTGATGTTTGATTTGAACAAGGAACAGGACCAGAATAGAGCTGCTGTCAAAGAATGAATAAGTATTGACTCAGTGCAGCATAATGTGACTCTGAAAGCCCAGAAAGGAAGGTGTTAGGAGGAGGAAAGTAATGGAGGCGGGTGTGCTTACCCTGGCATAGTCGGGTGCCTTGCAGCTGGTATCCCTCTGGGCACACACAGGAGAACTTCCCTGGTTCATTGACACACTGGTACTGGCACAGGTAACTGGAATAGCTGCACTCATCAATGTCTGTCAAGTTCAAAGTTCAGGTTTTATTAATTGTTCGTAATTAAAAATGTAACAGGGACAGAAAACAGAGCAGATTGGCATCAATGAAACTGGGTTTGTAGTTTGTATTATCACTTATACTAATCTGTCTTTACAGACGGAGTGGGTATCGTACCGTTACATGCAAAGCCATCAGGCCCCAGTTCATATCCCTGGTCACAGCGACAAAGGAAGGTGCCGTACGTGTTGTAACACCTCTGAGAGCAAGGGGCACCCATATCACATTCATTCACATCTGAAGGGAGGAAAGGTAGATTTTATAGATAACCTTAAATCCTGTTCGACAGAGTCAAAGAGCACACACATCCCAAAACGTTTAGAGAATTTCTAAATTTAAGACAGAAATCAGAATGACAGCTCCAAATATGTTAAAGGACCTGAAAACACATTTTCTCAAACAGCTTGTTTCTGTGCGAGGTGTGGTCCAAAATGAACACATTCAACTCTTTTGCTTTTTATTTCACACAAGAGATTTCTGTCTGTTGTTTTTCTCACTAGTGTAAAGAGAGATAGGCTCTGTTGGAAAAAAGTAACGCACTGTACAGTCTGTGAACCAGTTAGAATTTATCAATATTGAATGACAGCTGTGGGATTGTTGTTAGTATTAGCCCCTAGCACTGTCATCAAATGTGATCATTCCACAATTGATGAAGATCATTTTTTCCTTGAACTTTAACTTCTAACTATGTGGTCATGGACATGCAATGTAAAAGAGGAATGCTTAAATGAGTACTCCCCTAATTTAGCATTGCACTGCCGTAACATTGTCAGACTCAAGTTGGACAGGTTTTTTTAAAAGATCAAAATTGATGCAGAAGCTATATTGGCTTTTTTCAAACACATTCTTCTTCCTTGCCAAAACTTGACGCCTACATTACCCATATTACAATTCAACCGCCAACAGATATCTGACAGACATCTTAATGTAGTCCGAGCCATTAGCCTCATGCAGTGATGAGGAGCGGATTATAGAAGTCTGGTATGCTCTTACTAACTCACCACCGCCAGTTTTGATTTTAATTTTCAAACTTGTAGTGTTCTTTCTCACCCTGCGCCAACCTACTTAAGGCAATTCATCAGACTTCACACAGGCCCCTTTGAGCCACAAAAGGCTTCATACTTCATGTTTCAAATATGCAGCAGCACTCCCCAATCGGTGAAGTTGCCCTTTATTATTTTAAACCATATTTTCAAAGGCTTTGATTTTTGTCATTTGTGACAATGCCTGAGTAAGATCTCTGTATGATCAAAATTGATTGAGCATTATCAGTAAAATGTACAGACCTTTTGCCTGAAGTCATAGACATTGGCTGTAACTGTTGAGTCTTATAATCAGTTTCAGAGGGCGTTACTCACCAATGCAAGATCGGTTGTTTCCTGCCAGCTGGAAACCAGGTTCACACTGACAGGAGAAGGACCCGGGGACATTAACACAGCGATGTTGGCAGTACCTGTACCTGCACTCATCGATATCTGAGAGAGAGAAATAGAGTCAGAAAAGAGATATTTGCATTCCTACAGGTTTTAGTTTATCATAATTTAATATTTCTCCTAGTCCATGTAGCAAAAAGAAATTGAATTGCTGTATTTAAGCCTGTTTAGCTACACTAGTTAAAGGATACATTCAGATTATCTCACCAATGCACTCTGTGCCAACCTTGCGGTAACCATCAGGGCACTGACAGGTGAAGGCACCCAGTGTGTTGATACACTCCTGGCTGGGCTGGCAGTCGTGTTCTTCTCGCTCACACTCATTGATATCTGTGTTTGTCGGTGATATGAAAAAAACTATTATTATTATTAGTAGTAGTAGTAGTAGTATTATTACATTACCATTGCTATTGTGAGCAAACAAACCATCATTCATCATGGAAAGACACAGTATGACTATTTAAGGGCAGACGATGGTGACTCTGTTCCCCTCATTTGCAACCGACAGCTGAGAATATCATATCATCATGTTGAATCATGTTTGCTGTCTCAGATGAACACCTCGCCGTCCTCCAGCGCAAATAGGTTTTAGCAGCAAGTCTGATTCTTAAAACCCAGCAGCTGTCCTCATATAAAATCTTCCACATTCCTACACTGTCTGTCTGCACCCCATTGACTCATATTCACTCACACCCACACAATTTTCACCAACATGCAGTCTTCAGTCCCAACACCTGCTACAGCCACCTGTCCCTCGCAATCTGTGGCCACCGACAATAAACTTACACACACACACACACACACACACACACACACACACACACACAAATATGCTTAATGATCACTCATCCTGTGGCCACCTGTCCACCTTAAACCCCAAGACAAATAAACCAGACACCCACCCACACAGGTGTCTCCCTGCGGCTCATAGCCCAGGGGGCAGGGGTTGGTCTCGGTGGGCGTTATGGGGGGCTCTGGAGCCGGGATGACTGACGCAGAGCGGGGAAGGCACAGGTAACCTCCGTAGTGGTTGAAGCACTTCATTTCCCCTTTGCAGGCATCTTGAATGGTCTCACACTCATTTATGTCTGATGGGAGACGCAGAGACAAGACTTTAGGCTCTAACCAAACTTGTTTGGAACAAATGCAATGGACAGGACAGAGCATAGAGAGCAACAGGATGATCACAGCTGTTACTGTACATAAGAATTAGGTGGTAAATGGAATAAATGCAGGAAAAAGAGCTTTACCTTTGCAGTGCTCAGTCTGATGGTCCCATTGATACCCATCTGTGCATTCCTATAAAAAGCACCAGAGAGAGAAAGAGAGTGTAAGAAAATTATGAAAAGAAAGATGTGAACAGGCCCTCTGAGCCAAGTAGTTGCTTAATGTATTAATAATACATAATAAACCTTTAGTAGTGGGACTTTTAAAAAGAAGCAGAGGATAGACGTGTTTTTGTGTAGGAGTGCTTGACCAAAAAGATGTCAATTAACTTTCCTTATGCCAAATGTCACTTCAAAAAAAAGCCACTGCTCAGAAAAAGGGTCATTATCAATCTGGAAAGAAATACGTTGCTGTGAGCTGCATGGAAAGAAAATGTGAGGACTGAAGAAACATGGAATTAAAGCTATAATTACCCCCAGCTACGTCTACTATAAAATGTTGGAAAGAGAAACTGCTGTGGAGAAGATGAGGAAATAAGAAGTGAAGCAAAGAGAGAAGGGGATTTAAGGTCACAATTTCAACACCAAAAATGTGTGACATATAAGAGAGGAAGAGAGGAAGATGGAAAGAAAGAAAAAGGAGTAAGAGAGGAAAAGAGAAGCAGGCAGAGAGATTTGTCCATCCTTACCGTGTAGATGTCACTTTCTGTAGGTGGCTGTGAAATAGCACTGTGGAGGAGCACAGACACACATATGCACACGCACAAGATTGACACACAAGCACCCTGCATACTAAAGCAGGTAAAACATGCACACACGCACACAAACACACGCACACAATGCCACACAGGTAGTGCTGCTTGAAAAAGATGAGAGAGGCAGCCAAGCGATGGTATCTGTATTCCAGAGGGAAAGACATAAAAAAGCAACATTAGAAACTCATAAATCGCAAAAAAAGTTTGATTTAAGTCTCAAAAGACACTGGTGCTGTCAGCTGCTCCCTGATCTTGAAATGGATGAATCAACTCGAAGTCAAAATCACTGGAGCCAGTTTTTAAGTAGTCAGTCAGAACACAAACAGCATCTCGGACTTGGTTCACTGTTTGTCATCCAAACAGTTCCCCCTTGGTCTCAGCAGGAATAAATGGAATGAATCAGTCTGCCAGGTTAAAACATAAACATTGTGACATTCTCTATCCTTCAGTTGAAAATAAAAAAGTCAACATCCCAGAAATACTTTAATATTAGCTGACAGACTCTTGCCGAGCGCTGCCTCCAGAGGTTCAGTTCACTGTATATCAGAGCAGCGACAGTGGAGCACATCCATCCTGGTTATTTGTTGCATATTTTACAACAGCATCTCCTGCTCAGCTGCTTCCCTCTGTGAGATAAACTTCAGTTTAATTAATAATCTTCTCTGTACATACTGTGTTGTCTTTGTAATATAAGAAGGCATCTGTCTTTGCCAGTGGTGGAAAGTAAGTATTCAAGTGTTACTTATTTTTAGCGACAATCTACTCCATTACATTTCACAGAGTTATCAATACACCATAAAAAGTTGTGGCAAAAGTTGGGGAAGCCTTCTTATGGAACACCAGAATTCCTGCTAAGTGATGTTTTGACCCATCACTAGACCCCAACTGGCTTGACAGGCAACTTCATCTGAATGTCATGGCCCACTTGGTAGTCCCACCACCAGTCTGACAGGTAGCCACTAGCAGCCCCTCTGGTTCGAGAAACTTTTCTTGAATTATGTCCCTTGACCTGTTTTACCAAATGAAGGAACAACATACCTGTTGAGCTTCCAAATAAACCAAACAACCTGTTAAACTAAATGGCCTACTAAGCTAACTAGCTTGCTAACACTGTGCTTATCCACCAACTAGACCAAACAACAAACAGCATGTTTAACCCCAACTAGCATGCTAATAGCTAGTTAGCTTAGGGGAAAACTTTTTTTTTTTATCTGGTGAAGGCAGTTTATGAAATTTGGGTCTGTTTGCACAATGACAGGCTGCAAATCAATCAGTGTTTTCCAGTCCCTTCTTTTCACTTGGAGGTTAGCTGTCCTTGACCTGAGATGCACCTGGTTTAGCTGAAAGCTGCTGGAAGACGCACAAACAACCGTGATTTAACGGAAATAGATAACACTTTATAATAACCATCATTTATAGATTGTACTTTTTGTGACTTTTTTTTATTCATTCTGGAAAAGTAAACAATTTATAGTTAATTAATCTTTAGTTAATTTAGTTATTTTTAGTAATTTGTAATTGGGTTAGCACACTGTCATTTTACTGTTACCAAGCAATTAAATTATAATTAATAAAATATTAGTAGTGCAGTAAATTAACAGTTTATTGTTACACAATAAACTGTATATACTATATTAGGTATCAGGTAATGATTCATGTTTGCCGCTGTCAAACCATTTTTAAAACATCTATAAACATTACATAGATAGATGGACCAGACTCTAACACTTTGTTAATTTACTAGTCTATAAACAAAATCTGTGGTTATTATAAAGTTGCAACAAATGACTATAATCAATCCTACTCCTTCAGCATTTATGATACAGGTGTAAGAAGGAGAGGTATATTGTGCTATCCCGACTTGTCAGACTCTACAACACCTGCATTACACAATTGTAGTTTCTGTTCCTGTGTTTCATTTACTTACACCTGTATATATTATCTGTATTTATATTATTTTATTACAAGTACTTACTTTTCAAATTTATACCTTTATATAATTTATATTGTGCTACCGACTTTGCTTACTCTAATTACACATTCAATTTAATTTTAACGTCACTTACACCATTGTATTGTCTTGTATCATGGCAACCGCAGTTTAAAATACCTTTATACTTGTTTGACACCACTTTGTACTTTTTCTACCTTATAATCATTTCCATTGTTTGCTGTTTTTATTGTTTACTTGTTTGTGTGTGCTTTTGCTGTTAGGAAATTTCCTGTTGTGGAAATGAATAAAGTATAATCTAATCTAATCTAATACCTTGTTAAATAGTTAATAAATACTTTGTAACCCATCTATAAACATTATCTGGATGCTATTGTAAAGTTGCAACTGATGTTTTTCAGTTATTGGTTAGTAAGTGTTTGGTAAAGCATATAGTATAAATATATATGATTAATATTTTTATATAATGTATAATATCATTATTATTAGTAGTATCCATATTTAACATGTATTTATTCAGGGCAGGTTCACTGAGAGGCAGCCTCTCTTTTGCAGCAACGCCCTGATCATATTCACAGTTACACAATCATACCTGGAAGCTGCCCAGTACAACCACTGTCTGATCTGCTGCCACTGAGCAGCTCCACTGGAGTGGTTGGAGGTTAAGGGCCTTGCTCAAGGGCACCTCAGTGGTGGTAATAAGGGAGGGACAAGTATTGCTCTTTCACTTTCCCCACCCAGATTTCATTGGTCTAGGGATTGAACCAACGACCTCCGGGTCACATATATATATATATATATATATATATATATATATATATATATATATATATATATATATATATATATATATATATATATATATATATATATATATATATATATATATATATATATATATGGTCCATCTATCAATGTAATGTATAGATGTTTTAAAAATGGTTTCTTAAAGGTTTTTGCTGGTAGAAGTAGAATTTTAAATAATGGAGATACTTGCAATGAAATTTACACTGTGTGTAAAGGAACTGAGTACTTTATTACAACGTTTTATATAGTGTAGTGTATTTTTTAGGCAGATTCATGGTGTATTATCTTTGCTGAGTATTGTAAGTATTCTGATGGACTGGGCTCTTCTCCCAGCAGAGACACAGCCACCCTTCAGTTAATGTTCCTGAAGAGAAGCTAAAAGTGTTTAAGCTGACTCTAAACATAAACAAATCACCTATTCCAGCTCCCGCAGAAAAAGTAGAAAAAACAGGCCAGTTGAAGGGCTGAAAGAAATTCTGAGCAAGTGCTGTTTGTAAAGTCAGTGAGCTCCAGTTAAAATATATGACAGGAAAGTTATAACCACTGCCTGTCTACGTGCACAAACACACACTCTAATGTAAGCTCCAGAGGCCACATTTGTAGGCAGTGCTTATTGTATTTCATTTTGAGACAAACAGAAGGCCGCAGGGTGACGTGGACACCCTCAAATACTTGATGGATGACATCACAGGCCATTTGTGGCCTTTTACGTGGTGAAAAGCAGCAAAACATGCCCCTCACCCTGTAGTCACAGACAGTAACACATGCCACCATACAATCAGACAGCCACAATACGTGACCTCTCTGAATTGGCCCAGCGGACACTTACAACCAGCAAGAATGTGACCCAAAACAAACTGACCATCTGTCTGGGGTCCAGTCACTCGCTACTAAGAGTGGGCAGCAGGGATTCATGGGTGTTTCCCTGATGCCGCCAGAAATCAAGTGGCGGTGGACCTCTGGAATGCCCGTGGCAAGAATGTGGGCGCCAGTTCCCAGATAGGATGCCCTGCCGTGGCAGTGGTTCCCACAGTATCAGGTTCTGGGAAACCCCCCATGGTTCACATAAGGATTTCTGGTGCCAAACCCCCAGCCACTGCTCCCCTAACCTCTCATCTCTCCTTGCTGTGTAGGAGGATGTCACAGAATGTGACCCAAGAGCAGAAATCATCGTCTTGGTTTTGACTGATGAGAGAGGAACAGGTTGAATATGATACCACATCACTATAAAAAAAATAATCAGAAAGTTTTTTTATTCATTGTTTTTGTCAACAATGCTAATCGTTTGTTGGTTCCAACTTTACAAATATGAGGATTTGCTCATTTTTCTTATTCAATATGATAGCAAATGAAATATCTTTGTGTTTTGGACTGCTGGTTTGACAAAACAACACATTTTAAGATATCACTTTGGACTCATCACTCTTGGACTTGTAATTGGCATTTTGTACAATTTTGACATTTACCATACGTTATGATTAATATAGAAAATAATCAGCAGATCAATCGATAATAATAATCGTGAGTTGTAGCCATAGTAGAAACCTCCAAATATTACTGGTCTGACACCTGTTGTGTATGGCATCAACAATACATACAATATAATTACCATTTGGAGCTCGCCTTTGCCTTAGTAACAGCAGACTGACCCATTTCAACACTTACAGTCAGCACAATTTAACAAGCAAGATGTCAGGGAGGTTATAAAAGTGACCACATAGGGACCAAGAAAAACACACAGTTGGACACACACACACACACACACACACACACACACAGTGTAAACTGCAGGATGGTCATGTGTTGTAGTGTATACACAGCTAACTTTGTGTTGTTCCGCTCGGTTGTGCGTGGAGCCGCCTGAGAACATGGTGGCCCAGAGGACTCAAGCTGCCACTGTGTCAGTGAACCTGCAAATCCACAACTAAGGGGTCACTATGACACACACACACACACACACACACACACACACACACACACACACACAGCTAACTCTTATTCTGGGAGACGCCACAGTCAGTGATGAATAGTGGCCTGTGGGACAAATTTGCACACTCTAACTGTAACAAATCCCTCTGGGGCAGTTCTGTTTTCTCAGTGGTGATACTGCTGTCTCCCTGTGTAAAGGGTGTTAAATGGCTGTATGTCTTAGTGCATGCATAAAATGTGGCACAAGATGATAGCTTGCTCTCATAAGAACAGTGCTTCCTTCATGTTGCCTTTATAATCCGACCTGAGTCATTACGGTGACGTTGGAGCTGTCACATGTTAGCTATTAGGAGTATACTGTATAAACAGTTATAAAATACACTGTCAAATAGTAATAGGGCAGCATCCTACACTCTGTGATGTTATCCAAAGGGTTTTGTGTGTATATTGTTTTAGCTGTGACCTGTTTCTTCTTGTTGTTCAATAGAAGCTGCTGCTTTCTCTCAAAAAAGTACCCAAATTTTCATGCTGTACATAGTTTTCAGGTTGTACATAGCATACACCCATTGAGTGACTAAACCGAGATTGTGACACTGACTCTAAATGTTGTACAAGAGGGATGAGGTGGTAGATTTTTTGCAACATACTGTACAATAATACATGATATGTGACTCATTACTCTCCCTTAGTCTCTGAAACACAGAGACTGTAATAGGAGCGAGAACCAAACTACACAGACTGTGAGCCACATTATCTTGGCTCTGTTCAGAAGCAAAGTGTAGCTGGGAGAGCAGAGCAGTGGTGCGATTGTGACGTGTATGGCCTGTACCAGAAAAGTGGGTAAGTGGTACATCTCACCTCCGATACTTAAAACTCTTACAAACATGATAAGTCATTTACCAGTTCTCTTTTTGACACAAATTTATTCTAACATGGATGTCAGACATTATAGAAACACAGGGAAACTCACAGATTTATCTTTTTGGATAGGTCCCCTCCGTCTGACCGGTGTGTCCTTCTGCTGGCTGCAGTCGTCCCGGCTGAGTTGGCGTACAGAAGTGGTCCCTTAAACTCCTGCCTGTATGACCCTGAGAGAGTGAGTGGGGAGACCGACAGCTGGAGCAGCTGAACACATGCAGAGGGAGAGAGAGCAAGTGACGGAGAGGAGAGAAGGACGGCCCATTCTTACCCTCCCACTCCCACCCCTCTGGCCCCCTGCACTGCCATCCTTCACTCTCCAAACCCCCCTCTCCCTGACCCCCCAGGATGCAAATTCCTGGTCTGCGGCAAAAATACCAAAATTCCAAATCCATCCAAATCGCAGGCAGAACAACAACTCACAGATTCACACACACAGCCCCCCCCCCCCCCTCCCACAACACACCTGGTTTCATTTAAACTAAACCCCCGCAAAAGCCCCAAGCTCTCCCACCCTTTCCTCCCTCCCTTTTCCCATTTACCCCCCATCTATCTATACTTACCTCCCCCATCTTTTACTTTTTTTCTTTTTTCCATAAAGCAACTAAAGCCCTCACTCTCGTCCAATCTGACATGCAGGATATTTATAGCCGGAAAGAGAGAACTTAATGGAATGTGGACAAAAATTAGAGAGTGGAAGAGAGAGAGAGAGTAGAGACCTATTCGGAAAAAAATTTGTTAACTTATTTCTCAGAATAGACTGTATTTTATCTGGGATAAAATATAGAAAATACACTATCATTATTCTTGACCAACTTTGCCGCACTGTTTGTACATGATTAATCCATTATTGCACAACCGTTTTTTCAGCAGTATTTTTCTTGCAAAAGTAGCAGTCTGTTAAGTTGCTTATCCCACGTTAGTTTTTATTAGTTTAAGTCTGACTCAACTTAAAGTCAACTTGTACTTCCAACTAAATAAAAGCATCTTACTATAATTGTAGGCATCATTCCAAGATACTTTGAGAAATGTAACACCCATTACAGAATGATCGCAGGCATTAAAGTTTACAACCAAATATTTAATTTATTTACATACTAATCTTTATATTCTTAGAGTTTGCAAGTATTCCATTTTTAACAACATGGAAACAAATCTTGTTTTTTTTCTCCTGATTTTTCAAAGTAAATCTTCGGTTTAAATATCTTTACTTCCCCACAGATTGTTTATCTGTCCCATCTTTCTGGGTGGTGGTAGAGATGGCAGCTGTTATTACGGGGAATGTTGTTAAAAGTCACACTGACAACCCCCAAGCTGGACCAACTGTGCCCCCCTAACTGGTGCCTTATTCCCATGACCACACACAGACACTGGCAGAGGTCTCAATCCATGACGCATGTAATCTGCTAGCTGTATTTAAAATTACACTAATACAGTTTAGAGCGATAAAGCAGGGCTTTACAGGTCTGCCATCTTCACTTGTGCACATGATTTGTGTCTTGCTCTCTGTTTGTCTTTTATCTCCATCCAACAATCGCAAGACCAGTAAATATTGTCCCTGGAATGGGTAAATGATTCTTCCATATAACACAGCAGATAAAACCATCACAATTACATTTTGATGTAAATATGTTCATTTTATTTACAGACCAAATTTACAGACACTGCAGGGACAATGGGTGAAAACAGGGAGACTGAAACCAATAATGGGCCTTAAAAGGCAGAATTTTCATCACAGCTGACTAAACGAAACAGGAAGGAAGCACAAAATGAAGGGTTAAGATAACGGCTTTAGCGGGGGGAACATCCAGAAAACAAACCTAGGGAAAAGCGGGGAGAAATGAGGGGCAAGCCGCAAAAAAAAAAAAATGCTTCAGTCGTGATACATTTTGAAGATACAGCTTTTGATGACGACCATGTATCTGTCCCACACAGCCTGATGTCTGAGGGTCAGAAAACAGAGAGACAGAAAGAAAGCAAACTTTAAGTAAATGGAGCAAGAGGTACTGTAAGATTCATGACAAAATGTAATTGTGAAATCTGGGTGAAGAGATTAAATGAGGCTAACTTTGTCCACTCAATATAAGGAGGTGGGGGCTGGTGTCTATGTTTCTTCTTATGAATATCTCTTTGTTAAGCATGTAGTGGTGCAGGGCTGTGTAAACCCTTAACTACATTCCAGAGTGTTTGCATGAGAAACAAGGTAACTACAGTTTAAGAAATCAGATGCAAGATAGGGTGACACCCACTGGTAGAACAGAGACGGCAATATTAGAGAGCATTTTAACATACAACTTTATGCTTGAGCAGCTTTAATGACTGCCAAAATGTATATAACAAGTCTATTAGTTTTCTCAAATAGATCTACAAAAAAAATCCTTTTTTTAGTATGGGTCGCCCCCTTGGGATAACACTCTACTTGAAAAGCTTAGCAAAATAAAAGCACATTAACTCACTTGAATGTGTCAAGTATGTGTGCAGAGTTATTGTAGTGAGTGAGGTAGAGTCTCATGTCTGCAGCTGTCCATCGGTCTGAACGACACGGCTCAATAAACTGGGGAAGAAAAAGGAGGGAGGAGACAGTCTCAAAGGCTGACTTTAAAACTAGCCTCAGAAAATGAGGTTGCATGATCTTCATTTGCTTAAAACACCTGGAAAACATAGAAACTACATTTTGTAGAAGTACAAACCTTCTCTACAAGATCAATAAAGAAATCTCTGACATCTTTTGTGTTGGTTAACTTTGCTGCGATGTTGACAAGACCTCTCGAAAGATTCTACAAAGAAGAAGAATTATATTTCATTGTAGAACTTGGTGACATTTTACATTTCCAATATTATGAGGGTGTATCACCTTAAAATTAGCCTCCATCTCATTAAAAGCTTTAGTCTTTCCTCTGAGTGCTGTACAGACCAGACTGAACAGAGATGAAAGGAAAAAGAGAAATTGTCAATAAGAGAATGTGGAATAAATTGTAATTAAAAGCTAGTAAAAAAAAGTTTAGTAATTAGCAAAAATGTGTGTTTTTGTAACCTTTTGTGTTGATCCAGCAAATCTTTGTCAGTGATTAAAACCTTCAGTTCTTTCAGCTCTTGTAAAAAGTCTTTATCGAGATCCACATCCATGTCTTCCACCATGTTATCTACAAAGCAAACTTGAGTCAGACACTGTCAATTTCTGTTCAAAGTATTATCATAGCTTATTATTTTTGTTACAATTATTATCAGACTCTGCCTAACCTAATTAAAAATGTTAACTGACATTACCTGACATTAATTACTAATTGGTAACTTACAAAGTTGAATTAATCTTCATTCTAATGAGGATCTCCTAAATGTGAAGGACCCTGATGGTCAGTGGGACTCACTGAAGGAGGAAATGCTCCAAATGTTCCTTTTTGTATAATAACAAACATCAACAGCATACCTTTTCTTCTTATATGAGAAATGTATTTTAAGCCCTTTGTATATTTTGTCTCATAGTTTCCAATGTTTTTTTCTGTTTGTGTTGTTCTTAGATTTACCACTAATGTTTTATCTATCTGTAAGCCTCAAACTAAGACACAATAAGATAGAAATATATCTTTCACATAGTTGATCTAAATGTTATACATGTCCCTTACATCTCAGATAAAAATGGCAGCAACAGCTAAAGAAAACAAGACAAATGGCTCACCAACAGCCCCAACAGTCCAGTTGCTGATAAGTTGCCCAGCACAGAAAGCAAAGTCCTGGAATGTGAGATATTGCAGCTTTCTTTTCCCCGTCTCAAAGCGATGGTTGGCAAAAAAACAATGGCAGCATAATCCCTGAAATAAGCAGAAGACACATTATTGGAGCTAACAAAAACAAAGTTAAACAAAACAAACCCATGTAGTAATTCATCATAAAAACTACAACAAAACACAACTGAAGCATTACCAATGCTTTGGAAAATAAATATTGTACTCTGCTCTTCACACAGATTACCTTGCAAGCTTGTCAGAAAGAAGAAAGTGGTGACGTATGTTCTCCACCAGGGGTCCCTTCAGCTCTTCCACAACTTTAAAAACACGTTTGAAGTTGTCAAACTGAAATTAAACACAGGAGGAGAAATACAGGAGACTTACTAAAGTTACAACAACATGACTTGTATAAAACCTGCACAAAAAAATAAATTAGATATAAAAGATGTTAATATAAAATGTCAAAATTGCCAGATATTCAGCTTGTCACTAAAACTCAAAACAAACATAAGGCAACTAAAATAAAGTTAGTTAGTCAATCAATCAAGGCATTACATTCAATAGTCAGTACAAAACTAAAAGTCAGATTAGGACCAGGAACAAATCATGGTGGTTTCACAAATAAACTTATATTTTTAAACTGCTGCAGACTCTTCTGATACATAGTGAGCCCAGACCATTTAAAAACTAAATGAACAGTCGCTGTGTTCAGAATGCTCTTACCTGTCGTCTGCAGCTCTTCAGCGTCACACCTGTCTTGGCACCAATATCGTCTAAGTCTTTCTTGGTTCCTTTGGAGAGTTTCTTTCCCAGGACCTCACGGACAAATGCATCATCAAAGGCATAGTATCTAAACAAGAAGGCAAAAAAGGAAACTTGTAAGTATAATATAATATTTGTTATGCCAGGAAACAAAAATAAAGTAGTGGTGTTTAATTACAAATGCATTACATGGTAACATCTGCCTTGACAGGAGAATAACATGTTTCAAGGAAGGGGCATATTCAAAAGATAGAAAAATACATAAATCGTTGATTGTTGACAATGAGATGTGTAATATACCTTCCCATCAGACACTGAAAACACATCAGATAATTGAAAGAAAATTAATGAGAGCATCATTACTGCACCTCTCTATCAGCATGGCTTGTCGATTAGGTGGGATCTGGAACAGTAGCTGGTTGGCTAGTTTGGATGGACTGTGCAGCAGACGCTCACACATCTGGAAAGTCCTGTACTGGTCCATGGTGTCACTTAGCAGAACATCTGCACTCGCCTCACACTCCTCCATCACTCCTCCTTCTATTCGCACCTTCACTGCATCGTTCACTGTCAGATAAATCAGACATGCTTGGTCATCCAACCATGGCTGTAGTTTTGTGTAACAACATGTACTAATAAAGCAACTGGTTAGGTGTGACTTAGTCTATATTGATGAGGGTTCATTTACGGGATAGTTCCAGTGTCGCTGGAAGTTACACCGGATGTCAATCACTTTCCGCTTTCCTTGAGTTAACTTAACTTGAGTTAACCGTAACCTCTCAGCAATGTTAAAAATGTTGAAAATGGCAAGATTCAAGAATCATGCACCAAGGCAGACCTGCTTGGCTTGTTCGGGTAATGGTTGTAAAGATTTACAAAGAATGTGATTACGGCATTTACTCTCTAACTGGGACGTTTTGGGACCTTGTGTGAACAGTTAACTTAATTTAATATTGTATGTGCCATTTTCTTTGCAGGGTGCAAATGTTTCATCTAAACAAGTTCCTTCCCGAGACAATTTTAAAGAACCACACCCGCTGCATCTAGAGCTTAGCACTGCCCAAGACGATTGTGAGTGGTTTAAAGAAATGCCGCCTGCATTTCTTTAAACCACTCACAATCGTCTTGGGCAGTAGCTCAGTTGCCCATATATAGAGGTTTACTCCTCGACGCAGCGGGCCCAGGTTCAAAAAAAGAAATGCCAATAAACCAGAGCATGTTTTTCTTCTATCCAGGAATGTTGTGTGGAAGGGCCAGACCTTCCTCCGCAGTGCTGTGGAGATAGGCAATGCTAGGTGTGAACATACAGCAGCACTGAATTGCCACTCCATCATTATGTTCAAAATGTGGATGAGAATGCCAAATATGTGTGCAGCTCATTATAGGTTGTATTCTATCACACACACAACAAAAGTCAGTAAAAAGAAACTGGCCTTGACCAAAGTGGCAGTTGGTCAAGGGCAGACCTCCTCCCCCTCGCTCTCCTCCTCAATAGCCACAGACACAGAAATGGCACATACTAAGGAAAGCTCACTGTGGGACTGGCTCTGGCTGTAATTCTGCTCCTGGCTGAATTTCCAGAGACTTCAGATACATGGGACCACTAAGGCTTATATAAAAGAGACTTCAGATACAGTGTGGGACTAAGGTCTCTAGAGACTTCAGATACATTCTGGTCCATGAGACTCAGATACAGTTTCGGGAAAGGTATTCAGATACAGTATTAGGGGACCCCTAAGGTCTATATATCAGATACAGTATTAGGGCACCACTAAGGTCTATATAACAGAGACTTCAGATACAGTATCAGGGGACCACTAAGGTCTATATAAAGAGACTTCAGATACAGTATTAGGGGACCACTCAGGTCTATATAAAAGTATCCAAAGAGCACCATTTCATGGGACCTTTAACCAAACTCCAGTAAAACCAACACTGTGTGGATCTTTGTAAGATAACAAACCAGGACTGTGTATATATTTGTGGTGTGACACATACCTGTGTATCCATCCAGCCAGAGCTGGTAAACCTCCTCATCCATGATTGTGGTGTTACCGACGAACACATCCAACTCTACTGCCATCTGCGTGGAAACAAAGAAGTAAAAGCAAGTGTGTTAAACGTTGTTTAGCTAACGTTTGTTTATCTAAAGTAGCCATCAAAAATCAGCTTCCAGATTAGCTAAACGCTATTTTTAGTACCAACACACACATTATACCTTGTTTTAAGTGTTGTCCCAAGCAGTTTCAAGCACCAAGCTACAATAAAAGCTGATATGCAAATATACTGTTAAATTCTATTGGATGAACTTAAATCTTCTTTCCATGGCGTCCTAATCAGCCATCTGACGTTGACGTGACCTATATTAAAGGCTAGCCTATTATGCTAGCCAGCTACGTCGCAAAGTTAGCAGCTTCAGCGGAGACGAGACTGACAACCAGACAACAAAACGCTAAATTAAAACCAAATTATCAAGACGGCAAAATCAGGTAACTGGCGCACGTGGTTTAAAACACGAACATCTACCAAATGTTAGCATTACTGTATTGCTATGGATGCTCACTGTCAACAACAGCAGTCATGCTATTCTAACTTCCGGTTTGTTACGTCACATAAGCAGAACAGACTGTAAAATAATTAATTAATTCATTTTCTTTTTTTTAGCAGATAGCTAATGTTAAACAAGTCTTATTGTATTCAAAACGAATTAATTTCAATATTTTGCCTTATACTTTGTCTGTTTTATTATTTTCATAATACGTGTAGCTTACCTCGGGCTATATTGAACTTGTGTTATTCAGTGTTGTAATGTTCATTAACGTTTGACATCATGCTATCATAGGTTTTATAATAAATGTGCATATATTGTTGAAGTGCAATACCATGATGATGTGCTCTCACACGCCCTATTTAATGTGCAGTAGCCTACCAATAAAAGACGCAGTGTAAACCAATGTATCCGTGCACACATTTTCATTTGTTTTTATCACCGCATAGGCTAGCCTATTTCGCAGAATGCTTAATGTTTTTGTAAATTATGTGTTTCCCACAAAATGTAAGTTTTTTGTCAAGTAACCCATTTGTAGAAATGATGCTTTTATTTTGAAACTATCATAGCGGTAGAGTCATCTTTGCTCTAGCATCCACCATCCACTTCCAGTACCTCCCCTGTCAGAGCTTCTTCAACATTCTTATTTATCTGCGTTCTTTTTCCGCTTTTGGCGCCTTCGCTACAACACTGAACGTTCCAACGTTCTATTATCGCAACAATGTAGCAACCATTCTGCTTGTTCCACTGCTGCTGGCACAGTAGAGCCAAGGCAAATATGCCACATAGACTAATAACGCACATCAATTATTATTATTATTATTATTATTATTATATGTATTGATTATGCTAAAACTAGAAAGTGTTACGAGAAGGCTTTTTTTCTGACCAGTGAATATGGTGCAGACCAAACTGCTGAAACATTTAACAGAATGAATCAATTTAAAATGCACTAGGCCTAATGGATAGCGTTTTGTAGGTTACGATCAATGAAATTAAATTGTCTTCAATTAGGGATAATGTAGCCTATTGATAATAGGCTACAGTAATTTGTCAGAACTTGTTAGAAAAAACTAACTATCACGTGTTCTTTGATTTGATGAGGACGACGCGAGGCTGATGGTCCAACTGAGAATTAAGGAAAAAAGTTTATTGAAACAGCATGATGATGACCAGTCCCAAAATCATCACCACGTCCCAAATTTATCCCAAAGAAGTTGAGGGTGGTTCCTCAAATTAAATCTTTCCCTATTGGTCAGATGTTTTCTCAAGATCAAGTCCCACCTCTGAATTGTCAGGTTTAGTCCAGGTCACAGGTAAAGGTCTTTTATCATGGTAGTGCCAATTCTATTCAAGTTTACGGGGATATGCATTTCCTTTGTTCTTAGTCAAGTCTGGTCCAGCAGGGGCGGTTCCCAAAAGGCAGGAACAACAGTTACCTTTCCAGTGGGGACAATGAGCATGTATGCTAAATGATAGATATGACCTAATCAATTCTTTAGAGACAGAGGATAAGAGGGGGAAGGTGAGAAACAGTAGGGTCGTCTTGACCTCTTCACAGAAACAAAATGCATATTATCCTAACCTGGCTGCATCATACATAAACAGAAATACATTGTTTTCAAAACGTTGTTTTTAACTTTTTATAACTCAACAACATCCATTAGCAGGGCAGGCTATGGCATGTTACCAGTTTCATCATATTTGCTGAAATGATAGGACTAGCCTACCTCCGGTTGTTTTATTGAGGCCTACTCTGAACGTATAGGTCGTTGCCGGTTTGACCCTATTGGCAAAACCGGACTCCCATCACCGAGTGTGCGATGTCTTGCCAGCTGTAGGCTATCTTTAAGTGACGGACTGTGCGATACAAGGAGATCACACAACACAATACCATTCATTTTAAGTAAGACGCGGCGCTTTTGTCCGCCGGGTAGTAGCCCGTTGTTGATTTTTGCCCTCCCATTTTTGCTCTTAGTTATTTTAACATGTTGTCAGATTAGAAATAGGACTATGTGAGCACCAGGCCCTCGTGCTTTAGCTGCGTGTACACATTCTGCTCTCTTTTCCTCCGGCGATTAATCTTAATAAATCCCTGCAAATCCCTCAACTCGCCCTCCCTTTCTGTAGTTCTGCATGTGTCCTTCAAAATCACTACATAAGGGAAAACGTGTCTTTTTGTCGGATCTCTCGCTGCACATCAATAGCCTAGGTTACTCTCATTTCTAACCCCACATGACACCCTGATTCCACTCCCAGCTCCCCCTTGCTCGGTTAACACCCTACATTGTTATGGCCTCAGTGAAACAATGGAAGTGGGACAGAGAGCGGAAGGATGTGGCTGAATGCCTCAGCATAAACCCATGGAAAAAAAAGCCTGCAGTCACACCAGTGTTCATTGAAAGGAGTAGACCTACAACCAGGGGTCACTCATGATAACTGTACTGTACTGTCTTTCTTTGTAGTGAACTCATAGGCACATAAAGCCTATTCAGACATCTTTCATGTTTTGCAAACGCTTGGTGATAGCAAAGATCTGGTCATGCCCCCACCCCACCGAGGAAGTGGCTCGACACAGGCCTTCCCTACTCATTCCCTGTTTGGATTGTGCTTATCCATGTTGTTTCGGTTTCATAGCATGATGAAGGTATAAGTAGCCTATGTTTCTGAATCCAAATGGGGACGCACACGTTCCTCACTGAGCACATGGAGCAGATCTTCACCCTCACATCGTAGCCTAATGTTTTTCATAATGTAGCTGAGACGGCAAGAGTCAGTTAGCTGGATCGCTGAGCTGGTCGATTCTATGTTGCCATTCACTACCATAAGTGCCATAAATAGGCTATGGTATGCGAATAGCAACAGTAAACCTCAGAGGAAACCACAAATAGGTCTGATTACTGTCAAACCAAAGCGTCAAAGCAGTCATCTTTAAAAGTGAAAAACCACCCACAATAAAACCAATGTTGTTGAGGAACATGATTGCACTGAAACCTGAAGAAGACACCATCAATAAAAGTAATCACTGCGTGAAGTAACATATCTAGGCCTACTTTGTAGTTAAATACAATAGCCTACTGCCACTTATTTCATTAAAATGTAAAGAGTCAATGATTTTATTTTGAAGGCGGTTACGATTTACTTCCGGTAGCCTAATTGTCCAACTTGACGTGCAGCTCGCTGCTCAGCGGAGTCACAGCCGTGAAAGTGGCGGAGGCGGACATTGTTGTGGTAACAGTCCAGCCCCAGTGGATGAGCAGAGATGATGCACTTATTTTGAACGGATAAAGGGCGAGATTGGATTTTTATTTATTTTGGGTTTTTTTCCATCCAAAGTGTGAATGAATGAATCGTTTTTAAAAAGCTGCTACACCGTAGGCCTACGGACTCATCCTCCAGCCAACGGGCAACGGTGTTCATTCAGTCGAGTCAATCGGAGCACAGCCTGATGAGACGATGCCAGCGATGTAAAATCTCAACATCTGCTGGGTGTGTATCCGAGGCTGCTGGATTAAGCCTCCGTGGATCGACCGGGCCTTTGTACATACAGAAGCCTATGTTACAAAAGAGTCCACGGGGCATCTGTTGCTTTCAAAATACTCCGAGTGGGGCTAAAATAAGGACAGTTGTAGCCTATTCCAGGAGGCCTTTGGAGAACACAGCCTGCTGTTGAGAGGATGACAGATTTACATTAATGGAGGTTTGCGCCTCATTTTCAACCACGACCTCATTAAGGTATCTTCCACGGAGAACAGACACTGGGTTCAGCACAAATTAGTCCATCCAAAGAAGGCCATCTAAAAAAAGAAATCCCATGTTATGGAATGCTTTGGCCTCCGCTGATTGCATAGGCTACATGACATCTGGAAAACACTGTATGCAGAGGAAGAGGATCTGATGACTCTGTGTTGAGCATTGAAGCATCCAGCTACATCTCAGCGCTTTTAATATATTCTCAGGTAGCCTACCTTCTAGGTGTAGGCTAGGTGTCTAATAGAAAATGGGCAGCGAAGGTGAGGTAATAAATAGAGATAGAGAGCTGTCAAAGATGTCTGACGAGGATTTGCTGGCGTGCTCCAAAGAGGAGCTGGTGAGCCGGCTGCGTAAAGAGGAGTCGGAGAAAATCTCAGCTCTCATCCAGCGAGGACGGCTGATAAAAGAGGTAAATAAACAGCTGCAGGGACACCTCCTTGAAATCAGGGAACTGAAAGTCATCAACCAGCGCCTGCAGGAGGAAAACGGTGAGTTGCGGGACCTGTGCTGCTTCCTGGACGACGATCGGCTAAAAGTGAAGAAGCTGGCCAGGGAATGGCAGCTGTTTGGGCATCATGCAGCTAAAGTGATGCGAGAGGACCTGGGCGGGTATTTGAAAAAGCTCGCCGACCTGGAGCGCATGCAGGACGGGCTGGTGAAGGAGAATTTAGACCTGAAGGAGCTGTGCCTGGTCCTGGAGGAGGAGTGTGTCAGCAGGAGTGACTCCAGCCCCGGTGGGTCCACCGAGCTCAGCATGCCCTGCATGGTGGCCCGGGACCTGGGTGACGGAAGCTCCAGCACAGGTAGCGTGGGAAGCCCAGACCAGCTCCACCTGGTGTGCTCACCTGATGACTGATGGCAGGTTTATTTCAGCAGTCAGGGCTTCTTCGATTCAAATAAGGAATCTGTAGACTAGGTGTGATGTGTGGGACCGAACTGAGACATAGAAGCTTTGTCAGACAAATCACTTTGGTGCAAAGCATTAGGGCTTTCTGAATGCTGCAAAGATGTGTGTCACTAGGTTTTGACTTGACAAAGAATCTGCCACTATAGACATTTTCAGGACTTTACAAAGACATTTAATAGATGTTTGCTAGATGAAAATGTATCTAAATTTTACAGTGTTTTTCTAACAACTCCTCTGTTTTGGGGAATTCTCTTTTTTCAGTGGTCTGTTGTTGAAAAAAAAAAAGAAATGGGGCCAAAAAGGTGGGTCACATATATAAATTGATCTCATGCACTGGACTAGCCTACACTGGTAGAAGCCTTTTTTCTATTGCACTGGACAGTGTTACCATGGGTCTTTAAATCACAGATCTAAAGATTCATTTCAATCCAGTTTTGAGCCATATTTAGTCCACTGAATTCCAATGGCACTGAAATAGATGAGTTGTGATAAAAGAAAAAACGAAACTATTTGATATTTGCTTTTGCTAGATGCCCAATAATGTGTAATATTTTATGCACTCTCTTCCTCAGGACAGGATTGGAGTGCCATATGTGCATGATGATTGTCACAATTTGTACAGGCCTGTTAACTAGTCTGATGTGAAGGCCCTTCAGGGTTACTGTATAGGTGGGGCTGCTGTGCATAATGTGCATGTGCAAGAGCCGGGGGAGAGCCAGCACACGTGTTAAGGTTTTTGATCAGACATGACAGATGTCCTTGGACCTCACTCAGAGTTGAACTAAACAAGTTCTGTCACTTTTTTTTAAAATCAAACTGGAAACTTTTTGTATCAAACTGGAAGGTCTACAAGTTGTAATGATTTCTATTCTTTTTAAACCAATCTGTTTAAATTCACTTCTATTACATTTTTTATAACATTGTTGTTGATGTTCAATGAGCATATCACAGAGTTAGTTTAGGCTGGCAACTGTCAGCTTTGTCTTCTGTAACTCAGCTTTGTAATTCATGCTTTGTATTTACCCCGTTAACATTAGGGATAACCTTAACTTTGACCCTTCTTTATCTTGATTTATCTGTATTAACTAGCATTACTAACCAATTTCAGTTTAAATCATAGATAATGCACATGGATTAGAGAAGATTTATTTTGTCGTTGGCTGTTTATTGGTGGGCTATGCTCGTAGTGCATAGAAAAGCTTTAAATACAGTGGGTATGACACTTTGTGCTGCTGTTCTGGCCTTTCTTTGTGTGTTTGACTTTGCAGAAATGAACATTTACACATTTACTTGATGCAGAATGAAGGATTGATTTCTTCACTTGTTTTGACCTTTGTGTCTGAATCAACTGTGCTTGATTGATGCTCCCGTCATGTCACACAGACTGACTTTATGGATATTCATCAGTTTTATTTTTGGATCCCTATTTGCACTGTCTGGAGAGCTGAAGAGAGCAGTAATGCTTTTAGCCACTTAGTGATGCACAGACAGCCTTTGACAGCAGCATACACACTGATTTTCTTCTCCCTCATGCTCTCGAGGTCTCAATCTGACTCATTCCATCTCTATTTCTCACTCTAACTCCATTTTAGTGGAGCAATCTAATGCCCTCTGAGCCATGTATGTATTAGCAAGAGCAACTTCCTTTTTGGGAAATGGAGTAACTAACATAGTGTTCACAGTTGAGGGGTATAGAGCAGTCATAAGAGTGTGTCAGTATACATTGCAACAATCCAACCCTTTGACTAAGTCACACTAAAAGGGTTGATTATTTTAAATATAGGTTATCTTTTTTTTATTAGTTTGGGTTATTCTGGTGTCTCAGTGTTCACAAACATTTTTTTTTTCTTACAGTATAAATGATTTATGCTCAACTGAGTCTGATTAATGTGTTGCTTTTAAAATGCATTTCAGTCTAATCATATCCTCCTGAAGTTTGTTTTTAAAAAGAATAATAATATTACACCATCACAAATGTCACATTATTATGAACTTTTGCTCTTTATTGTGTGTGAAGTAGTACAGCTTTGACAACAGATCAAAGTAAGGCACTGACCACCAAAACAGTTCATTTAGTCAGGGACAATAAAAACGTTAACGGAAATATATTACACTCTTAAAAAATAAATATGTGATAATATATTTTATATTAATTCCTATGGCCCAGCCTTAGTTGTCAATAATTTGCATAGACAGTATTCTTAAAATATTCATAAAAATAAAGACAATTTATTTGTAAGTACTCTATTTCCCTTGGTGAGGACGTTTATAAAGTGTTATATAACATGACAATGTAACAAAGTCAGTAAATGAAATATTATACTGAATAATTGGTATAAATATATTATTTGATGGAGTTATCAGTTATTTCTAGAATTCATTAATTCTGCATGCAACGCTTTCATAATACACCTCAAACATACTCATTCTACTTGATAAGTTTTCAAATGAGAAATATAACAACTTTATGTTTATAAAAAGAGTGTAACATCCATATCCTTATAGTGCCACTAATTTGCATATTATCTAAGTAAATAATTTTCTAAAGAGAAGAAATGAAGCAGATGCACGCAGCTCCTTCTTCTGATCACACATGATGAAATGAGCATTAGTGTTTTGCCTGGATGGCATGGCCGTCAATCACAGAGTGAGGATGGTTGGGGAGTGCAGGGAGTGATCTGATTGGTCTCCGCTGCTGCTGCTGCGGCGATGAGCTATCCCACAGGGCTCTGGGGCTTGAAACTGGGTGATGTTTCCCTGATGTGTTGTAGCATGGGACGTGATTGAGGCGCTGGTGTCTAAAGAAGCAGAGGGGTAGGTGAAAACCATACCAGCTGTGAAGGATGTGAGAACCGGTGTGTGGAGAGACTCCGATTCAGTGGCAACCGCAGATCCAGTCGATTTCACTTGGTTGGTGGGGATGGTTATCTTTGGTTTAGGCTTCTCCATCTTTCTTGGTACTGTGGTTGAGGGTCCAGGTCTGCTAAAGTCCTGTGGTTCCAGTTTAATGCCTGCCAAAGAGGAATTTGTTGGATTTGTGTCTGAATCTGAATCTGATTCCGCTATTTTACAAATGGGACGGTGAGCCTCCAGGACCAACTCAAGCTTGTCTTTCTCCTTTTGTAATTCAGCTATTTCCTTCTGTAAAGTGGACTTTTCATCCTCCAGCTGGTCAGTCTCCTACACCAGGGGAAAGCAGAGAAAGACAGACATATATTAATTTATATATATTTTAAGTATTAATGTTATGACAAATGTACAATGTTTATTCACATTTTGCAGTGTGTCTGTCAGCTCCCGGCGGCGATTGCGACATTTTGCTGCTGCCAGTTTATTCCGCTCCCTTCTTACTCTACGTCTCTCCATCTCCTCCTGGGATAACTTTGATGAGAGAGAGAGGAATAAAGATTACAATACATAACATAGGTTAACCTGACACAGTGAGTCAAAACTCTAAACCCCATTTAATGTCTTAAGTTAGATTGTGAAACTTGCTTGCTTTGAGCAACAAAGTCAAACTATCAAATGTATGGGGTGTGACTTGTTGGGAGTCCACCATAGACTACATGACAAATGAGAAATACTACCACCATGTGTGTGCACTGAGTCATCGCCATAATGGCAGCTGAATGATTTTGAAATGTCTGCTTTTGTACCTTTGTAACACCCTAACTCTGACTTCATCCAGCACCCTACTAAATAATAGCCATTGATCTAAGATTTCCCCGCTCTTTCAGGGTGATGAGTCACGCTCAGACCCCAGCAGTGACTCAGGTGTGAGTCACAGAACATGACTTGCCCCTGTGAGTCACATGACAGTCTACTTCCTGTACCATTAAATTAAAACTTCAAGAACAAAACTGCAACAGGGATGTGTGCCAAGGTGCGCCAATGGCGAAACCAAAAAACAACACTGTAGTGGTGACAAACATGATGGTTCTTAAGGTTAAAGTTCCATTGGACTAGGTCACTTTAACATCTATGATATCTTGTTTTGACATGTAACATTGGTCTGCTAACAAAAAGCAGATCTTTGCAAACAGTGTGCCAACATCAACTAAAAGTAAACACCATCAAACAACATAAACAGTGTGTTTGTCTCTGAAGAGCAACTTTTCCTTTTTTAAACTAATTTAAATAATACATTCAAATAAATCTCTTTATCTTACCCTATGTCGAAATGGATTCATCGGATGTGTACTGTGAGTCTTTAGGAAATGACACAGAGAGTATTACAGGATATTACACACTAGTTACACAGGAATGATTGAGCTACTGTCCACACCTCACTATCTGCATCTCCATCTCCTCTAGGGAAAATATGACTCCCAGTATACCAGCGTATGTGTATATGTTCATCAAGTTTCAGACTCTGTTTTAAGGACTTCTTTCTTACATGTTCATCGTTCCTGCGCCTTGTTGAAGCAGTAGTGTTTGCAGCTGCTCTTATGACCCCTGGTCTCAGATAATGGGAAGGTGGTGGACCCAGAGGTCGTGCCCCTGAGAGGGTTGGGTAGGGAGGTACTGGAGATTGTGAAGGGCCCGATGGATGCATGATGGAGGGCTGGACCAACCACTGAAGGTCCTGGTTGGTTGTAATGGCATTGAGACTTGGTACAAACTGACTGCTGCCAGCCATTGTAAACTTCTGGAAGAATAGATTAAAAAGAAAAATGTGGATAAAGTTAGTGGGAGTAGGCTACTGTAATGGGATCAATAACAAACGCATGGTTTCTTGGGTCTAGTTCAAAGTCATTCAAATAAAACTGAACATAATGATGAAGATAATCATGGTTAATATATGTTGAGTTTGACTTATTACATACAGTATAATAACTTGTGTATCTACACAACAATGACACATGATGTGACATTAACAGTAATACAGGTGTAGCCTACTAGCCTGCTTTATTGAAGCTTGAAATTCACAACTTTTTAAAATTTTACAGTTAAGTTTACTTTCTGTTTTACCGATTTTACTCCAAACTGCCGGGATAACCTGTAGCTTAGTTTAATGAGAGTACCAACCTGCTCTGTGGATGAAGTGCTGGTGTTTCCCAGGGTGTTTGACCCAGAGACGCTGCCTGTGTACGCCGGATTGCCTCTCTCTTGACTCCCAAAGTTCCGATACATCCTTTCTGTTTTAAATAAAAAGAAGATTGAATCCAGCGGAGGCTACAGTTAAAAGTCTTCAGGTTCCACGAAAGTACTTTCAAATGAATCTCGTGCGTCAATTCAAACACTGGGTAAGCCCACTTTATTGCGGTAAATCGGTCAAATCGGTCGAGTCCAAACGGGTGTGTCTTCAAGGGGGAACAAGAAACAAAATATCGCCTCGTTTATTTTCAAATCACCTTAAGACTTCTGAAAACGACTTCAATACATCCTCTTGTCCTTAGTCATTCATTTGAAAGCCAAGGTCTGGGAATTATGGTGAGGTTGTAAATTCTTAAAGCGGCACTATATGTTCACCACGCCCCTCTGTATTTACGGGAAATAATGTTGTCTGGAACCTCGCACGGATCAAACCATGCTTGGTGACGTCATTGACCATATATGGTGAGAGTTTCCTCCTCGGAGTAGCGCACGGGATTCCTCACACAGAAACTACTATTTCCTACTAATTTCCTACTCCGGTGGAAGCACAGTCACTTGCATAATAATTTATTTACGCTTAGCTGAAATATGTTAAGTAAAAATCTACTTGGGCAACGTAAAAAGTATGGTTATGTAAAATTGTACTTTACCTAAGCTATTTTAATATTAGCTGTTTTTTTACAGACAAGAACACTATGTGATAATTTCAATTCCAACAAGCAAAATGAATAGAATAACACTATTTAACTTTATGAAATTACAAAATAAAAGCAGATGTAGGATTTTGTAGCAGATATATTACAATTTACAGAACACTTGACTTAGATGTTTAATTTATTATTTTATTCTTGTTGGCCATTGGTGTTTTTTTATATTTATTTAGGTTATACCTATTTTTTTTTTTACTTGTGTAGGCTTACTAAACGGTTCCGTTTGTTCTACCTTTATTTGTTCAGCTTTGTTAATTAATGAAAAGTAAACCTTATTAATATGTTAACATGAAATTGTGGACTTACAAATATACTTGTAAAAGTATAAATACTTTTACACAACAAAAGTAAACCATTTCCATCTATTTCGCCATGTCAGGACTGAGTGTTACTCTTATAAGGAGAACAGACATGAATTTCGAAAGGTTGCATATGCGCTACAGGATCAGTTATGAAATAGATTTTAAAGTGTGGTAAAGCTGGGTGCATTTGTTAAATTCTGTTGGCGTTTTTGGCAGTCACTCTCACTTTACAAACCACATCAATGTGCATGCGTGCCTGTGGAGATGAGTCAGTGCATCGCCACAAAAAACTGCTCAATTATACCACCATCCTTTTCAATGACTGTTTTTCTACTCGCAAGCACAATATAGCACCTAGTAAAGATTAAAAAACTGCATGCTGTAGATTCGGTAAACTTAGTCTGTCACAACAGCTGCTGACCTTGCAGTCCCTAAGGACAGAGTTCCCGGCAAGGGATGATTTCTCCTAGCTGCTGATGCACCAGTGTCTCATATTACTGTTAATTCTTATCATAGGAAAAAGGATTGCCAATTGTTTAAAAACATTACTGAAGTTGATTGCGAAGACAGTTTGTAGTCCTTTTTTGGGAAGGAAAAAAGAGAAAGAATGTGCAGATAAATGATCCTCATCTACATAGAAATGAAGACATTCAATTATGACCTTCTGTCTCTTATGAATGAGAATAGAGACAATTAACAAAAACTGAAACTGCCAGGAGCATGTCATTTAACAAAACCTACTTGTGGCCCATTTCTCATATTTCAGATTTCAGCAATACTACACCCTTCAATAATAAGGACACACACCCAGGTTTTTTATGTGGTTGATGGTTACATATGAAGGGAAACTGGGGTAAAGGTGAGTGCCATGTGACTAAAGCTTCAGGAATGAACTGATGCCACACTTGAAATTTTCTAATTGTAACATGTCCTGACATGTTGGCCACCTTCCCCTGATTACACCTTCATTCATCCATCAGCTGTTTCTTTCATGCCTTATTTGATAAGAAAATGTTTGCTCATCAGAGACCATTTAAGTGAATACATTTTTTTTTAAAGTTTAGGTTTAAGTTTTAAAGTTTATGTATATTGTCAAGTGAGGGTGTGAGTAAGTTGTTATTTTTTGAAAAATGTGGAGTTAAACTTTTGTAGGGAAAAATGATTTTTCCCTACAAAAGTTTAAAATTTTCTAGAGGTGATAAAGGAAGTTTATATTCCATTACCAGTTACTCACCATAAAAAAACTCCCCCACACCCACCCACGCATCAATCCCACTTAATGTGCTTCACAGAACATAACAGCAACCTTATGCCACACACACGCTTAAATATATTTGGTTTACTGGGTGTTGAAATTCACACATTGTCAATTCATACTTAAGATTATCTTAATGTGATTGTGCTGTGCGGTTTTGCTCATGCCTGTACAAAGACAGTTCTGACTGTGTAGCTCATGGTTGATTGAGGTAATGTTTATATACTGTATGTATGTCAAGTTTTCTAATACTATCAATTAATGATGACTTCAATTTAATTAAATTGGAATAATATTAAATTACTATAATTTAAATACTGTAAATGGTGTGGGAAATATTATATAATATATGAATGTATGTCACCTTGGCAATAACATCTTTAAAGTAGATGCATTAGCCGTAAAATGTACTCAGGTAATAGAAGTAAAAATACTCATACTGTCCATTACAGTAGTAGGACATGGAGTAATGGTAATATCATTGACTTTCATGCTGTTGGGGGTGGCAGTAGCTCAGTCAGTAGGTCAGGTTCAATCCCGTACAGACCAAAGTATGGTGGTCTGCCCAGGTGGTCTTGAGCAAGGCACCGAACCCCCAACTGCTCAGGGCGCCTTTCCATGGGCAGCCCCCCAATGTGTGTAATAACAACAGAGTGTAAAGAACCTACACAGATCCTGAAGAGCCAGGTGAATGGTAAGAGCAATGTCCATCAACAAAATATGCAATGCCAGTCATTAGATACACAGCAGATATAATAACCTGGCCACAAGGCAAGGACAAGAAAGCGCCTCACAATGAATGGAGGGTTTCACCTTAAGTCCAGCAGTCCAGCACCCTAAGACTATACACCAAGTGGAAGGCGGGTGGCCGAGGACTAGTAAGCGGAGTGTCAGAGCCACTATCCAGGATGAAACAACAAAGATCCAGGAGTACATCAGGAAGATGGCCCCTACTGATGACCTGCTAAGTGAATATCTCAAATAGCAGAAACCCGGTGATGAGGAGGCAGGGGCGAGGAGGAACCATCAAAAATGTCTAACGACATTTCTTATATCATACCAGTGGCTGGAAAAGGCTGGTGTGAAAGATAGCACAGAGGCACCAATCATGGCAGCACAAGAACAAGCTATGAGCACAAGACAATAGAGGCCATATCAGACAGGACCCAAGGTGCAGGCTGTGTAAAGATGCCCCTGAGACAGTCCAGCACAAATCAGCAGGGTGTAAAATGCAGGCAGGTACAGCACACCTGGAACGCCATAACCACGTGGCTGGCATAGTGTACAGGATCATCTGTATCAAGCTTGAAGGAAGAGGACTACCCAGGATGGGGAGAGTGGGGAATTTGATATACTTGAAATTTGAAAATGTTAGAGTAAATAAGTAAACATAAAGTACAATATTTACCTAAAATGTAGTGGAGTGAAAAGTACTTACTTTTTTAAATCTATCTTGACTTTATCCATTAACCTGTAATGATAACAATGACGTATGTGGTCTTATTATGTGAAACAAGATAAATTGTGTCTTGTTTATGCTCCTGTTACGTCTGTTCTTTTCCTGCTCAAGTGTATTTAAGTTCGTGGCTCCTAAACTTGAAAGGTAACTTTCTCTGCTATCCCAACAGACAGTTAAGCGTCAATATTAGGAAACAGTAAGGAAAGTAAGATTTACACATGATTTACACACTTCGCTCTGTGCACTGGCAGCCTACGTATACAGTATGGGTAGCATGCAACTGTGTATTTCCATGGTTTGTATCGTTTTCTGCCACGCAGGCACACTGATGTCAACCAACCGCAGTGGATCATGGGTGGGATCAGCCAAGCCAATCTGATAGCCACGTAGCTAGCTGTGCAGGTAAGTGCTCTTCTGCCCGTTATTTAGCTACTTCATGATCAGAACATTATCCATCAGACAAACTGCGTGGACATTTGAAATGCCACTGTTGAATATGTGTGTATCACCTGTGCGGCTGCACCGAGTGTGACTTTAAAATATGATGTTATCAACTTAGCTCGTCTAGCTAGCTAGGTAGCTAGCATTAACTGGTAACATTAGCAGCAGTGGTAAACGTTTCATAACATGTTTATACGTAGGTTATATAGCATAAAGAGTGTTGCAAGCTAGCCTCTTAATGATGTCTTGTAACGCTACCTTATTTAATGCTATCAATGTAAGCTGTGGTATAACACCACAGTGTTTTAATCAGCTAGCTATCTGACCAAATACAGCTAAATCAATGTAACGTTAACTAACTAGCTAGCTAACGTTAAGCGTTCAGTAAAATAAAATGTAATGTTTGATAACGTGTCAATGTTTTTATTTTAAGCTAACGTCAGCGAACGTCATAATGGACTTGCCACATCAGGGGTACCGAGCAAGTAAGTGGAAAATGAATCAGCGTGTTTTACCATCACTTATCCTTTCTGTAAAACTTTGCAAAATATCCGCCCATGGTTTTTCTACTTCCTATTTTCTTTCTAGAGCTAGACAGCTCAACAAACTGCTGTCAAGACTGGTGGCCTAACTAACGTTACACTAAAATATCCCAGTTAAAAACTATATACCAGTACTTGAATAAATCTTACCTGCTTTTGGGTTATAATTTTTACCCTAGCAGATATAAACGGGGTGGACAAAATATTAGAGACACCAGTCAGTCCAATCAGAATCAGCTTTAATGACCATAACACATACAAGGAATATGACTGCAGCTTTTTGTTGCTCTCAAAGTACCTACACAGAAATGGACATATGGTTAAAAACAAGGTTAACATAAATATTTGACTACAATGTACAGATATAAGTTTGTACACATGTAAACAAACAGCACAATTAAGATTTTACTGTAAACAATAAGACAATACAATTTAACAGCACCACAAACTACAGCCTGCAACTGTCCATGAAGTTGAACACAGCTGCAGATCAGCTGTTTGGATCAGACTTTCAGCAGTTTATAGAAGAGACAAAAACAAGATAATTAAAAAAGTAAGGATTATGACAGCAACAATGAAATACAGTTTACTATGGACACAATGATACATTTATGAACTGGAGTTTACAAAAGAATAACTTTTGCAGAGAGAGACTTCAGTGGAAAGGAAAGGGCTGTCTGACAGCAAGGTAAAGTGGTGAAAATATTCTAAACATAGCATGCACTTTAACTGATATTGATTTTTTTTTTTTTAGGTGGTTAAAATACGCTTTTGCACCTGGCTTGTTAGTAGTAGTTAATTGCTTTTCCTTTAACAATGTCCTTGTGTTATCTTGGTCATCAAAGAGTATTGTTTCTCTCTTACTTGGGAAAAGACCTGATATGGTTGGAATGTCTTAAGTGATTAAACAATTTGGGTGGATTTCAGTGTATGTTTATATTTGATAATGTAGATAATAAGCTTGTAACTCCATGAAATATCAACAAAGTCAGTTTAATATAAATTCAAATGCCCTCCATTTACTCTGTTGTGTCCATCTTTTTCACAGCTAAACCGAGAGCTCGTGCCGCTCCCCCCACAGCAGATTCTGTCCTGTTTGATGACACCAGCTCTGCAGCACCAGCAATGAACAGTCAAGGATACTACACTCCTGGGTACAATATGGCAGGACCCACAAATAACATGCAAGGAGGTGTTGGACCTGACCTGTTTGCTGACCCAATGGCCAACGCTGCAATGATGTATGGCTCCTCATTAGCAAACCAAGGAAAAGATATGGTGAACAAAGAGGTAAGGAAAGGCAGTGATATTTATGGGGTTCCTTCAGATATGATCTGCTACTGTATGCAGGATGGGGTGTTAACCCAGTAACGTATAAAAAAGGTCAAGGCCTAGATTGGACAATTAGCAGGACTTTAAACCTCCCACAAAAATGGGTCTTGTGTGATTCAATCACTAACTATTATCTTTTACTGTGATTATTATTGCCACTATTCATTTCAACCTCAGCCGGGTCGTCAGACACCGCCTACCAAGATCTATCCCAGGTTTCTTCCTAAAAGGAAGTTTTTCCTCGCCACTGTCACACTGTTGCTTGCTCTGGAGGGAACTACTAGAACTGTTGGGTCCTTGTAAATTATAGATTGTGGTCTAGACCTACTCCATCTGTAAAGTGTCTCGAGATATTTTGTTATGATATAATACTATAAATAAAATTGAATTGATTGGAATTGTTCTTTCATGGACATGGTCCAAAAGCAGACTAATACATTTCTGCTTTTCAGCTACTCTCCAATGCACCTTTGCCTGATATTAGTCACACCCAGAGCCTTTTCACAATTTCATTATTTTTAATGTCTAAGATGTGTAATTTGTTAGTGGGCAGGTTTTTAATCCAGCAGATCATTTTCAATTCTGCTTGATTTCTTGGAGGGGGAGCAATCATATTTCGGGAGGGGGGTGCCACCCCGTGCCCCCTTCTAGCAATGATGGTTCAGAAACTCCAAGTGCTAAATTGCAGAAGACCCGGAAACGCTGACCAATTAGAGCAGACTGGGCTTTACATGAGGGGGGCTTAAAGTGACAGGTGCTTAAACAGAGCGTATTAGACAAGGGTAAATACAGGTATATTCAGACAGATAGTATGAGTAAAATAATGTGTTTTTTGAACATTAAAGCATGTTAACATTAGAAACCCAAAACACAAGTATGAATACTGAAATATGGCCCCTTTAAAATGACTATGACTCAACTGTATTTATTAACTTTGGCACTCTCCATCCTTTGCCTTTCAGATCAGCAGATTCATGTCTGTGAACAAGCTGAAATACTTCTTTGCCGTCGACACTAGATATGTATTGAAGAAACTTATGATCCTCATGTTCCCTTACACACATCAGGTAATCAGAGCCATTCATCCAATCAGACTTTGTCCTACATCCACGTACAGGACAACACAAAACATTTTAATAGCATGCATAACCTGCTTGATAATTTTCCATGGTGCCATATTTTCACAGATTTATCACAATTTTGATAATGCAAACAAGATAATCAGCCACTTAATCACCCCTTTAGCTCTATTTATGAACATCTGAATACTGTGATTGCCAGTGCAGTTTTAAAAACACTGTGTACACTAAGTACACAACTTATTGAGATTGTAAATTATGTCAGCACTCCAAACATTCTGTGCCCGGATACTTTATGAACTGTTTAGATTGCAAACTCACCTTACAAGACCAGGGTCCTAATGTACTTTTCCCACAGCATGTTATTTTGCTTTAAGTGTTAAGTATAATATTTTACAAAAGTTATACTATTGTACTATTTACACCATTCTTACTTAAAATACGTATACTGTTGCTTATACTCCTAATTTATGATTGAGCCTTAATCTTATGACATGTAAATTAACTTTTTTTATATAGTGATTGTCTAAACCAATTTAGGTGGAAAAAAGGCATAATTTGCATATAACACTATTAGACTCTGCGGGGTGATTCATACTGTACTTATGTGTTCTTGGTAGGATTGGGAAGTACGTTACCATAGGGACACTCCACTGACTCCAAGACAGGATGTGAATGCACCGGATCTTTACATACCGAGTAAGTGTCTATAAATATAAAATTATCAATAGCAGAGCATTTTGTGATGCCTGGATAATGTATTAAGTGTACTTTTTGTCTTTAAGCAATGGCTTTCATTACCTACATTTTACTTGCTGGAATGGCCCTCGGCATTCAAAAACGGTGAGTTATTCTTCCTTATCTGAATTTAATTCACATTAAATATTTTTTTCAATGAATTAAGTTAGGATAATAAGGAGTGTGTATCGTCTTTGTGTAAAGGTTCAGTCCAGAGGTTCTTGGACTGTGTGCCAGCACCGCCCTCGTGTGGGTCATCATCGAGGTCTTGGTGATGTTGTTGAGTTTGTACCTGCTGACAGTCCACAGCGACCTCTCCACCTTTGATCTCATTGCCTACAGTGGCTACAAATATGTTGGGTAAATGTCATGGTATTTAAGATGAATATAATTCTATTATGCTGACAAAGCTAATCATTGTGAGGGTTAGTTTGAGACCAAAGCTTGAACTTGTATTATAACTAAACCAATTAGTTGCTAAATCAAAGATGTAGATACATTTATTCTGATTCAGCTCAGTGGAAGGCATTTTTAAATGTATCAATGTCCATTTTGAGTGCATTAATTCATATTGAAGAACAGTATAAATATATTTTTTATGCTTCTTCTTTAGGATGATCTTCACAGTGTTATGTGGTTTACTGTTTGGCAGTGATGGGTATTACGTGGCTCTTGCCTGGTCCTCTTGTGCCCTTATGTTCTTCATTGTAAGTATTTTGTGTCATTGAACAGAAAACCAAAATAATTGTAATTAATTATGTTCAGAGTAGGTCAGATATTTACATATTTGATGCTGTTTTTTTTTCCAATCTCAATTGTTCTTTCCCTCTGTGTTTAAAAAGAGAAGACTGAAGAAACAAATATACAGAATTCACAAAAAAAGAGGACAGCTAATACACACTAATCATTAGGATAGGATATATGTCTATTGAAACAACAAAATACATCAGCTTTATTCAGCATGATCTACTGCATTAGTAAACTATAGTACATGTAGTTACTACTTTTATGTATGCTATAATATTTTACTGCAAAACATACTTTATGTTGGCGTGATATTGCAGGTTTAAAGATGTTTCTTTCTTCTCAGGTTCGATCTCTGAAAATGAAGATCCTTCCCTCTCTCTCCCCTGACTCCATGGTAACTGGATCAAGTGCCAAACCTCAATTCCGCCTTTATATAACTGTGGCTACTGCAGTGTTTCAGCCAATCATTATATATTGGTTAACCTCTCACTTGGTCAGGTGACCGTGAAGCATTAAATAACCTGAAGTCCAAGTGTGTTGGTCCCAAACATTTGGTTATTGAGTGCTTATACACCTGCCTTTATACGCTTTGTTGTCAGTAAACTCAAAACATATGCAAATGGTGTTAAACTGCAGCGTGTGTTGAACTTGTCAGATGGACATGTTACAAATGAAATGGTTTCAAAGTGTGACACAGAAATGGTGTCACAGGAAGTTGTTTTTTCACCATTAGTGTACAGTGACTCTGACAAATGCTTATTTTGGCCATCCGACTTTGAACAAAAGGGCTTGTTTAATCATAACTCAGATTCAGTTCTACAGTATTTACACCGGACAATACAGACAATACAATTACCACCTAGACCAAAAACACATACACATGATTCAAGTACCATTTTTTTTTTTTTTTTTTTTCTGATATGGTAATGTTGCTGCATTATCCCCATTTCTCTTGTCAGTCTTGGATTTTATTTATCTACATTCGAAAGAGCATGACAGTGTTTGAATTTTTTTGTAGAAAAAAAATAAATATATTTAGCTTTGTGTATTCAATTTAAACAGTTTCTGAGACATTTTTTTTATTTGTTGTATCTGATTTCTTTTCCTTCTGAATAATACTGTCAGTTAAGATGGTTTAATTTCTAAAGATGGTACCAGAGCTTAGTATTTGGCCAACAGTCTATGAGATTGACAAATGTGTTGCAAAGTTTACAATTGTTTTCAAAGGGGGAGAGTAACTAAAATAAATAAACTTAGAATTCTTGTGCTTATACCTAAGTTTAATGTACTTAGAATTTTCATTTTGTGGAAATTTATGTTTCATGAATTTATGTTTCATAGAGAAATTATTTTTACAGCAAGTATCATCCATCGTATGTAATTACAAAGTCATAAGTGCATTAAAGGGTGTTTCATGCAAACATGCATAAGTAGAACTGGCATTGATCAGTAAGCTATTTGCGGTAGTGGAAATTAGCAAAGTTCATTAACTCAAGTACTAAACTTCAGTATCCCTTTAAGTTACTTGTATTTCCCTTTTATGCTACTTAACTTACCTTCACGACATTTCTGAAAAAAAGGAATTGTAATTTATAGTCACTAGCTACCCCGATTTTACACACAAACCACAAGCTTGTAAAATATGCATTTTTATTGTTTAAACAACCCAACAATAAAATGCTGCTTAGACATAATGCATTAGTAACAATAACCAAATAGTATGATATATTATGCGATCAAAGTCATTAAGCTGCTCTATGACAATTTAATATTTAAAGGACATCTCGTTGATACCTTTTTACAGTTTTAAAGGCAGGACATTTACTTGTAACGCTATTTTTACACTGGCCATGCTAAAATCTGAATACTACTTTCACTACTGGCAATTCAGTGTAATTAATGATGTATTTTACATTCGGATGGGTATTGCTATTTTTACTTTACTGTCTTGATGGATTTGGATATTGTCTGTCTCCCCTCTGTTGGTTGGTGTGAGACTGTCTTTGTGGTATGTGAGCGCGCCTTGGAACGCGTACCCTGCAAAGCGTCCTTTTCGTTTCCATGGAGACCTCGGACGGTAACAGAACACGGAGGGAAAGGTGTCCGATTCCGAGTCTAGTTTTGAACACCAGAATTTCACCTTTAACTCTTGAGCGACATGTTTTGGACATTTAATAAACTGTGAAATCTGCCAGGATTATCGTTTTGGTAATTTGGTGAGTAACAAGTTAATATTATGCATTTTAAAGCACTAGCTAACATCACCTGTGAGAAGAAAAGGCGGCTTTCTTGGCTTAATGAAACTTTATATTGTTCCGCCATTTGCACCCTGAACTGCGTTGCAGAGCCATGTGGCATCACATACTAACTTTTGGAGCGTTATTTATTTGATTTTTCACGCAATAAGTCTACCGTTCGTTTGTTTTGAAGAAATCTACGAGTAACAATGACTTTATAATAGACCACCTGTCCACTGGGCACCTTTCGTGTGAATTAAAACGGGAGATGGTAACGTTACTGTGCGAAACATTTTGGACTTTGTACATTTGGTGGTTAGGGGATGTTCATCAGAGGGGAAAGGCTAGCTAACATTTAACTGAAATACTTTTACTTTCTCCCGCATTTTCCATTTAGTCTAAAACCTTTGATATGTGATTATGGACTATATAAATAAAACTGACTCGACTTGATTTCAGTCTTGAGTGCAAGTTGACAACTATTAGATTTAATTAGATGAGATTCAACTTTATATCGTCATAACACCGAGTACATGTCCTGAGAAATGTAGTGTAACAGAAGTGCAAAACGCAGTAAAGTGCAGAGTACTGTACAAAGTAATAGAATAAACAGAATGCACTAATCATTCCTTTCAGCAGTAACATTATTTAATGTCTGCCATGTCTTCCAGCCGTGGTACAGCTGTATGACACCGGAAGTTTCCACCTGGGAGAGAAATGGAGAATAGCTCTTATACACTGCCAACCTCGTCACCATGTCCTTCCACATTTGGAGGGTCCCTGCCTTTCTCCTCCTCGCTGCAGCAAACCTGCTCAAATGGCCGTGTTTCACTCCCACTTTCACCTATTTCATTCCCCCCATCTCCTACCTCACTTTCTCCAGCCACAGGAGAGTCTAATAACTATTCCTCGCCTCTTTCACACTGCACAGCATCTCAGTGTTTTGAGGGACAAAACATTCAGTGCCTCAGCCCGGCGAACATAACTGACCAGGATGACCTGACCTGCCTCAACTGGCTGCATCAGAGGGGCAACCTCCTACCGCTGCAGCCCCTTCCCAAAATGACACCACTGCCTCAGCTAGAGTCCTCCGCACCTGCCCAAGTTCTTCCTTCTGCCTCGTCCAAGCCACCGTACTCCTTCAGTAGTCTGATTTTCATGGCAATAGAAGACTCACCTGACAGGAGGCTTCCAGTGAAGGACATCTATGTTTGGATTGTGAACAATTTCCCTACTACAGAACAGCTTCTGGAGGATGGAGGAACTCTGTTCGACACAACTTGTCCCTGAGCAAGAGCTGTCGCATTCAGAGGGACAAGAGCCAGGTGGGGACATCACTTTTTGTTTACCACATTTAGAGCAACCAGGTCATGTAATGAGTAGAGATTGTGCCTAAATTATAGGACAGAAATGTCCTTGAGCAACACACTATATCCAGTAGTCGAGCCAGCAACTAAACTGCCTTACAGGGAAATGATGTGCTCCACAAGTTTTTTGAGGTTGTTATATGGTCTACTGTGTCAGAGTTGCATGGGCCACTGAAATGTTTCAAATGTTTTTGTATGTTTTTTTCAGTCAGTGGGAAAGGGATCTCTGTGGTGTGTGTGTCCCGAGTATCGTCCGGTGCTCCTCGAGGTGCTGAGGAAGACCCACAGTTATCACAGCACCAACATCAATCTGTTAAACAAGCCTGCATTGTGAGTATAGTCACATCATTGTTTGTACAACAAGGCTGCAACAAATTATTTTCATTATGAGTTAATCTTTTATATTCATCATTACCTCCATAAATTGGTAGATATACTGTATGTACTTGATGACTGAAGAATTTATACATTTTCTGTTGACTGACTCTTTGATAAGATGAGTTTGATTACAGACTAAAAAAGTAAATATTAAATATTAGTGGTGAAACGATTAGTTGGCAAAAAATTAATTGGCAATTTTAATAGTAGGTGTAGTCACTTATCCAGGAAAAATGCCAAACTAGCACCAGCTTCGCAAATGTGAGAAGAATTGGGCTTTTGTAAATTGAAATGGGCATCTTTCACTATTTTTGAAACTATTTTTTACTATTTTTTAGATATACACTATTGATTAATTGGTTGGAAGAAAAATAATCATTAGACAGAAAACAAAATATTACTTTTGTGACATTGCTTTCTAACCAGTGAATGAAATATTATTTGTACGTTAAATAATTTCACATTTTAATGACACACACTTGCATTGAGTTATACTTTAAACAAACAAATAAAAAACACATGTATGTAGTCTAACTATCTTGCCATATTGTGTGCAGGTTGGAAGGAGCTGAATTTGGGGTGCCTGCAGTGTGCGACTCTATGGAAATGTCAGGTTAGTGATAAGGGGAGACTCACAGCAGGCTCATGTGACTTAATTAGCACAATAACTTGACCTTTTATGTTTTTTTTTAGTCTGCAATATTTCATCAATGAAGTAACAGCCCTCTGTGACACTTTTACTACCTGCAGGCTTTCTCCCTGTCTGCAGCTTTCTCAACATGCAACATTGTTCCTGTGTTTGTGTTGCATTGTCATGGCAACAACCTTCTATTACCTTGGCAACTCAGCAATAGCCTAGCTTAGTCTCCTTTATGTCCCTTCGTTTTATTTCCAAGCCTATGCGCTATACGGGCCCACGTGCTCGCTAAAGAATCCGACAACTGGTTGTTCGACCAGCCTGATTGAAAACAAGTAAATACAATACAATTAATATTAATGTATTACTTTTTGACTCATATTCTTCTTGATGTATTGTTTTCTCTCATGCAGATCCTCTCTCTCACACCCTCCTCTCCACGCCTTCACCCCAAATCCTGACCACCGATAATTCAACTTTCTCTGAAAACCCACCGTGCCCTTTGACCCCGGATCACGAGGAACTTGTCACCATGGAGTCAGTTGAATACCACCAGGGGGAAATCAGCGAGGAGATGGAGAAGGACCCCCTGTCAGACAGCGGGTATATTGAGTTACACTATTACCAGTCTCACCAGTACCAGTACCTGGTCCTGCCGGGTGACACAGAGTTGGACCTGGAGACTGTGGAGATCCTTCAGCTCGATGCCGAGGCCCAGGAGGCTGCTGGGTCACTGCTGGACCTAGCAGGTGGCGGATATTAATGTTATATCCCATTTAACAATCACAACTGATGCAATGCTTCAATTGTTTGTAAGCAAATACTCCAACAAAGCAACATTAATGGGGATTTATGTTATAAAGTCTTAAGTGATAATGGATGGAGTGATGATGTTTGGCAAATCAGCTGCTTCTCCCTGAGACGTTGACACTGCCCTAAGGCTTATTTTGTAGTTAGGTAAAAATATAGATCACCATTTTGATGGACTAACAGACAATGGATCACATACGTGTTCAGGCACTTTCAATGCAGAAGCTGATTTTATCACTATGCTATACCATACCATACATATAATCACAACATGGACAAAGACTTGAGAGTGTGATGTTGAAAATGTAGACAAAATTATTCTCTGAGATTTCAAAACTGAGGGGAAAGTATTAATAGAGTATGATCTTCATTACAGTAGGTTTTTAGGTTTTCCACTGTGATTTTTTTAAAGTTCATTCTCAGGGGTGGAAAAAGTGTTTCTAACTCAAGTAGAAGTATGTTTCTCGATTAAGATGTTTCCCAAGTTAGGGTTAGTTAAAAAGTTGATAAGTTAAGATTAATATAGTGTTGATACCTGCACAAGAAATGTACAGAAGTAGCTCTTGACTCACATCCACACTATTACGATTTCAATATAAATAGGTTTTAACAAACATTTCTTCTCCAATTCTTTAAAGTGGTGACCATATTTTCTTTATGAAAAGGTTTTCATGGAGGTTACTTTATGAAGAAAACAAATTACAAACAAACCTAAGATGAATATCTTTCCCCTTTTACTGTAACTTATTCAGAAAATACTGCCTTTCTAATAGTTGAGTATAATACTTAATTAAAAAAATACTTAATTTATGATGTAGTTGCAAATGTAGATTGCGCTCAAAAGTGGGAAAGCACTGCTCAATTACAACAATATAAGTACTTTCAATTTTATTTCTTAATGAATTTCTTTACACCCATTGTCATTCTTCAGATAATGTTTGCTAGAATTGATTTTATGTACATAATTTTATGTTAAGTGAATGTCTTTACATTTTTGTGAATTCTAAAACCTACATGTATGATCTTGTAAGCTCAGCTAAATTGTCTTCAATCAGGAATAGTTTGATTGGAAATTTGAGTTAAAATGCAAAATGAACTCACTGCCATTTAAACCACTTGACATTTCAGGGTACACTGAATTTCTGTTTGTAAATGTTATGTATTTTCAAAAGTTTTAGATTTTGAAATCTGACAAAATAATATCTGTCATGCCGTTCTTGTGAATTAAATTACCTGTTTTTTATGTTCAGTTTCGTTTAGGATGCACTGCAGTTATGTCACCATAACAATTGTTAACAATAGGATATCTTATTTTCAGCATGTACCCAATGTTGTTGTTTATACGAGCAAGTTAACTATTAGAGGGCGTAACAATTACCGGTACAGCCTCTGGACCAAACAATCTGCTAGATATTTATATGGTATGTCCTCCATAAAAAAACATGTTGCTAAGCTACAATGCCATTTTTATCCACATAAATATTTTACATATGATTTGTGTGCATGCAAAACACCAAACTTCTGCGTTCCAATTACAATACCTGTCAGGGACTTCCGTATTCGTAACTTCACATTAAAAACTACATTTCCCACAGCTATGAGGCAGTGCAGGTACATTGGGTAGCGTAGTTCTCTGGTAGTTCGTAGACAGACTAAAGTACAAGCAAGGAAACCACACCAAAACTACATTTATCAGTCGACGTTGCGCAGGCTGCTTCGTAGAGAGAAAAAAAGTTCTCGTAGTTGTTTTCATGCCAATGTAAAAAGTCACACTTTAGTCGTTTCTCGGATCTTGAGATTGTCTTGAAGCTGTTTGAAGACACCAAAGGTAACATTATAGTATGAAACAGCAGCCAAAGGTTGCTGCAACGTTAGTTTCCTAAAACTCGTTTCCTTTGAAAGCTAACAACGGATGCGCTTTAGCTTTTTACTGTTTTTGTTTGAGTACACTCGGACGTAGCGTCACAGGCAATTAGCTAACGATCAGCCGTTAACTAGTAAAATAGTCTGTTTAGTAGTTATTAGCTTTAGCTAACGTTAGTTAGTTAGCTAGGTCATATGAGCTTCTCGTATAGAGATTAACGATAGAGATTTGTTTAGTTTAGCCACACAGGTACAAGTACTGCCAGGGTAGCCAACAACGCTGTCAACGTTAAGTGGCAGTCGTTAAGATCAAGCAACGGAAATTATAGGGAAGGTACTGTACAGTTAGCTTGTATCATGCGATGCTTCCTCAAAATGAAGTGCAGGCAGATTACAAATGGTTCATGTATGGTTTTTGTCCCATAGCTGTAGAATTACTTTCTACATTGCAACACAGTCACTGCATAGAAATGCCTGGCATGTGCTGCTGAATGCCACACCTTTTTGAGGTGTTGGTTTTTTGGTGAAAGGAGAGAGCGAGCTTTGGGTATTCTTACCGCACATGCCTTGTTTGTGTTATGGAAGCACCTCCCTCTCCTTTGTCATCATGGGAGAAAGGACGTCCTCCTCAAAGAGCAACAACAATGAAGTTCATTCAGGCGGCTAAAATGAACAGTGTATTGGACAGCATGGTGAATCCACTAGCTGGAGGCCAGCAGCATGACACCCATAAGAGCATCCCACATTCGAGTTCACACAAAGCTAAATATTGTGTCTAATGGAAAGATCAGTGCTTGTCTGATTTTAACAAGGCACATGAGAAATGGTATTTGAGTAAAACGCTGTCTGTTGAATTATCTTCCAAATCTCATGTTTTAGTGATGCTGGAAAGAGTCGCTTTCAAGGAATTTGTCCTTTTAAGCCTACAACTAATGGTTATTGCCATTATTAATTAATGTTATTTTCCATTAGTTTTCTTGTGATCAATTTATTTTGAATGATTTCTGCTCTGGATTATGGGCAGACAATAACTATTGTGAAATGTACATTACAAGTTTAACTAGAGCCTAAACAATGTCTTGCTGCATGTGACCAGCCACACAAGTTATTGTAACAGTTTTTTTTTTATAACTTAAAATGCAGAAAAGCAGGCACTTCTACACATTATTGAAACTGTAACTAGCAAATGTTTGATGCTTGTGTTTGGTCAAACATGTATTATTCCTACTTCATCAAATGTATTTTGCTTTTTCTATGCGTCATTGTAAAATAATATTTGTTTGGGGGATTTGTTTGTTTGTTTCTGTGACAATTTATAGACTACTATCAAAAAATCGAAAAATAAATAAAAAATAAACAAAAATAGTAAGTTGCAGCTCTAGGATTTTTCCAGTACTAATATCAACCTGATGTTTTTGTCTGTGAAATTCACAGGGACCAGTACCAGGATGGGGACTAAACCAGGCCCAGTACAGATCGTCACAGTGTGTAAGGAGGAGCACTCCTTTGCTTTGGACACCGAGGCTTTGGCTCGGGTTCTACTGGCTCCTGAGGTCCGAGACAAACACGTGGTCGTGCTGTCCGTGGCCGGAGCCTTCAGGAAGGGCAAAAGCTTCCTGCTTGATTTCATGCTCCGCTACATGTACAGAAAGGTGAGTCGCACAGTAACGTGACCTTTCAGTGTCGCACTATCCTAGACAATCCATCATTGTGGATGTCATCAACTGCTCCTTGGAATCTGGCATAGTACCCACCTACTTTTAAACTGCCTCAGTCACCCCTATCCTCAAGAAGCCAGGTTTGGAGCCAGAGGATGCAAACAACTACCGGACAATCACCAACCTTCAATTTCTAAGTAAAATCCTGGAAAAAGAAGTTGCCACCCAAGTCCTTCTGAATATGTCCAACCATGAGCTTTATGAACCCCTTCAGTCAGGATTCAGACCGAATCATAGTACAGAGACCGCCCTCATCAAAACCACAAATGATCTACTCACCACTGCTGACTCATCAGCATACTCATTGTCCTCGACATCTGCGCAGCCTTTGACACAACCTCCCATACCATTTTCCTCAACTGCCTATCCCACCACCTTGGTATCACTGGCACAGCTCTCTCCTGGTTTCAATCTTAGCTCTCACACAGGAAGCAATTTGTCACCATTAGCAACTCCCGCGCCGATCCAGCTCTGGTCAACCAGACGTGCCCCAAGCCTCTGTGCTTGGAGATCTCATCCAGGACACCATCTGCCCATCCTCTGAGGTCCACAACCTTGGTGTGGTCCTCCATCCATACACCCCAGCCTCAAACCTGCGGTCTTCAGACGCTGACCTGCTCTCCATTGCCCACACCAGACTCTGTACCTTCAGAGATAGAGCCTTTAGTGTTGCCCCATCCCTGTGGAACACCCTCCCTGCAGATGTCCGAAATGCTACATCCCTGGACATATTTAACAAAACTCCTGAAACACCACCTGTTTACCATAGCCTACAACGTCCTTTAGCTCAGTCACAGTAATTCTGTAAAGTATCTTTGGTTTTCTTGAAAAGTGCTATATAAAAAAAAGAAGTTATTATTAATAATAATTATTATTATGATTATTATATCTTACTCCTCATATCTGTTTACTGTACTTAGAGGTTAGTTCTTCCACCTGTGTTGAAGGTGTGTTAACCTAGAATAGTCTGTGGTTGAATGTCATGTTAACACCCATCCCTGTTTTAACATGTGAACTAACTAGTTTTGGAATATTTGAGAATTTAGTCACCTATTTTAAGGAGTTCAGGCCATCAGTTGTTTTTTGTACATATCTTGTAAACCTACCTCATGCTTGGCATAACATTTGCTCTGCTCATTGATAAATGTTGATAAATCGATTTTAGTAACTCAATTATCTTTGCTGCAGTCCCACCATCAAGCCAAACGCTACAATTTAAGGTTTCTGTTGTGTAACCAGTGCAAGTTTATGTATAGCTAATTGAGGAGATGATTATGACCTGACTAAGGTGTTGGGATAAGCACTGAAAAAAGTTCTTCTGATTCTTCTGACAATCTTCTGATTATTTTCTTCATTTCAGTCTTTTTTTTTCAAACTTATTGTCAGTTTTCAATTTATTTATGTCACTGTTGAGGGATTTGAGGAAAGGTGAATCAGAAAAAATGTATTTAAAATAAAATTAACCCATTTTAAATATTAAAGAAAATGGAAAATCAATACGTTGTGTCAACACTGATGTTGTGGCAGGCCGCCACATATATATCAATGTTTTGGAAAGATTGACTTTGTTTTTAGATTGTGTATAGATTATGCAGAACAGCTGGAGTTTCTTTTATTAGTTCAGGTTAAAATGTCTGCAGCTGCTGTTATATTCTTCAGGATAATTGGACCTACACGTTAAGGCATGTTTAATTTTTTTTGAACAAGCACAGAGTTTGACAGAGAAGCTCCAGCTTGCCCCTGACTGATAGAGAAAGTGTTATTTGTATTTCTGCAGGATGATGAAAACTGGCTGGGTGAGGATGATGAGCCGCTGACTGGATTTTTTCTGGAGAGGCGGTTCAGAACCAGAGACAACAGGCATCCAGCTGTGGAGTGAAGTTTTCCTCATCAAAAGAGTGATGGAACAGAGGTACATGCTTAATATATTTGGTTATTTATGTACCGTATGTGTGTTGTTGGATGTTTACATTTAAATGAAAACCCACAGTTGAATCAAGGAACCTAGGTTTTAGAACTAAAGCTATGTTGCTGTGTTGCAGTTTTACTTTTTATTTCATATAAAGACAAGCTTTTTTTTGGGATTTGTGTGCATATAGTGATGCAAAAGTGTGTGAAATTTAATGTTGTATGCACTCCAGGCGGCTAGGGGCAGTGTGAAGCACTGAAACACACCACCACCAAGTCTGCGTGCTTGCGTACAACCTTTCTTCTACTTCTCCCTAGTAGTGTGTAACCAAAACATGGCAAAGAAGGACAGACAAGGAGGTGGAGTTGCTTGTTTGTCTGACGATGACCGACACAGTCGACTGTGATAAGCCACAGCACAGCACCCACGGGAGCACTATCAGTATCGATAAAATAGCTATTAATTGTGCAGCCCTGTTTTATACTAAACTTTAAATAAATTATTTAATATAAAATATAGTTATAATATTGATATAATTTAGAAAAAAACATTGTTTGTTGTAGCCCTGCATGTTAGACAGTGTTGCTCTGAAAAGAGCTCTTATGCTACAGATTAGTGTGCGGTGAATGGAGCAGTATACCTTTACCTCTACACATGGCCATAATTTGTCCTGTAATCTACTCAACATCTTACAATCAATGCAGATCATTTCATGTGTTATGGAGTTTTATGTTGTAAGTAATTTTAAGGATGTTTATTTAATTTAACAGCATTTCAATGCATACATTTCTAACAAATAGTGAAGTATTTTTCTTATAATTAGTCTCACACCCTGGGTTTATGAAATTGTCTGCGTTTTGTGTCCTGTAGGTGGCAGTAGTGTTGATGGACACTCAGGGTGCCTTTGATAACCAGTCCACCGTGAAGGACTGTGCCACCATCTTTGCCCTCAGCACCATGACCAGCTCAATACAGGTAACTGATCTCTGATTATCACTGATTATTTAGTAATTTTTCATTATTCTTGTAATGTACGCTTACATAGTTTCTCTTTTGTAGATCTACAATCTGTCACAGAACATACAAGAGGACGATCTGCAGCAGTTACAGGTCTGTTTACATAAGTGTAAAAAGAGTCAAACTCATCTATTTTGATGCAAAACACCTGCTTTGATGTGATTAGGGAAGCATTTTTAAGACCGGATGTGAAATATAAAAGTGTTAAAAGAAACCTTTCTTCATCTGACAAAAGGGTCTGTCAGTTATTCCGCTTCTTCACATGAGGTGATCTCCAGATTTTTGCATCTTCGTAACTTTGCATCTTGGTCCTCCTCACAGCTGTTCACGGAGTATGGTCGTCTTGCCATGGATGAGATCTTTCTGAAGCCCTTCCAGGTAAGATAAACCACAAGGTGTGATGCATTTTTCGCTGATGTTGTTTCTCTGTTTGTTGTGATCAATACAAATGTATTATCTTTCATTCAACAACTTTTAATTTTCCTCCTACAGTCTTTGATGTTCCTAATCAGAGACTGGAGCTTCCTATGAATATGAGTACGGTTTTAAAGGAGGCAATAAATTCCTGGATAAACGGTTACAGGTAACTCTTTCTTTCTTTTTGTGATCAAATGTTTTTATTTAAAAATTACAAACAATATGCTGAGACATGAGAACGTGTCCCAGGACCAAAAAACCAGAAGGAGGGAAACATAAAAACACAACAGTAAGAGTGATGTCTGCAGCTTACAAATAATACATACAGAAACAGACATACACACATACGCACTCACACACACAGACATAAGGGACCAAACACATGCGCATATAAACAATTTCTGTCTTGTTGATTTGGCAGAAAATAATAAATACACTTGGCTGATCTTAAATACTGACTTTAGGAATTCACCATGGTATTGATTTTTAAAGGTGAATGAGTCCCAACATGAGGAGCTGCAAACAGTGAGGGATCACATCCATTCATGCTTCACCAGCATTTCCTGCTTCTTGTTACCTCACCCTGGGTTGAAGGTTGCCACCAGCCCCGTTTTTAAGGGACAACTTAATGGTAAGATCCCTTTTTTCCATGCTATTTACTGTGTTTAAGGTTAGTATTAAGCAGAATGCCTAATATACTTAAAGCTGTCCTGAGTTTTGGTATATTTATTTTGTCAGTGGTTGCCCCGGAGTTCAAAGAGGAGCTGAAGAGCCTGATCCCCAAACTGCTGCATCCCAATCGTCTGGCTGAGAAAGAAATAAATGGAAACAAAGTCACTTGCCGGGGCCTGCTTGAGTTCTTCAAGGTAACATCTTCATCTGAGTTTTTCTGCTAAACCCAAAACTGTTATTTATTTACTTTTTTTATATCTAATATTGGAATTTTTGGTTCACCAGGCTTACATCAAGATTTACCAGGGAGAAGACTTGCCACAGCCAAAGACTATGCTCATGGTATGTGCAGGATTAACATACATTTAAATAAGCCACAATGTTTTACTGTTAACTAGGGGCATGGAACATTTTGTTTTTCACTCCAATACATTAAACATATGCCTGTTTTCTCTCGCCAGGCTACAGCAGAGGCCAATAACCTGGCAGCCGTGGCAACAGCCAAAGATCATTATCACAAGAACATGGAGAAGGTGGGTTCACTTACATGTGAAAGACAGTGCTACACCTCTTCACTCTGTGTGTTTATCATTGTTGGCATTGTGGGACATGGAAACACCATTTGAGTGGTATTTTAATTTAATCCCGCCAGCAAACGTTCCTTCTTACATCTCTTTTGTTTTTGTTTTCCTCTTGAAGGTGTGTGGGGGAGACTTGCCCTACGTGGCTCCTGACTCTCTGGAGGAAAAGCACCACTTCTACAGCCGAGAGGCTCTTCACAGCTTCTCTTCGACCAAGAAGATGGGCGGACAAGAGTTCTGTCACCGTTACCAAGTACAGCTGGAAAGGAGCTGGAGGAAATGTGGCATTCCCTCAGCAAGCACAATGCGGTAAGAGACTACATAAACATGATGTAACCTTTGTGCCTGTTTGACATTGAAATAAACATCGAATCTTACAGAAAGACCAATTCGTAGAGTTAGTAAAACATTGACGTTGTTAATTCCCACTTTAAAATTATTCTGACTGTACTATGATATTATTGTGTATGGCAGTGATATTAATTATAAATCATCTCTTTTTCTCTTTGCTGTAAAAGTCAAAAATCTCTTCAGTGCATTCCGGACACCTGCAGTGCTGTTTGTCCTGGTGTGCTTCCTCTACGTGCTGTCAGGTGTGTTGCTCTTCGTTGGCCTGGCTACCTTCGCCTTGGTGTGTGACTGTACACTGGGTGTGGTTATGATGTCGATGCTGACATGGGCCTTCATCCGCTACTCTGGTCGGTACCGAACTGTAGGGGGAGCTATCGACCAGGCTGCAGGTGTTGTCCTAGAGCAGGTAAGAATACTTTGTCTGTATGGCTTGAAGTTAGATCATTATAGCCTTTTCTTAATACATATACCGTACCCATAAAAGTTACTATAGGGAGCAATTGATGTTAGGAAGAGCAAAAATGGCATCCAGCAATCCCACAGTAAGAGAAATTAGTAGATATCTATCCTTTGACTCACCTGCCCAAAAACTGGTAACTAAAACAATATAAACAATGTAACATGTAAAGAAAAAAATTACATTTCAGTGCTAATTTAGAGTCATGTACTGTAGGTCACAAACTGGATATGAGCAAAATTAAAAAAAAAATGTAATTAAATTCACAACTTGAAAGCTGTAACAACTTGAGAAACACAAGGGAAGGAGGGGGTCTACTAAACTGTTAGATCATCTGACAGTTTTTTTTGGAGTGTACTGGGTAGCATACTTTTCATCCCATAAGAGTCAGCCTACTAGATGCTTGACAATGTTCACCAGCTATTTGCTAACTTTGTTTTTCTGCTTCTTGGTGCCGACAAGGATACATACAGTACAGCATACAGTGGGTTTATCAACACGTTTCCTTATTGAAACAAGGTCAATAGGAGTGGTGAGACTAACCATACACAGTAAATGTGTATAAAAAAACAATGGGCTAATAGAGGCAAAAAATGTATCTCTGCAGTGTTGGATGATTATTTATGTGGGTTCTTAAAGAAAGTTTTAGATCAATATCAAAGTCCCTCTCCTTTCTCTTGCTGCAAAGCGTAAAAATATTTTTGATGACTCATCTTGAACTTAATCAACTTGTGATTTGAGGCAACAGACTAAGCCTGCCCATTGTATCAAACCACAGCTTGTGTGGGTAGCTAGCAGAGCAATACCACAGCTGTAGGTGTATGTTTGGATTTGAGCTTTTATACCTGTGAAAACACAGAATGTGGTTAAATTATATTAAGGCTTAAAGTTATGCATAATTAATATCATGCTGCTTTGAGTGACAGATGGGCTGCCGTCACAGAAGGAGAGCATAGACTGCTGCCCACTTTGAGCTTCATTTTGGCTCAGGGAGACTATGTTCATATTTTATACAGTCCCTGGTGAAGGCCAAGAGTTCTCTACAGCTCCACACCGAGTTGCCGTTTTCTCTTAGCCACACCCTTGTTGACTGATCCAATCACATGTTAATGTTTAATAATTTAAATTCCTCAAGTAATTTAACCCCCACCACATATTCTGTTGCACGTGGAATTTGTTTTACTGTGACTTAAACTATTGCATCCCCTTTTACAAGAGATTTTTTTTAAATCATATGTAGACATTTATTTTTGAATGTATTTGATAGGTACAAAGCACATTAATGAACATCAGTATAAAATACAAGATGTTTACATGCCGGAGTTAGAATGCTAATTTACATCCTTAGTCCCTGGGCAGGTAACAAAAAAAAGAAAGTTACAAGTAACAATATAAAGATACAAGTATAGAATACACAAGTAGAAGAGGACAAAGCATGCAACATGTCAAGAAAAAATTGTTAATGTAATTAGGTAACAGACACAAGTATAAGTATAAGCTGGATCAAACATCAAAACTGGAAGTCAGTGACTGTATGCCATCACATTCATTGTTTTCCCTTTTTTCGTCTCTTTTTTTTCTCAGGCCACTGTGGTGTTGAACAAGTCGAGAGGCACAGGCACAAGTAGCCTGAAGAAATCCAGTTAGAGGACCTCTGGACCGTCATAATCTCAATGCAATGCTACACAACACAAGCACACATTCAGCACTAAAGCCTTATCATGCCACCCTTTGGAACAAACATGCAGCTCAACCACATCGGCACAGGGTACAAACATGATGCCAATTCACCAGCATCTTTATAACGCACATTACTCTGCCTATTAAAGTCCAGGCTTCTAAACGGTGACTGGATTCACTGGTGGCAACTGCAGGGAGTTAAACCATCCAAATCCCTCTTATTGACACTTCATGTCTTGAATTGACACTGCCATCATTTTATAAGTTTACAATTGGTCTTAATAGACAAGTCGATGTTTACCTTTAAACTTATTAAAAACGCTTTCTTGGTTGTATATTGTTTAAAAACAGTCAGGGTGATTTTCAAACAGAGCTTTTGCAGTATATCTCATTACCATAAGAAGTGCTGGCTTTAAAGCTTATACATTTATACATATTTTTTGTGGCTATATTTTTTTTTACTTTGTGGCCTTAAAAACAATATAATACATCAAATTTATACAGTGCTTTTCCAGGTCAAAGTCGCTTTACATAGCAGAATAAAAGAAGAAATTCCGTATGCACTTTCTATATAGCACAGTACATTTTGGAAGCCGCATGTAATGGGAGTTCAGTTAAATCTCATTTGCCGTTTATTCCTTGATGGAAGCGCGTTATACTTTGTAGATTTTGATACTAGACTCTTCTAGCGCAATTATGTATAGGAAGTTATATTCTGCAACATTTTCCAAATCCAAAGATAAGACACTATTAGAATACTTAAAGCTGCATACTTAAAACGCACAACATAAAATGCACAACATAATAATAAAATTAGCGACCAGTCAGCCAAAGAGTTAGCTTTATGCCTCTCAAACATTGCAAGTGTAAAACATGCATGGAATAAATAAGCAGGGTGTTAAAACAGACAGACAGAAAACACAATAAGCATTAGAAAATGTGACTGAGTGGCTGTTTGTACACATCTCAATATTCAGAAGACCGCAGCAGTTAGATAGATTATGATCATATTTGGTAGTTGTCAAACATTCGTAACGTTTAGTCATGTTTGCGCCTCAGAAACTAATTCCTGATGTAATGCTTTTAGCGACTACTAGCCTTTGCTCTCAGCTCCACTGTAAGTAAACACTGTGATACATCATTGTGATGTATTGTTCACATTGGTGACCTGGCTGAAGCAAAAATGGATATTTCAACGGTTTCTACGGTATTTTAGTTACAGTTTTAAAATAATCTATATGTAACTGTCGATCCAGCTTGAAACCATTGTGTGATTAGGTCAGAGTTTTGAGATTTTACCTGCAGCCATTTAACCAATCAGCTGTATTTTCCCAAAATGAGTCATACAGGGAATTAAAAGAGTTGACAACTCAGTGGATTTATAATGTTTTAGTTTTCCTTTTGTGGGGCCAAGCAGGGCTTCTCAGAATAATAATAATAATAATACATTTACTTATAGAGCGCTTTCAATCAAAGAGCTTTACAAAAAGAATACAGTTAAAATACAAACAGTACATTAAAAACTTAAATCAAAACAGAGAAAAGTAAATACCACTATACAAAGACACCAAAGATAATTGAACATTTAGAACTCATAAGCAGCAGAATGAATGAATCAGGCATTGGATTAAAGGACTGATTATTTGCAACTTTGCCTTACATCTCTGAATTTAAGAGGCAAGTTCTTTCAGAAACATTGGATTGGAGAAGTTGAATGGCAAGAATTCAGTATTATAAAATAAGCCTTTAAAATGCCATAAGATTGTGTGGCCTGAGAACAACAATAGGATAACATAGTCTATAGTGTTTTTGCATTGTGCACTTCAACAACTAGCCATATATTTGAGTTTGAGCACAGGACAGAGTGGACACACAAAAAGCTGATAAACGGTGCTTTCCTTTCACAGGCAAAGGTATAAGTCGTAGGAATACACGGCCAAAAATGAAAAGTGAAAATATGTAGGATGAGAGACTTTCTCAGTCCATGATTTTTGACCATCATTTTGCACATTTGATGTCTGTTCAAGATGTTTTACAAGCACTTTCTATTGCACTCCCCCCTACTCTTTAGTGCTTTTTGCACACAGCTCATTCCAAGGTGAATAAATGCATGCAATGTTGTAGCTACGGCTAATATAATCATCTCTTGTGGGGGGTAAGGTGGCCTTGACTTGAGAAATGCTGTTTTCAAAAAAAATAAACAAAGCTTGAAACTGTTAATGTGCCTTTCCAATACATTCCTTTAACTGTTTTTTTTGTTTTTAATAAAAAATAGAAGTGGCACCAGGGATTTAAAAAATGAGGATATAAGATCTTTCGAGGTCTACCACACAGATTCACCAACATGTTCACTTTTAGAAACACTTGCTGTGTGGCAATGCAGTGATAAAAACCACATTATTTCTGATTTCACTCATATTTTACAAAATTTCTACTTATGCCAAGCTTTTATTTCATTTAGAATTTTTTTATTTCATATAATTGTGCAGCCACAAAATGTTCTGTTTCAGATTGCATTTGAATATTTGACTCAGATTAAATTTAATTGTCATTGCAGAATAAATTTGACTCAACAAAATGCATTTTAGCACCTAACCAGATAGCAGCATAGTGCTTATAGGTATTATAAATATGAATAATTGTACAAAATTAACAAATGAATATGGAATATGAATGGTATGATGTGATATCACTGTTATATACTATTTAAACAATATACATGTACAATACAACATGTATCATGACACTGAGTAAATGTATGTAGCTGTGTCTAATCTAACATTACACAGTATGTAATATACTGCCTACTGTAACTGTATGCACATGTTCATACTGTGTATATATCTTAGCATATTCATACATAACCACTGATGTTTATTCTATTTATTGTAGTTTACTCTTAACTGCTTTTTGCACTTCTGGTTTGAAGCTAAACTGCATTTCGCTGTCTCAGTACTTTTCCTCTTTGCAATGATAATAAAGTTGAATCTAATTTATGTACATTATAATGTGTGAAACTACTGTCTGATATGTGCAGTATAAACAACCAGCTAAAAACAACAAGCTTACATCACAACGTCTTATATTCTGCACTAATATTGGTTATACTAATATTGACAATATTGGCGACCTATGATATTGTTTTAGTTTTTCTGAATTAGTGGAGTTTTTTTGTTTTGTTTGTCCACTTAATGAATGTGGGTCATATTTTACAGGCTTTGTGTTTACAACCACAGCGCCCTTAAGCTACAGCCCACATGTCCCACAACAAAAGACCAGCTCTGCCTCAGTATGGCTTGACCTCAGTTGTGTTATTATAGCGTGTATGCTCCCTGCTTGATGTGTCACCATTGCCGTCCCTCATCTTCCGCCCCTCGCTTCCCACTGCCGCTGCCCCTCATCCTCACACTGACCCTCTCTGTGTGTCTTTCTCTCTCCCCTTCAACGCGATGCCGTGTACAAAAAATCTGCTACAGCGAAATTTCGTGTCCCTTGTTTCCTTATATGGTGATCAGCGTCGCGGCCCGACCCTCCTCGTGCTGTGAGCGAGGCGCGTGCACTGACCGCCGCCGCTCACCGTTCGCTTCCATATTTGGAAGTGAGTCCAACAAAAACTGTACGGAGGGGAGGGAAGAGAGGAGGGGAGAGAGGAGGGGATGGATGACGGAGAATTTCCTCCCATCCTGAAAACCGCTTTGCGCCTGGCTGCCAGCTGAATGTCGCTAGCAGCAACACAATAGCTTTACTTATTAATCTCTCCTCACGCCATTGGTGTAAGATTAATAGCACGTATTGAATCCTGAAGTTACAGTGGTAGCCATAATACGTGCTGCATTCATGTTTGTTTTTAAATAGGTTACAATACAAAACAAATAAATGGTATAACTGCACGAAAAGCTTGTAACGTGTTGTCGAACACCAACGGCTTTAATCATAATCTTCGTCGTAACTGGATTGTTATAAAAGCACTAATTGAGCACCATGTGATCCTTTCATAAGTGTGTACTTCGGATAAATTTGGGATTTGTAGGGTTATTCTAATACTACAAAACACAAATTCCCATAATGCTCTTCGCCACCCATTTGGTAGGCTACGTTTGATCTGCTCACCATTGCTGGCCGCCACGGCCGAACAAAATACAAATATTTGTAAAATATCGAAGGGAAAGCAAGATGAAAATATAAAAAAATACTACAGTTAAGACGTAAAATATTGTTTCCCTCAAACGGTTGCTAATTAGGTTCACGTTTAATAACAGTAGTCAGTACGTTAAAGTGTAGGCATAGCTGGGAAGATTTTATTGTTTAGTTGTATCTGTTTAATTTCTGCATATACAATATTAAACTGACGCTTTGTAATAATTAGATTAGATTCGCATCACTCTGTGTTATTAAAAGTGACAAAACACACAAGTCAATGGTTTACACTAAGCACCAAATAAAACTGCCGGACAGTCATGTTTAATAGACATGCGCTCCCGCTCGTGCACCGTGCTCGAGTCAGGGGCGCGCTTGTGGGCGCGTTCACGTTGTGTATCCAGTGTGTGAGCGAGCGACCCACAATTCATCATCACAGTCCATTCAATTTGTACTCAGACGCTGACCCATCCAGAGCTCCAGCTATGGTAAGTTTAACATCGTTTGTATGTATTCTCGCTAGTTTAACAGTCGAATGTAGACCCAATTTGAAGATATGGGGAGGTTTGTGTTCAATTTGTGTTTATTTTATAGATGATCGTCCGTTTTAGCATCAAACGTAGCAAGCCGGCTCTGTGCCGCAGGAGCAGCTGCTAGCACCGGGGCTAACGAGAACTGGACAGCTAACAAAGCTTTCATACAGCGGGGAGGGATGTGCCGTGCGGTAGTTTTTTACTAGCTAGATCTTGATAATAGTCCAGAAAAACGACTGACACTCCCAAACAACTGGCGCCATTTCGTTCATCTTGCCGTGTTTCGCCGACAAGAAACCATTGTCTGTGTTAACATGCACACCGCTGTCGTGACGCTGTTCATGGTGTTTTCACTGCGTCATGTTTCCGTTATTTCTCCTCTGCACGTCGATGCTTATACATAATAACAGCCGCGCTGGCAGGTGCAGCAGCAACCTCGGGGCTAACCTAGCTAACGGAATTGTTAGCTGGACTAGCTAGCTAGCTAACGTTGCGTTAGCACGGGCAGAACATGACACCCATTATGGCGCTTGCTGTGATTTTTTTTTTTTTTGTTCTTTGTCTGTACACGGCTCCCTCGCTAGTAGTATTTTAGACGCTGGTTGTCTAACGTTACGTGCTCAAAATCGGGTCACAATTCGCCCACATTGATACTTCATGGACAATTAATAGGTTTATGGCCGAGTTGCGCTGTGCCACTAAATGTGTGAATTGACAAGCGAACAGTCAGTGTTTGAGCAGAGCTTTGCCTTATATAGCAAGCTAGCGCACACACGTGCGTGTGCTGCATTCATGGCCCCACCCTGAATTTGGTGCAAAGACCATTTTGTTTGGTGCTGTATTATAGCGTGAACGGATCTGCAATTTTATTTACTGCCATTTTCCTTGTTTCAGTTTTGCCATGTACATCTATTGGGATGTAGTTTAATATTTACCGGAATTGTCACCATTATGTAACGCCAGTTATGCAGTGTTGGATCCACTAGCTGAAGCTAACGGGCCGCTGCCTCTGGATCGCCATGGTCGGTACTGCGCATCTTCCTTTAGTTGCGCATCTAATTTGTACAACAGTTTGTACACACTGCACGCCCGTCACGCCATTCAACTCCTCTACCAAGAGGGAATAATTGACTTACTTTTATTCATTCATTCATTTATACATAGTCATCTAACATTTCTTTGTTGTGCGACAGGAAACAAAATGTATAGTGTCGTGTAATATATTTTGAGTTATACAGCAGTAGAATAAGGGCCTGCTGCACACTTTACCTTTGCAGTGTTTTATTTTTTTAAGTCCAGTCGACCTGCTGTTTGCAAGTGAAATTGACTCATATGAGGCCTGTAATCTTAACTGTTACTGTCTGTAACAAGGAATCCAAGGCTTGGATTGTGAGTACATTTATATTGAGTGACTTGAACCTTGACTTCTGTAAAGAAGTTTCCCTGGTTACGATTAGATAAGGCTAGATCCTAGTGATCACCATGGTGATATTTGCTTGCTGCTAGAATAAAAAATAAACAGAATATAAACATGTGAAGAACTATGCCAAAGCATAAAATAATTTCACTTAGCAGATCATGTTTGTGCACAGAAAAATGAGGTGTGCAAATCATATGATCATCATAATAATAATTTCTCAGCATCACCACAGAGGAAGAATGCTGTGTCATGTGATGTCTTGTGTGAGAAGAGTAGGCCTATGCACATTTGTTAACCTCAGCACGTATTTTGGGGACTTTTTTCCCCTAGATATTTTCCCCATGTTCCTTACAGATATAACAAAGTACAGTTATTTTAATGATGAATGGGGATTAAGGAAGTGAGTATGGTTGTTGCTGGTTAATTATTACTCTAAAATTCACGGTTATCTCTCATACATGTCTTTTACGCCCTGAGCAAACATACAGTGCCTGCCTTTGCTGCTTTGCAGTTGGGTTCCTTTTCTGTCTTTCCTGCCCCGTTATTTCCTTTTCATTGTCTTGTTTTCCATTGACATATTGCTGGTAGATTGCAGTTTTCTTCTCCTGAGGCTGCATTTTCCAGTGATTGAGTGCACTAAACAAAGTCAGAAGACCTGATTGAGTGAGTTATGGAGCAGCTGTGACTCTGCAATGTGACTTGTATTCTATATTTCTACAAAAGCCCCATTGTTTTGGGACTGAACCCTGCCCTTATATGCTTGATTCCTGACCACACCCACATGGTCATCTTTATGGTAGAGATACATGGCTGCTCCTTCTGAAAGAACGTAATGTTTTATATTTACTGGTCAGTGAAACATGAAACACACCTGTTAGCCGGACGAGATGGACTTTAGACATCCATTACTGGCCACATATTTGATTTCTTTCTCAGTATTCTTACAGTCTGACCTTATACATAATACATGGAATCAAAAGGCTGTATTGACTGAATCACCAGGGTGGATTTCATTTGGACCAACTGTGCTGATAATTAGATAATTTTCAGATTACATTACACAACTTAACTCTTCACCACCATGGCTAGCATGCTTGTCACGGCCACACCTTTGCATTTCAGTCCTCCTTATCAGTGAGCCTGGTAAGGAGGTGTGTGTGTGTGTGTGTGTCAGTCACATGCTGTCCTCTCAGGCCTTTCTTCAGCCTTATGTCTATTTACTGTGCTGAAGTCTACATTTCTGGCCTGTTAAACACAATGGCAACTGTTGCCTCGTTCAGGAAAAACTATTACTGTGGCGGTGTAAAACAAACTTTAGTCTGTAGATTAATTGTTTTAGTCAATGTATCACAATTTCCCAGAGCCAAAGTGGAGAGATTCGATCACCTTGTTTTGTCCGACCAGCCGTTCAAAACGTTAATATCACAGCAAATGTTCACATTTGAAAATCTGAAACCAGTGAGTTTGTAATTTTTTATTTTTAGAAAGTGACTTGAGGATCAACTGGTTATTGATGTGGACCTTTTTGTATTTGTGTCCATTAATGTCATATTTTACATATTTTCCCAAATCAATTCAGTGATTTTAAAAACGTTTGACGTTGTAGCACTGTATGTTCTCCTTTGTGTAAAACTTGAATTCAATTATATTTACTTTTTTTATTTTGTGAAACGGGCATTAATAAACTGGTAGCTTTGTTTAGCATGTCAAATAACTATTCTGGGGGGTGTACTGTAAAAAAAATCTGGAAGAAATTACCCTTTACTGTGGCATCATTATCAGTTAAAAAAAAAAATCTTGGCAGTTGCAGAAATAGCAGAGGCACATTAAACTGTAAATACATTTAACTATTGAGTTAACAAATGTTTCTCTCCACAGGCCTCCGGTGTGAAAGTCACAGATGAAGTTATCGCGGTCTTCAACGACATGAAGGTGCGTAAGGCTCAGGCGAACGAGGATGAGAAGAGGAAGAGGAAGAAGGCCATTCTGTTCTGCATGAGCAAGGACCTCAAGAACATTGTTCTGGATGATGGCAAAGAGATCCTGCTGGGTGACTTGGGAACCACCGTCCAAGACCCATACCAGCACTTTGTGAAGATGCTGCCCCCAGATGACTGCCGCTACGCCCTGTATGACGCCACCTATGAGACCAAAGAAACAAAGAAGGAGGACCTGGTCTTTATCTTCTGGTGAGGGCTGCCAGTATGAGACATTAAATGGTTGAGTTGACATCATTAAGATGACATTTGGCTTTAATAATGTTTCTCCCCCGCTCACAGGGCTCCAGAAAGTGCCCCCTTAAAGAGCAAGATGATCTATGCCAGCTCAAAAGATGCTATCAAGAGAAAGTTTGAAGGTAAATAGCAGTATTTGTGTGTGTATATATAGTTTTTGGTTTTGTTGGTCTCAGAAAACATCTCCCTCTTTCTCTGTGGTTTTAAGCTTACTTGATGGCCAAACCTTGTTTAATAAAAGTGAGGGTTTTTTTGTGTCTTATTAAAATATTAGTAATTCTGACATGTTTTTATTTCAGGTATTAAGCACGAGTGGCAGGTGAATGGTTTGGAGGACCTCAAAGATCGGCACACCCTGGCAGAAAAACTCGGCGGCTCGTCAGTAGTCAGCCTGGAAGGAGCCCCTATATAAATATTGCCCTCCCCCCTTCCCCCCCTCCTCTCTGGCTTCGATGGAGGCATTTCAGACACATCTGTTGGGTTTAGTGTTCATTCCAGTGTGGTTTGGAGAAGGGCAAAAGCAGAACCAGCACCATTTGCAGGACTCTCGGGGTGAGATATTGTGGGTGGGTTTGGGGTCAAGTGACAGTTTAAAAAACAAAAAGAAATTCCACTAATGCAGACTGTCATTCCAGTTCACGCAACATAAAGAATATGAACAAAACACACAAAGGAAAAACATTAAGATACGAGGAAGGATGATGTTAAAACTAAAATACACATTGTTCATGTTTAAGACGGGGTTCTGTTCTTTTGGGTTCCATTTTGTATGATTGCAGAGAAAGGGACAGAAAATAGCCTCAGTGCTCCAACCGTTGAATCCTGACAAATAATCGTTCCACTACACTACACTTTATTTTATTTTTTTTTTTTTTTTGCCAAACTTCTTCTAGTTAAGTTTTGTAAATGTGTGTAGTTGAGACTAGTTGTAGTATGAACTAATTCACAAGATGTATCAACACCTTCTCTGGGGGGGAACCAAGGTTAAATATTTGTTTTTATCATATTTTTTTTTTTTTTTTTTTTTTTTGAACATGCAAATTACATTTGAGTGATTCCTTTTTATTTCCAGTTCTGGGTCTGAAACCATGGCATTTTATGTAGTTAACAGACAACATTCCTTGTACTTGTTTAAACCAGGATCTCCTTGAATTAAAATCTCTGGTGTTATGAAGGTCTGATGGGGAGCGATGTGTATATGAAAGACCAGCGGTCAAGAGTTTAGACTGAATATTGAATGGTGGATGTTTTGTATCGTCTCCTTATCTCTAATAAAAAGCACTAAACTACTGACTTGTTGCTCTTTTTAACGGTTTATATGTATATTTAGTAAAAACAAACGGCTGTTGGCCTACTGTTTCAAACTCCTGAGTTTCAGGTTTTGGTAATCACATAGCAGTTTCTCTTCATGGTTGTGGTGGATGGCACCCATTGTAAAGTGTTACGGACGATGCTCAGACCTTACTGCATAAATGATTAAGTAATAACAAATCTGTTCATTCAATTCAATTAGGGATGCAACAAATGTCAGTCATGACTCCTAAATTGAAATATACAAAACTTGTACAATGAACAATCTAAACCCCACCGAAATTCAGTTAACTATTACAGATTTACTAATCTATTTACTAATTTTCTTGAAACAATGGACTTGTTGCAGATTGGTTTTCTGCCAATCAGCTGATCAATTAATTCAGCTCTAAATTCAATTTAAATCAAACAAGTGTTGCTACATCCCAGCTGTTCAGTTCCATTGATGCTGTGCTACTTGTTCTGGCCACAGGAGGACACCCCAACACGACTTCTGAAACTTCAAAGTCAAGACCACTGACACAATCACTGTTATAAATCTCTGTTTATTAAAATATATCAAGCATTTTTCAAAAAAATAAAATTAACACTCTCCAGTCTACACTAAGAGCACACTATCTGCTGAAAGGTCAAGTGGTGTCCAAAATCAGTTTTTTATTCTGTGTATTACGAAGGTGTGTATGCAGATCAAAGGGAATAACCAAATGATCTTTAAAGACCTAAAGCAATACTAAACAATTTCAACAAAATAAAGATGTAAATATGAAATGTCTGTAGATTGCTTTCATCCACAGTAGGAAAATAATCTGCTGCTTCTGACACACTACACACTAGGAAAAGTGTTTTTCCCCTCTTAAAAAGTGGCTTATGTTGATAATGTGGACTGTTATTAATCTAACTGTGGGCAAAAACATATTAAAGGATGCCGTGGTGATGATTATGTCACAGACAGACTTGCATAATAGGCCCAGAGATTACAGAAAGCAAATTAAACACAGGAGAGAAATAATTTAATTGTTCTGCTCTACTGGTGTATCACTCACTAAAGGGTGTTATTTTTGTATAGATTTAATTCTGTTTCACTCGTCTTTCATTAGGAGAAATAAGACATTTCACCCTGTATTATTTGTGCTTTCTTGTATTGTCATGCTAGACTTTAAAAACCTCTTTGTCCTTTTGTCCTCCTTAGTCCTGGACGCAGTCTAGTCGGTTACCATGCACCCAGTAACAGATCTGAGCAAATTTCAGTGGAGTGATGCGCACGGCCACATTGTAATCCCGGTTCTCTCCATCTATCTCCAGCCACTGGTGTCCAGAGAAAATGCCAATGACCTTCCTTTCCCAGCGCTCTAAACTGTTGTCCCAGACTCTTCCATACACTCCAGAGCCGCTGGCTCCAGGTCGGGCGTCACAGTGCTGGTATATCAGGTCACTGGACTCTTCTTCCACAGGACAAAACCTGTACACCAGCTCCCCGGACCTGTCGCTGTCAAAGCCAGAGAAGTGGATGCGATTCCCTGCCAGGTCGAAGGAGGAGGGAGCCACAGAGAGGCGCATGAAGGGACGGCGGTGAGGCCAACGCAACTCCAGCAGAGCGTAATCAAAGTCCATGCTGACCTCCTGAGGGCCCTGGATCCAGCCTTTTGGCACACGGGTACGTTTCACCCTCACCCAGCGGACCAGAGGCTTCTTGGAAGAAGTGAGGCCAACTTGTGTGCCGTTGATGGATGGAGGAATCAGAAATCCCACTCTGAGCTTTCGCGCCCCCTTGACATAATCCTTCCCATCATGAACACAGTGGGCAGCTGTGAGGACATGCTGCTGAGATACAAGAACGCCGGTGCACCCGGTGGAGATCCGCACGGCTGTGGAGAAAGGGTAATCCAACAGGAAGTTGTCACCTTGGATGTTAAAACGTCCATCTGCTCCATATATCTGCCGCCTCACGCGTTTGTGCCTGGGCATCACTCTTGGTCCTCTCTTTGGTGAAGGGTTAGTGAAGTGATCTTCAAACTCTTCGTCGCCCTCCACATCTACAGTGGTGAGAGTGCGGGAGCCGTCAGCATACAGCGTCTCAAAAGCCAGTTTATCTGAGAGCTGCTCCTTCTGGGCCTCCTGGTCTCCTCTGTGGAAGCAGCTGGAGTTGCAGTGAGTGGTAAGGTCCAGCTGAGTCTGAGCGCTGAAGCGGGAGCGGATGAGAGGCATCGGTGTGTGAGGAATGAGCGTGGGGACGTGGACAGCCGGAGGATGAAAAGGGTACAAAACGGACAGTGTGAGAGGGAGGAGGAGGAGCTGGAGGAGCAGGTGAGTCAGCAGGAGGGGGCTCTCGCGTGGCGTCATCATGGTGAAAGAAAACACTGCAACGACACAGAAAATAATCACATACGTGGGAAAAATGCTTACAAACTTATTTTAAAATTGCATGAATTAGTAGTTCTGTTCGTTGGGAGTTGGATTGGGAACTGGAGGGTCGCAGGTTCAAGTCCCCATACGAACCAAAGTACGCATGTGTGTGTTTTCAGGCCTGTGTGTAGTGTGTAATAACAGCACAGTGTAATTTCCCCATAGGGGATCAATAAAAAGTATACATTATTATTATTATTATTATTTTGTACGTTTGTTTCTGCAAGATTACAACGGTTAAAAACATTCCTAAACAAGCAGTCTTACAAGCAGTCTTACAAACACACAAACTCTAATCCCCAATAGATCTCAACTCTTTCATAGTTGATTGTTGATTGTAAATCCAAGCAGTGATTTGTGAGGTCAGCTTGCAAAATCTAAAGTTGCAACGCACGCCTTAGTTTCATCTGGTGTGGCTAGGCAACAATGAAACTCTTGTTCCTATAACATAGATTAAAAGAAAAATAGGATTTCAGCCTGATGGAAGCATTTAAATGCCTGTTTGGTACAAAAGTTGCAAACAAATTCCAATGGAAGAAAAGAAAATTCAACTGAAAACTCAATTTAAGAGGAAGCAAAGTGGCCACAAACATAGTGGTCAACACTCTAAATGGAAAAGAAATGCAGTGTGTGATTACTTCAGACATCATTTCAAAAAGACATCATGTTGCTTCCTAGACATGATGAACAAGACAGACATTCTGCATTATTGTTGGTCAGGAGGTTACAGTAAATACCCTCCCATCAAATATTTGTCTAGGCTCAGAGGTGAGAAGTTGTTTTCCATCAAACATTAACTACTTCACAGTGTACGTGGGGCTTTCAGGGCAGATTAGCAGCAACAAGGAGACACTTGATCCCTTCTAAACACTGTGGACCTGGAGGCACTCATGGCATTAAAAGAGCAGGTGTGTAAAAGTGAAAAGAAACAAGTCGTGGCACGGCGGGAAACAGAGCATTATTCTTAACAAAGGGCAGGGTGGGGCCTGTCCACACACCTATGTGCTCTTTCTTGTAACACTACTAAGAAGGCAGTTACAAAAAGCAGCTCCTTTAAGCAGGGAAAGTACAAACTTTCTTCCATTTTGCTGTGTCAGATACTTCCCAGCTGTGGCAGACAGTTACAGAGGATCTTAAGTAGTAAATTGGCTGGTGAAGAAGTGGTAATTTGACATAACCCTGTAGTACAACTTATTAAAAGTGATATGTTTGTAACCACCGTCCACCAGGATGTGGTAAAACAGATGTAATGTCAGTGATTTTGGGATGTAAAGCCTGTGTTTTCAGAGTTGGTTTTAGTGTTTTCATTTTTCAAGATATAAACCATGAACCACAGCTCCTTCTGAGGCTCAGTCTGATGGAAACCACAGGGAAATGATCCAGAGGACATCCTTGTGCAAAACTGACAACATATTGTATAACTAAAGAGCGCTGATTTTTGGGTGGCTGCAGTAAGGTGGAGTTTGGGAATTATGGTGCATCTTTAAAGTAGTGCAAAGAAATCTTTTCAGCTATACTGCATAAAAAGGAGAACATACATAGTCTACTCTTTCAGTAGAGTAACACTGTTAGTTATCCAAAACACTCCAGTTTGCAGGACTGAAGCCTGTAGAAGACTGTTCCCTGTTCAGCACATGTGATCTAATATTGTCATACATAACGTTTGCAGCAGTCAAATTAAGTCCTGCTCCCTCCTCAGTTTTATCTGGGAAGATGGTTGAAGGGATGTTTGTTACCAAGAACCAGTATTGAGCCTTATGCAGACATTCCTCCTATTTAATCTATTTAATCTTTGATCATTATTTCCCACAAAATTTGGATTGAATAATCACCTTACACCTGGCGTCATAAGGATGTAACATCCTGACTTTAATTTATGGAAAGACCTATAAATGCAACAGTGGTGGTCCATCCCAAACTGGACATTAAAGCATCCCAGTACAGACAGGGCAAGGGAAATGGGACCTTCTGACAATTCTCAATTAAATCAGTATATCTAATACATTACCTCTTGAGTAGAGATCGAGGGTCCGTGTTTACATCCCAAGTTTTTTCATCCCCATCAAACGAGTCTCTGACGATCATTTCCCAGGTTTTCCCTCATCCTCTCCGGTGACAGGCAGGTATACGTCCTCCAGAAGGAAACTCTGGCTCGCTCTTTTACAGCGTTTACGAATAAAGCACCAGATGCCGGAGTCGCTGTGGATGTTCCAGCACCATCAGACCTTCTGAAACCTGCCCATTCAGACACAGAGGCACAAATAAAAGTATCTTGTCTGAAAAGAAGTGTTTACTCTCTCTGGAGCGTCCTGCCCGTCCTGCTCACGGTCCTAGCGCCCATTCTTCCTGCTGTGTGTGTGTGTGTGTGTGTGTGTGTGTGTGTGTGTGTGTGTGTGTGTGTGTGTGTGGAGAGGGGGCAGTAGTTACCAGCTACCAGCCTCCAATTACAGTTTACTCTCACATTATATAAAATTTTACAACGTAAAACGTGGAAAAATAAGTGGAAAAATCAGATTCAATTCGTTTACAACAGACAGAGAGATATTTATAAAAAATAATGTTTGTACATAAATAAGATAATAACCTAGGCTAACTTAGCCTCCACGACCATGCTAGCAGCTTTGAGACACGATCCGTTCTGCGCATGTGCAGATGATATCCTAATGAACGCGGACTTACGACATTGCACGATCTGTTCCCATAGACAGTTAAAGAAAGTCTGTTCGCCTCCACCGGAGAGCTAACATTAGTTTAGCTAACAGCTAATTCGGCTAACATTTAGCTGAGAAAGCATGGAAAAGACCCTCAAAAGTTAAAATAACCGTTTAAATATATAACAGCTGTTATGTCAGTTTTACTTCACTTGTGCTCATTTAAAATACAATCACTCAATACTTGTCTTTATTATTACTGTAAAGTCTTAATTTAGCTGTAGCTGCTTTTCCCGCTGTTTAGTTTGAGTAACGTTATTTTAGGCTGAATCAAGCTGTCAGCTAGCGGTTAGTTAGCCGAATTAGCTGTTAGCTAAGCTAACGTCGTTAGCTTTCCGGTGGAGGCTAACAGCAGACCGTTACTGTGGAACAGATCGTGCAGTGCCGTAAATCCCTGGTAAATGTTCGTACATCATGATTATCATCTGCGCGTGCGCGAAGATATTGCACATGCGCAGAACGGATTGTGCAGGTAGGACGGATCGTGTACCGACACCTTGTATAAAACAGGCTAATGCTGCCTTCAAATGTGGCCTGAATATATGAACGCCTCCCAAGTAGGCTATACATTTTCTGAAAGCTTTGATCTCATGAGTTGTGAGTGAAGTGTTTGCTAATGTTTTCAGAAATGGTGGAGGCAATGGAAGGTCATTTTTCGGTGGATGGTAAGTTCATATATCATAATTTTAAATATGGCAGAGGAAAATGTTGATATTCCCAACGAGTTTATCTTTTTTTGTCTGTTCCTGTCATTATGTTTTTGCATTTCCTGCATTACGTCACCCACTAGTTGCTAAATTGGCTTAGATAGTATAGCGTATTGTTGGCTACAAATTACCATGCGTAACCACAAGGTTAGGACGAGAAAATGCATTTTCTGCAGAAAATGCTTGTGAATGTTAAAAAGCGAAATTGACAAAGTTAAACCAGATTGCTGGGATAATTGCGTGAGAAGAAGTAATGAGAATAGTTGGAAAAGTGGGAATGGTTTTAATAGTATGAATTTTCATTTCAATGTTGAATAATACCAATAATGAAGAATTTAAGTCATAAAAATATCATTTTTTAGTATATCGAAAAAAGGCATATTGGGAATTGAACCCGGGTCAGAATCTGCAGGTCCTACGTGCTGGTGCTATTTGGAGCAGTGATAACCACTGAAGCACTGTGACAACATATTAAGTATGTTAAAAACGGTTATAGTATCGGATGTCGACAATAAGTGGTAAAAATGTAGTGTACTATATCAAGACAAAAATTATAGTATAGAATGTTAAAAAAACTCCTAGTACAGAAAACAGTATTGAAAAAAGTGATACAAAAATAGTATTTCAAAAGTACCATAGTATAGTATGTCAACAAAAAGTGGTAAGAAAGTAATAGTGTAGTATGTTGAAAAACATCATAGTATAGAATATTTAAAAAGTTATAGTATAGTATGTCTAAAAAAGTGCTAAAAAAAGTCATAGTATAGTATGTTGAAAAAAGTGATAAAGAAATTGTATTTCAAAAGTATTCACACTGGGAATCAAACCTGGTTCAGAGTCTGCATATCCGACTTACAAGTGTTATTTGGAGCAGTGTTAACCACTGAGCCACTGTGACACCAAATGTGTTAAAAATATGTTAAAAACAGCCATAGATTAGTATGTTGAAAAAAGACATTAAAATCATTGTATGTTATAATATATGATAAGAAATTATTTAAAAAAAAAAAAAAAGTCACAGTATAGAACGTCAAAAACAGTCAAAGGATAGTATGTTGAATAAAGTGATAAAAATGTCATAGTAAAGTATGTCAAAAAATGTGATTAAAAAGTCATGGTATAGTATGTCAACAAAAAGTGGTAAGAAAGTAAAGTGTAGTATGTTGAAAAACATCATAGTATAGAATGTTAAAAAAAAATCATCGTAAAGTCATAAAAAAGTGACATAAAAAAGTCATAGTAAAGAATGTCAACAATAGTCATGGTATATTATGTCAAAAAAGTCATAGAATAGTATATCAAACGTCAGAGTAAAGTAGGTTAAAAAAAGTATAGTATGTCTAAAAAAAAAAAGTGATAAAGAAGTCATGGTAAAGTGTGTTGAATTTAAGTCGTAAAAATGTCATTGTTTAGTATATCGAAAAAAGGCATGGTGGGACTTAAACCTGGGTCAGAATCTGCAGGTCCTACTTGCTGGCGTTCCCAGGCCAGGTTGGAGATATAATCTCTCCACCTAGTCCTGGGTCTTCCCGAGGCCTCCTCCCAGCTGGACGTGCCTGAAACACCTCCCTAGGGAGGCACCCAGGAGGCATCCTTACCAGATGCCCGAACCACCTCAACTGGCTCCTTTCGACGCGAAGGAGCAGCGGCTCTACTCCGAGCTCCTCTCAGATGACTGAGCTTCTCACCCTATCTCTAAGGGAGATGCCAGCCACCCTCCTGAGGAAACCCATTTCGGCCGCTTGTACCCTGGATCTCGTTTTTTTTCCTATGGTCATGAAGGCTGGGTCATGACCATAGGTGAGGGTAGGAACGAAAATTGCCCGGTAGATCGAGAGCTTTGCTTTCTCGCTCAGCTCTCTTTTCGTCACAATGGTGCGATAAACAGAATGTAATACCGCACCAGCTGCTCCGATTCTCCGACCAATCTCGCGCTCCATGGTCCCCTCACTTGCGAACAAGACCCCAAGGTACTTAAACTCCTTCACTTGGGGTAAGGACTCATTCCCTACCTGAAGAAAGCACTCAATCGGTTTCCAGCTGAGAACCATGGCCACAGATGCGCCTTTTCCAGATCCACAAAACACATGTAGACTGGTTGGGCATACTCCCAGGCCCCCTCCAAGATCCTTGCGAGAGTGAAGATCTGATCCGTTGTTCCTCTCAATCCGAGGTTCGACTATCGGCCAAACCCTCCTTTCCAGTACCTTGGAGTAGACTTTACCAGGGAGGCTGAGAAGTGTGATACCCCTGTAATTGGCACACACCCTCTGGTCCCCCTTTTTGAAGAGGGAAATCATTCCTCGCTTCCCCCTCCTGAGGTGGCAAACGGTTTTCCAGAAGCACCTTGGTGCCGACCGAAAGTCCTTCTCCATGTCTTTTCCGAACTTCTCCCACACCTGCTGCTTTGCCTCTGTCACGGCAGAGGCTGCAACCCTTTGGGCCTGTTGGCTTCCCTGACCACCGGTGTCCACCAGGGTGTTCGTGGGTTACCGCCCCTTGAGGCACTTAAGACCCTTAGACCACAGCTCCTCCACCGCAGCTTCAGCAATGGAAACTTTGAACATTGTCCACTCAGGTTCAATGCCCCCAGCCTCCACAGGGCTGCACGAAAAGCTCCGCCGGAGGTGTGAGTTGAAAGTCCGTCGGACAGGGGCCTCCTCCAGACGTTCCCAATTTACCCGCACTACCCGTTTGGGCTTACCAGGTCTGCCCCTCTCTTCACCCGAGTGTCCAAAACATACGGCCTCAGATCAGATGAAACGATTATAAAATCGATCATTGACCTTTGGCCTAGGGTGCTCTGGTACCACGTACACTTATGAGCATCCCTATGTTCGAACATGGTGTTTGTGATGAACAATCCATGACTAGCACAGAAGTCCAACAACAGACAACCACTCTGGTTTAGATCAGGGAGGCCGTTCCTCCCAATCACGCCTCTCCAAGTATTTCCATCATCACCCACGTGTGTGTTGAAGTCCCCCAACAGAACTATGGAGTCCCCTATTGGAGCCCCATACAAGACTCCATTCAAGGTCTCCAAGAAGGCCGAATACTCCGAACTCATGTTTGGTGCAGATGCACAAACAACAGTCAGAGTTTTCCCCCCCATCACCCGCATGCGTAGGGAGGCAACCCTCTCGTCCACCGGGGTAAATTCAAACACAGCGGCGCTCAGCCGGGGGCTTGTGAGTATCCCCACACCTGCCCGGCGCCTCACACCCTGGGCAACTCCAGAGTAGGACAGAGTCCAACCCCTATCCAGGAGTACGGTTCCAGAAACGAGACTGTGCGTAGAGGTGAGCCCCACCAGATCTAACTGGTAGCGCTCCACCTCCCGCACAAATTCCGGCTCCTTCCCCCACAGAGAGGTGACGTTCCACGTCCCCAGAGCCAGCCTCTGCCGCCCGGGTCTGGTCTGTCGAAGCCCCTGATCTTTGCTGCCACCCTTACGGCAGCGCACCCGACCCCATTGGTTCCTCCCACAGGTGGTGGGCCCATGGTCATAGTATAGTATGTCTAAAAAAGTGATAACGAAGTCATGGTAACAAGTTGTCGGGCAAGAGTTTCAAGACTTTTGTCAAACATAGTGACAAATACCATTCACAAGTAACCACACTGAGCAAAGATATGTCTCACTTTTGCTGAGCAGCAAAATAACCCTAAAGTATTCCATTCAAAATCTAAACAAAAAGCAGCAAACAATTACTGGCATTTCTTAAGCCAACATCAGCAAATATTTGGTATTTCTAAAAGCTAAATGACTTAATTTGTTTTTAAAATAGTCAGTCAACTAAATTGGACTCAGTAATTGGAAATCATTTCATTACTTGTCAGCTTGACTAGACATTTGCTGACTGAGTCAGTTCTAAGTTCAGTCACTGAGTTTTATTACATCGAAGAACTTTAACCTGACTTTTCAGTTAATTTGCTAATTCAAGGCTGCAAGAAAACTGATGCTTTTATACAAAAGTGTGATACTATTGAATGTTTTAACGCAATATACTGTTTTATTTTTCAACATTATCAGTTTAATGTTTTAACATTAACATCCAATGCAGAAAATCAGGCATTTGTCACTTTTATTGCTATCCTACTTTACACCCAAGCAAGAAAAGTCTTGTTCTGGCATTACTGTGCTCTAATTATCGCCTGTGCCAAAAGCAATGATAAAAAGAAGTGATGAGCAACTCCTGAATGCTCAGAGATGGCAGCTGGCAGGCAGGTGACTGTTGGGGCATGTTGGCAGCAGCGTTCACCTCGTCCTCTGCTGCCTGACCTTGATCTCCGAGAGGTCTTTCATATCTCACTCAGGGTCTCTCTGAACGTGTGGAATTTAGGAAGCCGTGCACCGACGCTCTCATGGGGTTTGTTGTAAGCTTCAGGAGTGCCGAAACAGAGCTACCAGTCACAGCGACAGTGCTTTCAGGAATGCTGAGGAATCTCCCAACAAGGGCACAAGTCAGGCCGTGGGCACAATGAGGCCGCTGTTGTCCTCGAAGCAAATGTCACCCCGGAGGGAACACCTACCAAACCTGCCTCTCCTCTGTAATGAAATCTTCAGCTGGTGCTGTTCCTGCAGCGTCAACAGTGTAGTGCTGACAGATTAGATGTAAACTATTTTCCACTCAGAAATATGGAAGGGAATCATTGTGGATGGGAAGGAAGGTAGCAGGCAAAAGGCCAGAGAGGTGTGAATGTGTAACTTTATAAGCACGCTGTGTGTGGGATGATGGTATCACTGCTTGTCTGCTACAGAGAGAGTGGTTTCCTGTGTGTGTGTGTGTGTGTGTGTGTGTGTGTGTGTGTGTGTGTGTGTGTGTGGCATTAAGCTACTTGGTTTCTGTTTCTCTCTTTCTCTTCTGCTCATATTCCTTTCCAGCACTGTAAAATTATACAGGACAAGATCCTTATTGAAGGAATAGTTAGAAAAATGCTTATTTGCATTTTTTTGCAGGCAGTGAGATGAGAATATGATACCGCTCTACTGTTGGTACACTGGAGATGTAGCTGGAGCCAATCATCAGCCTGTTAGCTAATAGCTTAGCATAAAGAATGGAAGCAAGGGAAAACACCAAGCCTGGTTCCATCCAACTGTAACAAAATCAGTCTATAAGCCATTCTACTAATTCACTAATTAGCACATTACATCCTGTATGTTTAATCTGTACAAAAACCAAAATGTAAAAAAACACAACATAACTGTATTTTCTAAAAAGTCAAACTATTCTTGTATTTTAGTGTAAACCTTTTTACACATGATGGAAAGTTTCCAGTACATTTTTCTCAATTTGTCAAACTGTGTAAATTGATTTGTACGGTAAGAAGTCTTGTCAAGATAAAAAAGCTTTTCGGGTCCAGTGCCCCACCTGTTTCCTGTCTGTCGTATGGTAGATTAGCAGTTCCTTGTTTAACACATATAATAAGGTTTATTCATGGTTCAGTTTTCATACAAGTCACCTGCAGCATATTTGACAGCTTAAAGGAAAAACCTGCCTTCAAACTGTTAAAAGCAGCTGTTGGTCATATATCTTTAGTTTTAGAAAAACATTTGTTTTGTCTGACATGTTCATTCAATTGTTCAGTCTTTACTGCTTATTCCAGTCATGGGCCACACAGGGCTGGAGCCTTGAAGCTCCCAGCATGCTTTGGGTGGTGGAAAAGTATAAATAAATACTTTTGACAGGGCTAATACAGACACTCACTGGTCACATTTTAGACTATAAACTCACCTGACTTGCGTGTATTTGGTATTTGGAAGGACACGGCATTGAAAGCAGGGAGAACATGTCGACTCCAGATGAAAGAACATTCCCGGACTGAGAATTGACCCTGTGACTCCTACACACTGCTGCCTCTGTTTGATGGTGTCATTCTTTCCCCACTGCACTGCAGACCATGAGCTCCACATTACACATTGTGCTCATTCATACATGGACACCAGGTGGGATGGTCACTTTAATGATCACGCTTTGGTTATGTAGCGTCAGGTCAAACTGAGCAGGCCTTCTGGTCAGTGAACAGACCAGATGTAAACATGAGAGCTTTTGCACAAGTGTTTTTATTAGAACTGCACAGAGAACACAGCACATGCTTGCCAAAAGCTTTGATTTTACTGTGTGAAAGAACATTTTTACAGACATTTTTTAAAATATTTCCTGGGATTAAATGGATATTACTATTAAACACTTTGCTTTCCTTGAATGACGTAAGTATAAATTTTGCATCCAGCAGCCCTGAAGTCAGAGTCTACAGCCATGCTAGCAGCTCTGTGAGGCTTGTTCTTTCTCTTCATCTTATTATATTTTACTTGTGAAAATTACACCTGCTCTGGGCTACAGAATAGGCACTCTGTGGGACGATATCTTCTTCTGTCTTATTCTTGATGATAACTGGCCTAACTAACTCAATGACATATGTTAACATATGCTCATTGTATTGATGCTCCAAAATCTAAACATACATCTTAGATGAGATAAAGACACCAACCCTGAGCAGCAAAAAGGGAGATTTGAACAGGTGCTGTGAGTCACTTACACATGCATAAACACCAGATGAATACTTAAAGTTCACTAATACTTCTGGTGGTCATCAAACACTATTTTGAAAAAGTAAAAAGATGCAAAAACAAATTTTTACAAAAACAACTGGAAATACACTCAACACTTCATATGTGTTGAGTGTTTTTTCCTCTTCTTCATGTCAGTCTCTTTAACACTAACACTTTAAGCGACCCGACTCCTAAACCCCTGACCTCCCCCCCTCCTCAACACTCTGACCCATACTCTCATACTTTCCAAGATGATTCATTTAAGAAAACAAAAAAATATGCCTCATAGACCCTGCTTCCCCCCTCTGTCATGTTCATTAACATCTAACCATTTTTCAAGGAAGTGCGTTATTAGTCTCTCAATGTACGGCGGGGAAGAGTGGAAAACTAATAAAAAGAAAGCCAGCAAATTACCAGCTGCATGTGTCACTTGTGTTTTACTTTCTTTATAATTATTCAGTGTTTGGGCAGGATTCCTTAATATGTGTCACTTCTGGTATCTGTCGGGGCTGAGCTTGTTCAGCCTGGAGGATTCCAGATGAGTTCACACTGGGTTTGTGTGAGCAGGCCATACCTTAAATTTTCATGGAAATGGTGCTGTGGCACTGAGCACAAGTCAAAGCCTGTAAAAAATCCATATAGTACAGAGTTCATCCCTTATGTATACTTCTTTATGTGTAATTTAGAGTTAAATACATTTGCACATTTGGGTGGTGAACAAAGATGAAGATCATGGTGGGCTGAGGGATCAAGACTTGTATGACCGTTCAGCTGACATGCTGTGAGGGCCCCAAGACAGCTTCTGTAAGCAAATGGGGATTTATTAACTGGATCACAGGGTTTTCTCTGGACTCTCTAATCTGATAATTGGCGTCAAATTCAAACAAGCCATCTGAGCTTTAAAACAGTAGAGTGAACCTTTTATAACAATACTGCTTGACACGCTCTCGACCAAACCCTCTCGTCACTTAGGAACCACAGAAACTGGAGCCCTTTTAGAGAGCAGTTCTTTAAAGAGGGGGATTGTGAACACAAAGAATGTCCCCTTTCTCCTCTCCAGACTCAGTGTTTTATGTCCCCTTTTTCCATCTGGATATATTTATTGCTTTTTCACCCCTTTTCATTCCTTTTCATCAAAGCCCTCCCATCCCATCTGTCTGTCCTCTATCGCTCCTCCTCATCAGGTCAAAACAGAGGTGACATTTTCCACATTTTCAGTCCATGTGTTGTTGCAGAACTTCAGACATCATATATCTCATCCTCCTGTTGAGCAGAGACCCCTCTCGCCATTGCTCTCTGGTTCTCCTGCAGGGCCTTGTGGGTACATAGTCAGCCTAACTTCCCCTAGGCATGATGTCATTTCAGTTTGGCTGCATGAGCTGTAAGAGGAAAAGAAAAAAAAGGAGAAAAAAACACAGTTAGCAAAAACAAAACTAAGGAATGCTAACTGCGATGAAATCCATCAGGAGAGAGGTTGAGAGTGTGTCTCCTCATATCTTTAACCAGTCTGGGCAGAGTGAAGTGTGTGGGAGAGGCTGCTGCTGTGATTGGAAGTCATCCCAAAAGGTATTCAGTCACTCCTGCCTCCGGCCTCCCATAACAACCTTAAAACATCTCTTTGGCCTGGTAGGAGATATATCGAAAACAGAAGGGCATCTGTTGGCGTAATCAAGTGATATAATGGTTACAACAGGAATTATTGTCCCAAAGGGCAAAATAAATTCACTTATCGCTATTAAGTCCCTTCACATAGTCGAAATGCCAGTTCTTTGTAAAAGAATGTTGGCCACACATATATATATATATACATATATATATATATATATATATATATATATATATATATATATATATATATATATATATATACACTCACCGGCCACTTTATTAGGTACCCCATGCTAGTAACGGGTTGGACCCCCTTTTGCCTTCAGAACTGCCTCAATTCTTCGTGGCATAGATTCAACAAGGTGCTGGAAGTATTCCTCAGGGAGTTTGATCCATATTGACATGATGGCATCACACAGTTGCCGCAGATCTGTCGGCTGCACATCCATGATGCGAATCTCCCGTTCCACCACATCCCAAAGATGCTCTATTGGATTGAGATCTGGTGACTGTGGAGGCCATTTGAGTACAGCGAACTCATTGTCATGTTCAAGAAACCAGTCTGTGATGATTCCAGCTTTATGACATGGCGCATTATCCTGCTGAAAGTAGCCATCAGAAGTTGGGTACATTATGGTCATAAAGGGATGGACATGGTCAGCAACAATACTCAGGTAGGCTGTGGCGTTGCAACGATGCTCAATTGGTACCAAGGGGCCCAAAGAGTGCCAAGAAAATATTCCCCACACCATGACACCACCACCACCAGCCTGAACCGTTGATACAAGGCAGGATGGATCCATGCTTTCATGTTGTAGACGCCAAATTCTGACCCTACCATCCGACTGTCGCAGCAGAAATCGAGACTCATCAGACCAGGCAACGTTTTTCCAATCTTCTATTGTCCAATTTCGATGAGCTTGTGCAAATTGTAGTCTCAGTTTCCTGTTCTTAGCTGAAAGGAGTGGCACCCGATGTGGTCTTCTGCTGCTGTAGCCCATCTGCCTCAAAGTTCGACGTACTGTGCGTTCAGAGATGCTCTTCTGCCCACCTTGGTTGTAACGGGTGGTTATTTGAGTCACTGTTGCCAAACAGCATTTGCAACTATTGTTTCTCAGTTAAGTGATGTTAAAGAAAAACAGTACAATATAGATATAAACTGGTGTATAATAATATCTTATGAGAACCAGACCTTACCATCTTTGACGGTTTTTAGTTTCATTTTTTCCCACTGATATTATTATTTTTAAATAATAAGTGACGCATAAGATTTTGTATTTACTAAAGGATAAAAGTAGAGAAAGGGGGTAGGACCTGATAAGTTGAACTTCTTCCTAATCCTTTTTGAACATGGAAATTTTTTGTTTGAATAACTTTCAATTTTTGAAGATTGTGCTGAGAAGTACATGGCCTTATATATCTGTCATTTTAATTATATATATGTATGCATGAATGTATGTATATATATATATATATATTTATATAATCATGACCCTGAACAAATCTTGATCCTGAAAACAATGCTGCCCAATAAGCGAATTAACAAAAGCAATCACAATTTTATGTTTCCAATTCCTCATGAAAAAATACTTCCCACATAAACCTCCCAGTATGATGAGAAGATCTATGCCAAAACATTTGATAGAACCTTAAGAACGATAGGCACGACCCAAGTGGGGTTGAATAGTTGGGTAATTTTAACTGAAACCAGAGGGGAAAGAAGAACTCAGGGAATGCTAGAAATCTTGTGAGATGTGAGTTGCTTGGTGAGACTATAGCTGATACAGACGTGTCTCTCCGTCTGTGATCAACAGTGATAATTGAAGTGAAAGAGCCTTGAGTTTGCCACCCAGCTGTTAAACATTTTGGAAAATGTGTGAGCCTCAAGTAGAACAGCAGGCCGAGTCAAAGCAAAGCCTTCATCAGACCAATATGGTTTGAATATTGAGAAATCATCAAACTAGGCTGTGAAAGAAACACAATGCTGTGGACTGCAAAATATCTCACCACATGAGAAGGATTTAACTTCCTGAAGCCATTTCTGAGTAAGAGACGGAGACAAAGAGCATGCAGGTCATTTGAGTGAAGAAAGAAATCTGCTGTAAAGGACTCAGTAAACAGACCGAAATATTTACAGCCTCAGAGCGAACATTCCCGCTGACACTCTTCTGTGTGAATCTTTCCTTTGAGCACAAAGACAGTTGAGATTCATTGTTCAGTTTTCTAATGAAAATATAATTTTACATCCCACTTGCATGTGCCCATTTCACCCTTTAAATATGTCAGTCTAATCACACTAAAATTTTAGTGTATTTTCTCCCACTCAGGAAACTTCAAACATAGTTCACCTATTCTTTTACAAGCTTATACATTTCTTTAAGAATATGAAGTATTCCATGACAACCTAACTTATCACCGCATCACAACTGTAATCAATTATGTGACCCCAAACCCAGTTAGTAACTATCAGGTGTAAAGGTATCTTTAACAAGTATCTCCAATCTGTGTGTGATCAATCTTGGGGGGAAAAGGGTTCATTCTTATTATATGATCATAATGTATAATCTTACGTGTATTCTATCACTGAGCAATAAGTTGGTCCCCAGAGTGAAATATGCAGAACTTCAATGGTTGAGGGCTAATTTATATAATTTAAAGCTGTAATTGATTTTTGGGGCCTTTGTGGGCAACGTTTCAAGCTACAAACCATATGAAACAGTTGTCACCTTAAACATTGTTATGGCTAATGTGTTAGCAAATAGCTGCAATTTTACATATCCAGCTGTAATGGAGCAATCATTAGCATCCATTTAGAGTCGTGTTTCTGGCCACCACAAGAATGCAAGTCCTATATTATCTACTTTTGGGTCTGTTTTTGGTCCGCACCAACTCCTGACAGAAAATAGATCTGTTTAGCTTACTAGCTGCTGTATAGCTTGTTTGGTTTATTCACCAGCTAGTCGCTTTGTCTGCGATTTGTTGCTGAGCAGGTAGCAGACAGTGGATTTTGGAGCTATTTTGCCACCTGCATTGTTTGTATTGCAAATACTGATTAGTGCGTTGACAACTTATCCTACTGCCTCAATAATAACTTTTTTTGAACAGATGTTAAAATAACCATTCCTCCAGCAAACTAAAATCAACTGATTTTATCCCAGTTGAAAAAGTAAGACAGGGCACTTTAATAACCATGTGTACTCTCTTGCCTCATGTATCAGAGTAAACAGTTCCACAATCCACTTAATCCAGACTGAGAGGGGGCACCCGAGTCCTGACATGGATGTATTAAGAGTCCTGAGTGGAAGGGGGAATGTTCCGGAATGTTATCAAACTCACATTAGGGTCCGCCCACAGGAACAACGCAGTTGCTAGGTAATGAAGAAACCTTGATAACGGCCACAATGTGGTTTGTTAACTGAGGTGTGTGTGTGTGTGTGTGTGTGTGTGTGTGTGTGTGTGTGTGTGTGTGTGTGTGTGTGTGTGTTTGTTTGAGTGCATTTACTCAAGCCCACAAACACAACAAAAAGCTCCGTTAAGGAATGAAGCCTTTTCATGCTTGAAAGTAATAACCAGGCTGGAAAAGGGTTCTTTAAGATGATTCTGATTTCAATTTAGGTAGGCAATTTAATTTAGGTTTATGTGTATATTTCTTATTTTCTTATAATATTTTGTCCTTTTATGTCTTTAATTAACCTAATAGTTTAAGGCACTTTTGGTTTTCATCTTGCATGAAGCAACCTGAGACGATCCAGATGCAGCTTTAATAAATAGAGCTGGGAGGCTGCCAGATCTCTTCACTCTGCTGTTATCTGCAGCTGCTAATCCTCGCACTTACATGCAATATTAATTTGGTGACACCGCTCTCAAACAAAAAACAGCAGCAGAGTACATAATCACTGTCAGGCTTGTTTAGCAGATGTATCCTACACTTAACAACTTGTCTGTGCATAAAGAGAAACAAGTCCTTTTTAGCCCGCACAAACCTTGCCACTCTCCAACAAACAATTTAAAGTTCCTAACACGGTCTACATTATCAGTGCATCTAAGAATGTTTCCACTGCTCCCTCAAACATCTACTACATGGCTTTTTTATGATTCTAACTCTGCCAGACCTGCAAGTGAATGAAGAGCTGAGCAAGCCAAAAAACTGCACTAGGAGGTTTTCATGGTACTAAAAGAAAAAATCTAAGAGGAGAGAGAGAGAGAAGAAAGAGAACGTGGCTTCACTTGGTGCATTCTTTCCTTCATCAGGAATTCACTGAGGTTTGGCCTTACACTTTTTACTGGAGCCTTTTCCTGTTCGCCTGGGAATAACAAGGCCATCCTTTTCTTGTCCCTGTGCACTTTGAACAGAGCTGTCCAAGTGCTCATGACAACTCCACACCCATAGTTTAATCCTTTAAACATCGAATCACACAGAAACAAAGCAAGCCCCCACTCCCAGTATCCAAAATAGACCCCTGAAAGCTGTGGAGCTCATTTTCCTAAGAATAATTCTCTCTATGCAGATAAGCCACAAGCTCGGGTTCAGGGTTTTGTCTCCCTGGCTGGTTCTCTTTTCAGCTGCAGACAGATTGATGAAGCAAAGACACACATAATTGGATTCCAACATGGCACATCTCTGCTCTGTGCTCAGCTGGAGCTTATTGTTTTTGACCAGCATTTAATCCACAGCTGATTGGGGACTATAAATTCAACAGACAGGAGATGGCACAGAGATTTACAGCTCCAAAAAGGCTTCAAGGCTATGACAAAACATTCCAACGACAACTGTTTAATTGTAAACGTATCTAAAGGTTATCCGTAGCCAGATGAACAAAAAGCCCTGAGGACATGAGTGCCTGACAATCTGGGATGATCACAAAAGCTTTGCAAATGCATGTCTGTTTATAATAAGCAGTAGAATCCAAAACACTCCATGCTGAGCCAAGGAAAACTTGGAGAAAAACCTTGAACGTGTCTGACACCAGGGACTCAGCTGGAGGAGACTTTGAAAGAGACGTCCTGCACCAGCAAAACCAATAAAAACTGTTCATAAATGTCTCAGTTGTCTCCACCTGTCATACTTCTCTTGAATAACCAAACAAAATCAAATATTGATTATAGGCCTAATTTTTAGTCTTCCCCTATCTCACTCAATAACACGTTAGGGAAGTAATGAGTATTGTGTAACCCCAATTTAAAATTTCAACCAGAATTACTTTTGCACCGTCTCTGCCACAGTTTAAGACACAATTTTCCAATTGTTCCTAATTTTCCCCAAAGCCTTTGCAAGGCAGCGCAAACATCTGGTGGCTCAGAACAGGCAGTGGGACCGGTGACAACAGTCTGTAAGAGAAAGAGAGAGAGGGCCGGCTGAGGTGGCCAAAGCCTGATCTCGGTACAGACAAGGCTGGGCGGCAGCTGTGTGTCCTCACGTTCAACTCCTATCTAGATGCAGAATGGTAACACTAGTACTCAGCCAGGACTTGCTCCCAGTGACACTTGGATATAATAGGCTTCACTGGAACATACACTTAAATAAGGTTGAGCTTTTTATCTGTCTATTTATCTTTTGATGCATCTGCAGTGTCCATATATCTACTCACAATTCATAAACAGCTGTACTATTCACGGAACTTTGCGGTTACAAAGTCACAGTGTGCCAGCACACTTGACATCACTGTTGGCTGTGGTTACAGGTGCAACAGGCAGAAAACTAACCAGGGTACCTCTAATTTAGTATATTTTCTCATCCTGTGCAGGCCATTTTATGACTCTCTTCAAGCTTTTTTCCTGCATTCAGTATGTGTTGCTGTATCTCTCCTCTCATGCGGGGGCCATCTATCCAGAAGGTGTTGGTGAATTATGAGTCTGTGACTTGGCAGGGTGTTGAATGACTGTCAGCTTAAAGAGCGCCGGTTCACCAACTCCACCGCAGAACCAAAGGAACTCTACTCATCCGCTAAGTCCCAGATGCCCTCTAGTCACCCACAACAAACACACTGAGGATACATGAAAGCCTCAGAGGTTTTAACTTGAGCTGCGCTGTCATTAGTTCCCCTAATATTTTGATTTTTAAACTTTTTTTGCACAAAGAAGTTGCACATGCATTTTGCACAAAATCACCTCGTACAGACTAAACCAATTATGTCTTGTCTTTCCAGCTTCCTGTTTCACAGCTGCCTGTTTCAGCGCCAGAGTGTAATAAAAAGCTTCACTGGCGCAGTGTGACAGATAAGTCCCTTGCTCAATGTTATTTCTTATTTTCTCTTTTATTTTATTGTATGTTGAATATTTCTGGGGTTTGGATTATTGGTTGCATAAGACATATGGTGACTTTAGGAAATTATGAAGGGCATTTTTCCCTATTTTTTGATCTATTTTCTGCCCTACTTGTAATCTGCAGTGTCCTCAGATAGCATTTTTATACCAGGAACAGAAGCAAAAGTAGTGCATACTTTTCAGGACACAGTCTGCAAGCTCTTTTCCATTTAAATCATATCTTTATCTTCCTGTATATAAAAACGAAAATATGGAAACAGTGAGTGAGTTAAACGGTGTGAACCTGCTGCCTATAAATCAGACACCTGACATCTCCGGATGGACTCCACCTGACCTTTCCTTGTTGCTGCTCTCAGCACCAGAGCTGCTGCCGGGTGGTGCGAGTCTCCAGCAGGGCTGCAGAAAAGATCGCCAACACAAAACAAAAAGGGGGGTAATGGCAATCAATTCTAAGTACATGTCAGAATATGGTTTATTACATCTGGCTGTTTAAGTTGTAATTCTCACAGAGGGGATCAAAAAGCTTGATGAAGAACATTGAAATAAACAAGACACAAACACATTGGAGGCGTGTGAGTGGTGGTGTTGAGTAGCCCAGACGTCATGTGACAGACAGATGGAGCGTCATGACTCAGACAGCCACTTGCCTTAGTACTGCAGTCACCGAGCATGATGAACATTTGAAAGACAGACAAGAGTACCTAGACAAGACCCTACACTGTCTGTTATAATGTTATGATAAAAAAATTTCAGCCAGCTCTCTCCTTCACAGCTTGTCCTCACTCCTCTTTGTGAAGCCTTCATGAAAAAGGCGTGGGACTTATTCCACCCTCATTCTTTATTCATCCCCCAAGTAAAGGTTTTTCTCACCCCGTCCTCTTTTCTTCTAACTTTGGCTGTAACGCCGGGAAACTCCAAAACGTATCCAACAATGTCATTCAAGTCATGCAGGGTACAAAGTTAACACTTGGCTTTGTCTCTGCGGCCTGAGCGTCTCCCAGCTCTCCATCATCTGATACTCTCTCGTTGGGTTGCAAACGGTGTCAGATTCAACTGGGTCAAGGCGTGGAGAGGCAGAAATGCTGCAACTGTGCACGGAGCGGATGAATACAAAGACACATCTCTGACAATCTGGGTGCAAACTCACATTAATCATCCTCAAAATGCAGATTCCTGTGGTTTCTGTGTGTAGCTAGAGATGTAAAGGTTGCTGCAGCAGCATGTGCATCATATTTTCTGCGCCCCACATGGTAAATGGCGCGGGAGCAAGGCCAGGTATCTTAATCCCCATCACCCTTGGGATTCCCCACTAAGAGATCCCATTAGTGAGGATAAAAGCTGTAATGTAGTCCGGAGAGGCTCGGTGGACTTGTGGTGTGCTGCAACCCCCACAGGCCAGTGGTGACCTTCATCTGATCCCTCACTAACTGGAATTACAGCTCTGGCTCCAACAGGCAGTGTAAAAGAGCAATGAACTGTAAAGCATTTTGATGTCTTAATGAACAATATACACGCAGCAACAAGTCCAATAAAGGACACCTATAAATTTGAAAGGAGCAGCAGTATTTGCACCGTAGAAACCGCTTCAAACACTTGAAGGCTTGCAGTGTGGAGGAAAGGAAGGATTTTAACACTGGAAAAATAATGTCAGTTGTTTGGAATGATGCTGCATGACGCCACAATGCTGTAAAATGGCAGAAATAGAAGCTGTGTTTGTCTGAATGTGCTTTTAAGAGAGAAAAACACAGTATTGCGTTGAAAGTGAGGAATTGGAAGAGAGAGAACATGTCTACATTCTTCTCAGACATACAGTACAGCACATAGCTCTGGGTCAGCATCTGGTGTCACTGAGCAATAATCACACACAATGTGAACACGTGAAGTTATTCAACAACTAGATCCGGTGATCAGGAAATTTATTCACTTTAATGATGTCTGGAGAGCGATCAGAGTGGGTGTCGGAGCGTGAAATCAGAAGAAATCGGAGACACCTGAACATAAATCGCAAACCTTCATCCTGAACGTAAACAGGGATGAAAAGAAAGGGCTGATCATGTGTTATAAAGAGCAAATGGAGTCAGTTAAAGATCAATTTTCATGATTGCCAAAATATAAATGATCGTACATTAATCAACATTAAAGGGGAAACAACCCGGGGCCAAGCAGCAGAAAAACACTGATTGCATCAAATAAAAGGATCACCATTAGAAGCACAAATCAGGTTTGAGATCCAAGTTGTGACATCATCACAGGTAGGATACACAAACAAAGAAAAGGTCTGTAATCAGTTGTTTGTGGTGAGTGAGTCTGACTTTTTCTGGATCACATTCGCTCCATGTTCTGGCCTCAGTTATGTGTGTAATTACTTTAGCATGTTTTCCTTCATAGTTTATTTTGTCCTTTTCATTTCAATTGAAACTAGAAGAAGGAAAAGTTTTGGTCGGAAGCCAGCGATAACCAACCAAACAATGAGGACACAGTTTTCTGAGCCAAGAGCTCACAGAGAAATGTTACTGTAAATGAAAAGATATGTGAATGTTTATGCATCATCTGTGAGCTATGCTATGTGGCTAAACAGAAGTAACATTACCCATTTGTGTGTTATCACATATTGAACTATTGGCACTTTACAATGTGCTGATCATTGCTGTCACCTTTAACCTCTTGGGCTCAGGTTGAGCTTTAACTTTGATAATTATTTTTTGTAACATATTAGATAATAGCCCACAAATTACAGTGTAAGTACTTTGTACATACATTAGTAGTATCAATGCAATACTCACTGGGAACTTATTCTTAGAAAAATTTGTAGATACAAGGGAAAAAACAAGAGGTTAGAAAATAAGAAGAAAGCCAATTTGAGTTTTTAGAGCTACTTAAATTACATTTTAACTTTTTTTTCTTACTCCAGTAACAGGTGCTAAATAACAAGGCAGAAAATGGGGGAAGTATGGTAACAGTGCCAATATTGATATTTAATCAGTTGTGGTATCATTTATATTTAAATTTGACTACACTTACAAGAATCGTTTTTTATGATTTGATACGTTGTTAACTACCCTTGCATATATAAATACCCAGTATATTTACTGTAACTATAAATATTACACTGGTACAAAATACTATTCTTCCACCTCTGCAAAGATTTTATTAGGAATTACAAACCCCAGATTATATCACATTGTTATTATTTAAGTGAGACATGGTCCTAAAAGAAAACTTCGTATGGAGATTTGTGCAACAGGAAGTATATTTGCAGTTTACCTGTAAGCTAAAGGTGATTTTTACACTCAGGAGTTGCAAACACAAGTCATAAATGGTTATGTGTTCCTGTTTTCATGTATAAATTCTACATTAAAGTGCTGCTATTGCTAATATAAAGTGATGCACAATGAGAATAAAAAGCATGAATTTATTTTTGTGATTGTGGACACAAAGATTTTACTAATTTTCTAAGATTTTGCACATTGAAACGGACCAATTTGTCATATGTATAAAATGAGACTTATGTTAAATACTTTTTCATTAGTTTGGTGTGTAGGATAATCAAGAATGCAAACCTATGGTGAGAGAATGGTTTTACATTGTACTTTACAGGAAAAACATTCAATTATTTATTTTGAATAATGTTTTCCTTAAAAATAGGCTGCACCTTAGTAACAAATCCAAGATGGCATTTTTTGTGAATGACATTTGAAATCAAAGGTTTAAAACATAATATTCAGGGATTTAAAGGTTTATTTGCCACATACACACGTAAAATGTGAAGTCAAATGAAATCCAAAATGGTGTGCTAAAAGTTTGAAAAATAAGGATTAGAATAATACGTATAAAATGGTGATGATGATATTTTTTATTTACATGTCATGCCACTAAGTGGCCCATCCCACATGGAACTGCATGACACTAAAACAACTTTAACGAATTCAACAGCTTCAGGTCCGATAGACAACACACTCTAATTTGCACAAAATAAAGAATAAATAAAACATATTACAGCAGCCACAACATAATAATGTAACACATATATTGTCATTTCTAGATCGCAGAAAAGCAACGGAGGACTCTGATAGCAGTACATTTAGTTGACGCTAAATTTTCCATCCCCTGCTCCTCAGTAATGATGAAACTGAGCTTGAGACGTTTTGTTCCATCTTTCCCTGTCTTGTTCACAAAGCTGATATTGTTGTCAAAGCTGAGGCTTTATATAGTGGCACATTACAAGGAACTGAGGAGGCATCTGGTAAAATAAATGGTCAAATAAAGAGAGGTTAACTGGCCGCGCCCTGTCCTTTTGTTACAGCTTGGTTATGGAAACACTAAAGCTGGAAACACATCTTCCTCCTCTACACACACCTGGTTAAAAGTCCACGTCCTGGTAATGATCCCTTCATCTGGAAACAAAGAGCCACATAAACAAGTGTCGTTTTCCCAATTAGGACCAGAAAGGAGGTCCTGAGATGAAGAGAGACAGCAGCAGCTTCTGGAGTCAGCATGAAAGCTGCTCATTTGCTATAAGCCTGCTGGGTTAATTCAACCCCTGCATGAGTTTGTATGTTTTCACACTGGCCTACTGAACTCTTTCATTTTGTGCCATTGGAGGACCTCTTGTGTGGACAAATAGACTCAAAGGAATGCACACATGATAATACACATGCAGAGTAATGACCGCACATTCACAGTCTTCTAAATTATGTTCTGTAATTTTAAATGTCAGACTCAAGACTCGGTGGTATCAGTAGACTTTCATCAGTCTACTGTATGTGTATTTTCACAGCTTGTTGTAAATATAGGAAGAACTGGCAGATATGAAACGGTCATAAGCAGTGAAGGGAAAAAGGATTTAGAGCTAAATTCCTAGACAGAAAATAACATCACCACCCCCATTGACTCAGGCATTTACATACATTTCTTAAATCACTCAGTCTATTATTTCCTCTCAAGAGCAAAAGGGCTTTGAAGACACCAACAAAATAAAATTTTAAATTAAAAGATGACTGGAAGTTTGGATCCTTAACTAGAAATCATATTACTTATACCACTGTATCCATTAACTGGTTTCTATTGATCAAAAATGCCTATTTGCTTTCTTGTAGAGCATTAGTTATCATCAGTGTTATGTCTGTATGGTAAATATAAAGTTACAGCCACTGGCTATTGGCTTAGCTTAGCATAATGACTGAAATCAGGTGAAACAGCTAGGCGGGCTTTGTCTAAAGTTCACAAACATGCATACCAGCACCTTTTAAGACCACAAATTAACATGCTCTCAATTGTGTGTCCCAGGCTAGCCGTTTCCCCCTGCTTCCAGATGCAATGCTAAGCTAACAGTATGCTGGCTGTAGCTTTGTAGTAACGTGTTATTCTATTAACTATTCTTTAACTTTGAGCTTTAAAGTTCATTCTTGATCTGGGAAACAGCAGTTGATAATCAAACTAAATTGCCTGAATGTTCATTAAGTAGCTGTTCTGGAGCATTTGATCATAAGATCATAATCACATGAACTTCTTCTTCATCATCATCAAAAATGGACCTCCAGGCAAGAATGTTATTTCCGAGGTCAATAACGAAGCTTCCATCAATTAAGTTAACCCAACATGACCAAAAGGTTCAGAGAGAGAAAAAAAGAAAGAACAGAAGACCTGTTATGTCACTTAGTTTTACTCAAATAATAATATAAATATAAATAATATAAACATTTCAGTTACTTGTAATACATTGAGAGAAATATTGTACTTTTTTAACTCCACTACATTTATTAGATAGCTACTGTAACTTTCTCAGGTTCAGATGGGCTACTTGCTATACATGCTAAATTATATGTTTTGCTAACTATTTACTTATAGTACAGTAGTAAATCACTTTAATGCAGGTCAATTTACAACAATCTTAAAGGAGTTGTTCTGCGGATGGCTATTAGTTCACCCAGTAAGAGCATTCGCCCCATGTTGGCTGAGTCCTGCAGCGGCGCAGATTCAAATCCGACCTGCGACCCTTTGCTGCATGTCATCCCCCATCTCGCTCCCCCTTTCATGTCTATCCAGTGTCTCTACACAATAAAAGGGAGAAAGCCCCATAAAAAACAATCTTAAAAAAAAAGTTCTAAATAATCAAATAAATCTTGCAGCTGATACTTTTGTTCTTCTACTGAAGCAAAATGTTAAGAATTTTACTAGTAATGGCTTTTAATATGTATTATCTAATTAACCCCTCCTCAGATCAGTCTTCAAAAGAGCTACTTTTGTATTATACTTGAATTGTTTTCAACACAAGCAATCCCACTTAAGTGCTGTTTAACTCTTGTACTCACAAAACTTCTACTTGAGCAGGACTCTTAAACTGTGGTACAAACTGCTGCCAAAGTGGGAGTTAAGCACTCCATATCAGGACTAGGTAGGCAGCTGAGAGTACAGACAGCCCTCCAGGGACAGACAGGGAGTATTGGTTTAACCGCACACCCAAGAAACTGGCTGCATGTGTGCTTTGAGTCATGTCAACCGCAGAAAGCAATTCATTGTGCAAGAGCACTGAATGTGGTGGACTAAAGTAGCAGAGAACTAAACAGATTGCCTCCCTGGACTCTCATTTAAACACTGCTGATCTCCTCTGTGGTCTGCTGGATGCTCCTGTTTAGACCTTCCAATGAACTCTGTCAATCTCCACTGGTGGTAAAAAGCAGTTCAGATGAAAGCAAGTGGAAAATGTGAAGAGACGTAGAATGACATGTCCTTATAACACAAAGCAGGTTTTGGAAGCGCAGTATGTTGAAAACAATGTGGGTTGACTGCACTTTTCCTAAGGTACACTGCCAGTGTCAACTGGAAACCTGGACTTCTTGCAGCTACAAGTCAGGAGCAGATTCCTGAGGCAGACAGGAAGTAAGCTGCTGAAAATCAGAAAGTTATGACCCAATTCAAACAGAAGACACTGACTTTGCATCACGTATCAGTAAACAAATATATTTTCCCTCCTTAAAGCTAGTGCAGAAAATGAAACTTGTATACTATAACTTGTATCAGTGCATTAGGTACAGCAAAACTAAAACGCTGTATGCTTCCATCCATCAGCCCTAGATTACCCCTGCCCATTAGACTTAAGAGACACCGCCACCTATAGGTATTTAAATAAAAATACAAGTAGTTTGATCATTTAAGTTGGACAGTATGACACAAACACACACACTTTCACAGACATTTTAAACACTAAAAGATTAACAAATTGATAATGAAAATAATTGTAGCCAGTCTTTTAGTTGCCATTTGAGAAAAATTAAAAAAGATTCATAAGAAGTTGCCTTATTTAAAGATTTATTAATTTATAATACAAGCTTTTATGTAGACCACATAGCATTTTAGTTTTTACATTTATTCATACTGAGCTAAACTTCATAGCAGTGACATTGATCGACAAAAAACAAACCAAAGGACATTCAATGGAAGGAATCAAAAGGTTTCCAACCCATCAACACTCCCAGCGCGCCACCTTTTTTTTTTTTTTTTAAGACCACATACCCTCACTAGTCCTCATACAGTATGCCACATGTATCACACACACCCTCAGACACACTTGTACACAAACTCATCCACACTAAAATGGAACAAATATCTATACACAAGATAAAAATCGATATATTTAAATTTCAATATTAATGATATTACTGAATTCCACAATAAAAGGCAAACAAGAAGTAAAGACAGCATCCAAATGAAAAGGAGGTGAAACACCACCAAAAATTTTCTTTTTCCCTCGTCGTCAATGTGGGAGAATCTCTCCCCCTGATTCATTCTCAGGGTCCAGTAGAGGGTGCTCTCACACTGACAACACTCCTCCCTCCCTTCTTCAACCGCTTCTTCTGTCTGCGTTTAACTGGCCCGCCGAGTCGGCTCCCATTTTGAGGAAACATCGACAGCCTAGTCAATAAAGTCAGGTGCAAACACGACACCTGATGGCACACAAGCAACCAATCGATTCCCACAACTCCATCTTTACAAGCCTCTAATTTGTTCCTGTTTCTCGTGGACCTGAACATCCCCTCCGGTGTTTACTCTTCCTAATAAAAGTCTTTTCTCCATTGGTCCATTTCAAGGAACAAACAGGTGTAGGGTAATAGCACAAACATTACTGGTGCTGATACAGACCGACCAGTTCAGTTAGAGAGAAGCAGTCTCACGAGAAGAGTGGCGCATTTTCTACCATGTGGGAATTTAAAGTCTGTTCCTCTGACCCAAATAAAAAATAGCCATTGGGGAAAATATGATGATGAAACACAATAAACATTTCTGAATTAACAAACCGGTTTAGTGCAATGAGAGGGTTAACACCATTCAGTAAGACCTGGGGAAACATCCAAGAGACTAGTAGGGAAAGGTAATAGCCCACACATCCTTTATAGCAACTCTTTGTCCATGAAGAATGAAGACTTCCCGGGTCTTTTCCACAATGTACGACAGCTCTTTGAAACTTGTACAGCAGCAAACAGGTCCGCAAGGGAGGGTATCGTTTAATGTCATAATCTTCAAATAAAAAGGAGTAACAGCAAATTCTGGCGACACAGTACAAGTTTTGGGGACAAAAAGTAAATATATTGGCAAAAAAAGCCTCAGATTGGACAAGCGTTCAACCAAAGCAGGTGACAGCCCCAACAAGACTTCCTGTGATTTAATCCAAAGATGATAAGATGACAGGAAGGAGAGAACAGTGTGTATGTATGTTTATATGTGTGTTATGTTTGTGTAATGTGTGTGCGTATATATATATATATATGTGTGTGTGTGTGGGGGAGGGTTGTTTTTGTTGCTTTACAAGAGGAGACAGCAGTTGCTCTCTGTGGTTTTTTCTCTGTTCCTTTGACCTACAAAGACAGGACAGCAGAGACATTAGGTGAGATAAAAACAACCAGCTAAAACTAGAAGAAAGCATGTATTGCTCTACAGACTTTATGCGTGGGATGAAGTCGAGGTTACCAGCAGTAGCAACACCTACTGCATGATGTATGTGGAAGGTCAAACAATTTGGTGCCTGAACAAGCAACTTATGAACTGCTCAGCATGGGCAGACACATTGCACTTTAAAAGGTTAACAACACCCTTAAATCCTTTTAAAAAATCCTCTCCCAGCATGTTAAAAGAAAATGCGACAGGAGTGAGAGAGCGACGTACAGTACATAGCTGTAGCCCTGCTGTTTGTTAGTCCTAAATATCTTGTTACACTCTGAAACAACAGTTACCGGTGCCACATAAGAGCATTAAATCTTATATATGTACGTTGATTTTCCACCTGCGTTTAAAAGGCATGCTAATGCCAATAGCAGCGGTGGGGGCTACAGGTAGGACCCTGGTTGACCTCAGGTTTACTTGAAATGTTGCTGTTTAAGTGAGCTTCAGTAATGTAACCTTGTGGGCGACTATACTTATTTTTGGCCCCACGGTATAGCAAAATTTGGCCCTGTTCAAAACGGTCACCTTTGTAATGCCACTGGAGTTTTATAATCTGATAATTCTGCCTGCAATTCTACTTAAAAAAGAGATAAAGAAAAGATCCTCACCATGAGAGTTGGGCTCTGGAAGAGTCTCTCTGGCAACCAAGTGCATGACAGTTGTTCGGCCCGGAGGCAGCTTCAGAGCTTTGAACAAAGAAATACCCCTCATGATTCATTAGCAACATTTTATAGTATGATGCTATGATGGCAAATCCTATTAATTATATGATGAAAGAGTCATGTGTATGATACAGTTTTCAGATAACAATCGTGGTTAAAGGAAATGACTTGACCCGTCACTATGACAACAGATTAACAGATTGTTCATTTAGTCATATCCTCCATCTGTGATACTGAATTAGGCCAGACCACTGTGTTTGAGGTTAGTGCTCCATTGCATGTATTCATCAATTGTGAAATCAACTATTATTCTTGACCATTTACTGATTGTATTATTTTACCCGTGGCTCTTTATCTGTATTATTTAGCATGAATAAAACACACCTAACTGACCCAATACTACCATTCGGTTGCCTGCAGTGCTTTTACTAAGATAAACAGATCCTCGTTCAGAGGTGCTCTTACCTCCCAGGGTAACGTTGCCATGAAGGAAGCGTCCCTGGAAGATGAGGCGCAGTATACTGGGACTGCTCACCCTCTCCTCCTCCCATCCTGCCAGAGAGCAGTGAAACAAGTGCATCACTTACTATGGCCCAACCAATACCGGATCTTTGAGGCCCATACTGATTGATTGATAGATAGATAGATAGATACACACACATATACATATATATACATATATATATATATATATATATATATATACATACATATATATATATACATATATATACATACATATATATATACATACATATATATACATATATATACATACATATATATACATATATATATATACATACATATATATACATATATACATATATATATATATACATACATATATATATATATATATATACATACATATATATACATACA